>CAMZMU010000041.1:65979058-66135173 GCA_947311845.1 Poa pratensis
AGGTAAATTATGTTTAAGAATAGGTTGACGAAAGAAAATTTCATCAAGCTCATTCCGCTCTTCCCTAAAGACTTCACTTTCATGATCCTCCAGGTGTTGCTGCAAAGGGTCATTAGGAGCAAGAGCAATAGATGCAAGATGTTCAACTCTAAAATCCTCATTAGGCAATTCGGTTCATAAGGAGTTTTAGCAAATTTAGAGAAATTAAACTCATAAGATTCACCAGCGAATTTAGTCAAGATTTTCTCTTTCTTACAATCCATAATAGCACCACAAGTATTCAAGAAGGGTCTACCAAAAATGATAGGACAAGTTTTACTAGCAGCAGAACCAAGTACCAAAAAGTCAGCAGGATATTTAATCTTACCACATAAAACTTCCACATCTCGAACAATACCAATAGGAGAGATAGTTTCTCTATTAGCCAGCCGAATAACCACATCAATCTCTTCAAGTTCACAAGAACCAATTTCATTCATAATTTCCCTGTAAGCTCATAAGGATTAGCACTGGAATTTGCACCAATATCACATAAACCGTAATAGCAATGATCACCTATTCTAACAGAAGCACATAAACACTAGCTTTCCTAGATTTACTAGGATGTGAAACAATATTAGAGGCATCTTCACAGAAGATGATGTGCCCATCTTCTACACTTTCAGTTACAAGGTCTTTAATTATCGCCACAGCAGGTTCAACAGTTATTTGCTCATCAGGTTCTATAGGTTTCTTTGCACTTTTGTTAACCACACTAGTTATAACAGAATGTTCCTTCACTTTAGCAGGAAAAGGATTTTTTTCATTATAAGCTTCAGGAAGGATGTGATCAACAGTATTAACTTCAATACTTTTACCTATAGGCAAATCAGTTTTATCTTTATAAGGTTCATGATATTTATTAAAAAAATTCTTAGGCAATTCAAAATGAGAGGCAAAAGCTTTATAAAAATTTGCAACAGCTTGAGAGTCAAGACCATAAACAACACTCATATTTCGAAATTTATCAGTATCCATAAAAGTTTTAATGCATTCATAATCATACTTTATACCTGACTCCTACCTTTGTCGTTCTCCCATCCTTCTGTGTTCTCCTGAATCCGGTCAAGAAGGTCCCATTTAAACTCTTCTTTGTTGCGTGTGAATGATCCAGAACAAGTAGTATCTAGCAAGGTTTTATCTTGAAAAGAGCCTTGCATAGAAATTATCAAAATGACATTACCAGGAAGCTCATGAATGGGCCATTTGAGCATTAATGACTTCAATCTCCCCCATGCTTGGGCAATACTCTCTCCATCACGAGGCCTGAAATTATATATAAGATTTCGATCTTGGTGAATTTCACTTGGAGGATAGAATCTATACTTCTTATAAAGCAAAACCCCACTAAGTGTAGTTATTATTTTTCTATCTCTACATGCAAGCTATCCACATCACTTGCTCTTTTAGCCAATCAATTGTACATGTCATCCACTAACACTCATTAATTATTTTCTATATCTACATGCAAGCATCCACATCATCTTTTCTAGCCCATCAAATTGTCCACATCATTTTTTTTATGTTTGAATGATAAGATCACACCATGTCACTATGTAGTTACATAAGTAAATAATGTGCAATTATAACACGTGAACTTTCTGCCAGTTATTTGCAACGATGAAACTCATATAACTATTATACAAAATTATAGGCTCTTCCATATGTATTCACTCAAAAAATTCTAGAAATATTATGCCAAAATGTGCATGTCATTTTCTTCCAAGCCATTTACAATATATGTTTCTTCAAACCGCTAATATAATCTTATCTGTAGCAATCAGATACACCTCTAAACCATTACAATTTTTAAATTAAAAAAAAACACATACATTCGATATCTAATTTTTTTATCCGTTTAATTAAATTTCTTAAGAGAGACCCGCTGCAACGCGCGGGTGTCGTTCTAGTTTAGAATAAAATAGAGGCACAATTTCCTCCCAACCAAGAGAACGACCATTTTTCAGCAGTTTGTACCATTCTGCAGCTCTACCCATCAGCGATATAGAGAATAGTTTCTTCTTAACTTCATCCATAGAAATACCTGCACACTTGAACAACTCGCATAATTCATGTAAAAACAACAAATGATCTCCAGGATGGACAGTTCCATCCCCTCCATAGCGGTTATTCGTAACACGTTCAATAATTTTCATAGGTATTTTATATGGAATTACCTGCTCAGCTAGCTCCTCGTCTACTACCTTTGCATTAGTAGTAGATTTTTCAAATAGGAATTCAAGAGAAGACCTCTCCATAATGAAATATAGCAGCAAGCAGAAATAAAAACAGCACGTACAGTAGATGTTTCCCTTACCAATTCCACTTACTAATAGCGCTTCACTCCCCGGCAACGGCGCCAGAAAATAGTCTTGATGACCCACAAGTATAGGGGTGTATCGTAGTACTTTTGATAAATAAGAGTGTCGAACCCAACGAGGAGCAGAAGGTGTTGACAAGCAGTTTCGATGAAGGGTTCATTGTAAATACTCACAGACAAGTTTTTAGGGGTTTTTGATATAGCAGATAAATAAAATACAAGTAAGTAAAATGCAGTAATAATAATTGCAGCAAGTGGTCCAATCCTTTCTACAGCAAAGGACAAGCCGGTTGGTTTACTTATGATTACCAAATGTTCTTGAGGACACACGCGAATTTAGTCTAGTGCTTTCGCTTCATATAGTTGATTAATCTTCATTGTTTTGATAAGTGTTGTGTGGGTGAACCTATGCTAATGCACCGCCCTTCCTAGGACTAATACATACTTGTGATTATACCCCTTGCAAGCATCCGCAAATATAAGAAAGTAATCAAGATAAATCTAACCACAACCTTAAACTCTGAGATCCTGCTATCCCTCATGCATCGATATACCAACGGGGGTTCAGGTTGCTGTCACTCCGGCAACCCCACAATTGACAAACGAATACACAATGCATTCCCCTAGGCCCATAAAGGTGAAGTGTCATGTAGTCGATGTTCACATGACACCACTAGAAGAATAACACCACAACTTAAATATCAAACCATTAAATATTACTCAACATAATTCACTACTAACATTTAGACTTCTCCCGTGTCCTCAAGAACTAAACGAACTACTCACAAGACATCATATAGATCATTATCAGAGGTGATATAATGATGAATAACAATATGGACATAAACCTTAATTCAACGGTTTCACTCAATAGCATCAACTACAAGGAGTAATTAACACCGGGAAAGTTTCCCCTATGAAATACACAAGATTCAACCCTAGATGTTACAGCGGAACGGAGTGGAGCGGCGGAGATGACGGTGTCGGCGGTGGAGATGATGGTGATGATGATCCCAATGAAGTCCAGCTCGATGACAATGACGATGGCGACGATTTCCCCCTTCCGGGAAGGAATTTCCCCGGCAGATTTCTCCCTGCCGGAGAGCTTTTCTCTCTCTGGTGTTTTCCGCCCCGTGGAGGCGGCGGAATATTTCCTCGATGATCCCCCAGGTGTTAGGGTTTCCAGGGGGTGAAGTACGCAAAGGGGCGTCGCCTGAGGTGGGCCTGGGCTCCCTCCCCACATGGCGGCGCGCTAGCCTAGGGGGTCGCGCCATGGGGTGGGGAGGGCCCATGGTGGCCCACCTTGGCCTCCCCTTTTGGCTCCCTCCGCCATCTGACAAAATAGGAGCTTCTGTATAATTTCATTCAACTGTTAATCTTCAGAAATATTGTATCCCGACGGTGCTTTTTCCAGCAGAATCCTGACTCTGGTGAATAATTATCCAATAATAATGAAACATGCAAAATAGGTAAAATAACATAAGTATCATCTCTAAATATGAAATATATCAATGAATAACAGTAAATTATGATGTAAAATAGTGATGCAAAATGGACGTATCAGCTGGCAGGTGGGCCAGCATTGACCACGCTGGGATTGGGACAACCCATGTTACTATTTTTTTTGAAAGATTTTCTTTAGATGCAATATTAAATTGTTTTTTTTTTGCATATTTGTATAGTTCCCTACTTTGAATTATTGTACTAATGCTATCATTGTTTTATCTTTTTTTGTATTAGTTAAGCAATGGATGACGATGCTCCCTTCGCAAGGAGAGAAGGGAAAGAAGAGATCTTTTCCTACATTAGGGAACCCGGGGAATTTCGGCATCCCGCGGAAGGAGCTGAAGACCTTAGAACAGAAGATGATGGCTCAGAGTTTTTGAGCGACTATGATCCGAGAATGGAACTGGATCAAAGGAATAACGAGTATGATGAGGACTTGGAAATTGGTGGACCCACGCCGTCTGGCAAGGTATATTAAGCCTATGTTGAGCAGATGCAATAACTGATTTGTACATATATGTATTCACACATGTTTCATATTTTTAGACCTCCGCATCAAACCAATCCACTAAACGAGGCCATGCCCAAGGGATGGGCAAAGAAGAGCATCTCACAATTGACGAGGTGAATGCAGCTACTGGCCAACCACTGGCACCCGTGCCGAACGCAATTAAGTTTGTGCATCAATGCGAGTCACTGTCAGGGACAACGTTTATATCATCACTCAGGAATGGATTAAGCCAGCAAAGTTAGAGGGAGTTAGTTACGTCGACGAGAGAACCAAAGGTGTGCTTTGGAACAAGCTCATTGCACATTTCACCCTACCGGTCTTGGAAGATGAGGTGAAGACAAAAGCCATGACGGACAAAGTCAAGCATTTCGCTCTTAAGAAGATGGCTCAACAATTCAATAACTACAAGAACAAATTATTCCGTGAGTGGAATGAAGATGGGAAACTTCCGGAATTCACCGGCACACGAGAGAGGCAGCGGCCTCACTGGCCTGCATTTCTGGAGTACAAGAAATCAGAACTAGCTAAGAAAAGGTCGAAAACGAATAAGGATAATGCAGCGAAAAAGATATATCACCATAAGATGGGGCCAGGTGGCTACCGAGTTTCCGAGCCTAAGTGGGAAAAAGTTGAGTCTGAATTGCGTGCAAAAGGGCTCACCCCGGTCACAGAGGAATGGGGCAGAAGGATAAGGAATTGGCTACTTGCGCATGGAGGGGAGTATGACATGGAAACAGGGGAGTTAATAATTGATGAAAGCAAAGTAGTCAACGGAGCCCAGCAAAAAAATATTGACTTAATTGCCAAGTCTAAAGAGGGAAAGTTTATTTCCGACAGAGAGAAGGACGAGCTGTCAGAGGCCCTCGGGACCAAAGAAAAAGGAGGACAAACACGAGGCTTAGGAGAAGTGCCGTGGAGTGAAGGGTTTCCCCAGGACCGTGAATCTTATAGAAGCCGAGCGAGAGCAACGAGGAGGAAGGAGCAGCAGGAATCAGACCGGTTGATGATCCTAGAAAGAAATCATGACGTTCACCAGATGGTTGCTCTCTATAAGGAACAACAAAAGCAAGTAGATCAAATGCGCGAGCAAGGAGCGCCAACTCTTCAGCTGGAACAAGCGAGTCAAGGCGGCCCATCGCATCGTAGAAGCAGCGTGGCTTCCTCGGTTATGGTCGGTGATGATGAGACAAGTTACCCCGTGGATTATATCACGGAGAAAACAACTTGTGAGCTACATGTCCCAGTATTTAACTTATCCATGAAGGCGGCGGACGGCTATGATGAAAGGACATTTCCTAAACCCTTGTGTTTTGTGTGTTAGGCAACAACACTAGTGATATTTTAATATGTTAACTAAGTGGTGCAAGTTTTAGGTGATTAAAACATCTTTGCATCAAATCCAAAAAGGGAGTTGAAAAGAGCAAAAGTGTCCTGCATTTATTCGGATTATCCGATGCAAGCTGGTCGGATTATCCGATCCTCAAGCAAAGCTCAGATTTTGGCTAAGGACTCGAAGCAAAAGTGTCCTGCATATTTTGGATTATCCGAGTCAAGCTGGGTCGGATTATCCGAGCTATCAAAGGAAGCTCAAATTTCGGCTAAGGACTTCGAGCAAATTCGTCCTGCATTTACTCAAAATATCCGATACAAGCTGGCTCGGATTATCCGGTCTATCGGATAATCTGATGCTGACTTTGCTCGGAATATCCGAGTGTTCTGTCTCCAACGGGCAGAAATGTTGGGGTACTATATAAGGGCCTTCTCCTACCTTGAGAAGGGTACCACGACCAGAAATATCTTCCCCACCATTGTTGCAAGCTTAAAGCTAGTAGATCTCTCTCCCTACCCACTCAAACACCTTGTCCTTCTAGGATTTAGGAGAGTTGACCTAGATCTACACTTTCACCAAAGCGATTTGATTTCCATATCCTTTCCTTAGAGGAACTTGTGAATCTTGGGTTCATTGGAACCCTAGACGGTCGTTGGTCGTTCTTGCGGCTTTGGAAGCCGCCGGGACTAGCCGGGAGCCTCCAATTAAGTTGTGGAGACGTGCCCCGGCCTTCTGATTCTTGTGGTTTCGGGAGCCGTGGGAATTTGGTGAGAGCCTCCAATTCGGTTGTGGAGTGTGCCTCATCCTTGTAAAGGTTTGATGCCGACCTCGAGGGCATCATATAGTGGCTCGTTGAACTCCTCATTGGAGGATAACACGAGGGAGATACGGTGTGCCATATCACGGCTATTCAGGGATCACTTGTGACCCCGCACCGCTCCAATGAAGACGTAGCTTCCATTGGGAAGTGAACGTCGGGAATCATCTCCGTGTCACCGTGTGCTTATCCTTTTTATCTACCTTTACTTGTATTGCTAGCTTATCTTGTTTAGTATATCTTGTTAGCTAGTTTATTGCTCATCATATAGGATTGTTCACCTAGTTGCATATCTAGAGAACTTATATTTGAGCAATTCTCTAACTTGTTGAAAAGAAAATTAAAATTGGTAGTTGCCTATTCACCCCCCCTCTAGTCAACCTACTCGATCCTTTCAATTGCTTTAACTGTTGACTCTACAGCATCGTGGCTTGGCAATGCCATTCCAGATGGATTTGCTCATGTCGGCGTGGTTCAAGTTGTACAAGGATATGAATCACTGAACCTTGAGTTCCCAAGAGCTGATGATGAGTCGGTGCTAGGGACGTCGTGGGTGGTCTAATTCTATGGCGGAAGAAATACATCAAGTTTGCGGGCTGGGCGCCAAGGCCACCATCGTCTCCGCCAATTCACGATTACCACCTGATGACGATGAAGGGGACGACAACCATCAGTCATCTCCGCCGCCGCGTGCGCCGACTCCGCCGCCGAGTCAGTTGACTCCGCCGCCGCGTCAGCCCACTCCGCATGTGCCGACTCCGCCGCCGCATGAGCCGACCCCTGAGCCCCGACATAGGAAGGGCGCCACTTCGTCATCCATGGGATTCCGGCGAGACCCCCGACGTTCGCCCCTCCCAAAAGTACCCAAAAGCCCTCCCGTCAGAGCTTACGATAGGACGAACGAGGAAAGGGACGCAATCCTGGATGCCGAAGTGAAGGCGCATTTTACACGGAAAAAGCCCGAGGAAAAGCAAACATTTAGTGCAAAGGAAAAAAAGTGGGCTACTGGATTCATCACGGAACCATCGCAATATGAGAAAAATAAGCCAGATAACTATTTACGAGCTCTGAGTAAAAGTAGTAGCTCTCCCAAGACGGGTAGTAGTAGTGCCAGAGGGAAAAGAGACGTTGCCCAGCTCGGACAACAGGCAAACAAGTCGATAGCCCCGCTCGTAATTATGCCCACTGGTCATGGCTCCCCGACGGACCTAATTCCTAGTTTATCCTTCAAGAAGGACTTTGCTGCAGATGCTGGTATTACTCTTGCTCAACTGGACAACGAAAATCTCCTTCCGTCGGATGTAGAGGATTCATGGAAATGGAAATGGGGGAGGTCCCTGCTGCGAGGTGATCAGATAAAGTTTCTACATCCAAGTCCTCCATCAACCAAATCCGCGGCACAAAGACTCTTGCTTTAAAGGCCCATGTTGTAGAACATCCAAGATATGAAGAAGGCTCGGGTGTTGAAGGTGAAGAAGACTTGGTGGGTGAGCTCAGTTGAGTTCTTGCACTTGCCGCCACCCGGTATTGGAACAAGAAGAACAAGAGCAACGCCTCTCCACCAATAAAAAGAATGTGCTTCAATTGTGGAAAGGACAATCATCTTGTGAAGGATTACCCATATGAAAGAAGAGAGGATAATGGTGGTCAACTCATTCTAAAGAAGAACAAGTACCACCCCAAGCCTACCTTCATCAAGAGATCACCTCAAAAGGCTTTTGTGGCATACCATCAAGAGGAGTACGAGTCCGGAGGTGAGGAGGATAAAGACACAAGTGAAGAAGTAGGAATGGCGGCTCTTGCAATGGGCAGCCTTCCTCCATCATTGGCCAACCTCTTCTCATCTCCAAACGACGACAAGATCTCCAAGCCTATGTGCCTCATGGCCAAGGAAACAAAGGTGAATTCCCCACCAAAAATTACTATCTCCTCTAACCCATCACTATTGGATTGTGTTGAGCATGTAGGGAAAATTGAAGAAGAGGATGAAGTTTCTATCTTCATTAGCAAGCTCCAAGGTCCAACCAAGATAATGGTTGAGGCCCTCATGTATCAATATGGAGAAGCCAAGAACCTTCTTAATGAGAAGGAAGTTAGGATTTGTGAGCTCGAAGGGCATGCATGTGATCATGTCGACAAAATTGGTGAGGTAGAAGATCAACTTGTTGAGGAACAATTGTTCCGTGAGCAACTTGAGGAGACACAAGCCATGGATCTTTCCAAGGTAAAAGAAACTCGTGAAACCTCTATTCAAATTGCTATTGATCTAAAAAAGTAAAAATGAGGAACTTGTAGAGAGTCATAACAAACTCTTTGAGGGTTTTGAGCAACTTAGGGAAACCCACAAGGTAACCTCAAGTGAGCTCACTACACTCAAGGAGTCATATGCCAAACTACAAGCTCAATTTATCTATGCTAGCTTCACCACTTCTCATAATGATAAACATGCAAATGCTTGTACCACTAACCCTTTATGTGTCAAGGCATCTCGTATTGAGGAGAACACTAGGTTGAAGGCCCAACTTGAGAAGGGCCTAGCCACTTGTATCCAAGGGGAAAAGAACCTCAATGATCTTTTGAGCAATCAAAAGGGAGTGGTTGGCAAAGAAGGAATTGGGTTCACACCCAACTCTAAGAAGGTCAACAACAAGAAGAAGAAGCTAACTCCCCCTTCCAAAGATATTGTTTTTGTGAAGGAGGGGAGTTGGCCAAAGCAAATGACAACTCTATTGGAGTGGTAATGTCACTAGGGGCAATGCCACTCACAATAACTTTGTGGGAAAATACAACCCTTCATATGTTCTTTTGAAATCTAGAAATGGTTGTGTTTTTGCTAAATATGTTGGCACTTCATATGGAGATGATTATCACTATGCTATTTGGGTTCCAAAGACCCTTGTGACTAACAAAAGAGGACCCATTCCAAAATGGGTACCTAAATTAAAGACTTGATTAATTGTAGGGTTTCTCTTCCGGTGGATCTTCATGGCTCATTGATAGTGGATGCTCGTCCCATATGACCGGAAGCAAAGAACTAGTAAAGGACTTATTGAAATAATTACTCTCATTCTCTCATGTCACCGTTGGGAACAATGCAAGACTCAAGGTAGTGGGAGTTGGTAAGGTGGTGATCACTCCGGAGTTATCCATTGAGAAGGTCCTCCTTGTTGAACCCCTTTCATACAATTTACTTTCCGTTGGTCAATTATGCAATGCCGGTTACACGGTTATTTTTTAACAAATACCACGTGAACATCCTTTTCACTCAAACACTCAATGTCGCCTTTGTTGAATTTCGTGAAAATGGTTTGTATGTGGTCGATTTCTCGAAAGAGACCACTCAAATCGCTACATGTCTAATGGCTAAAGGCTTCGTGAAAACGGTTTGTATGTGGTCGATTTCTCGAAAGAGACCACTCAAATCGCTACATGTCTAATGGCTAAAGGCGACAAGGGTGGCTTTGGCATCGCCGACTTGGCCATGTCGGTATGAGAAATTTACAAACTCTTGTAAAGGGTGGACACGTGGTAGGACTAACCGATGTTAATTTTTCCAAAGATCGTCCTTGTAGTGCTTGCATAGCCGGAAAGATGCATGAAAAGAATCACCCAAGAAGACCATTATCTCCACCGAGAGGCCTTTGGAGCTTCTTCATATGGATCTTTTGGGCCTCCCACATATGATAGTCTTGGTGGCAAGAAATATTGTTTGGTGATTGTGGATGATTATTCAAGATATTGTTGGACTTTCTATATCAAGAAGAAGAGTGAAACTCAAAAGATATTCATTGACTTTGCAACCCTGTTCAACGCCAATATGCTCCAAGATTTTGGCAATAAGAAGTGATAATGGTACGGAGTTCAAGAATTACACTATGGATGATTTCCTAAGTGGGGAGGGCATTCAACACCAATATTCCGCTGCATATACTCCCCAACAAAATGGTGTCGCCGAAAGGAAGAACCGCACTCTTATTGATATGGCAAGAACTATGATGGCCGAATTTCATTCCCCATATAACTTTTGGGCCGAAGCCATCAACACCGCTTGCCACTATTCAAACCGGCTCTTCTTTCGTCCTCTCATGAAAAGACACCATATGAACTCCTTATCGGTAAAAAGCCAAGTGTCTCTTACTTTCGAGTATTTGGTTGCAAATGCCATGTTTACATTAAAGGTTGCAAACTTGCTAAATTTGAGTCTAGATCTTTTGATGGTATTCTTGTTGGATATGCCGCAAACTCTCATACTTATAGGATCTACAACATATCCACCGGGTGTGTTGAAGAGTCTATGAATGTGGAGTTTGACGAGGATAATGGTTCCCAAGCGGGCATATTGATCATGATGATGTAGGTGATGAAGAGCCATCAATGCCATAAGAACTATGGGCATCGGTGAACTCATTCCTAGTGAAGAACCCATTGTTACTCAAGAAGAAGGAACAAGTTCCACCCAAGTTGAGCCATCTACCTCAACAAGTGATCAACAAGCTATCCATGATCAAGAACAAGAACATGAAGATCAAGAAAATGGTCAAGACCCACCCAACTCTAGTGGTGAACAAGAGAATGAACCCATGACTCCAAGAACTCCACTTAGGGGACCATGATCAAGATGAAGGCAATGATGAAGATATTTGTGTTGGTGAATCTATTGGTCAAGCCATGGAACGTGATGTCATCCGGCGTGCATCAAAATTGGATTATCAACAACACTTCAAAGAAAATATCCTTGGGAGTATCCGTAGAGGTGTGGCCACTCGCAATCAATTAGCTAACTTTTGTGGTCATGTCTCTTGCTTGTCTAGCTTAGAACCTCTCAAGGTATATGATGCTCTTGAAGACATGGATTGGGTTGCGGCTATGCATGAAGAGTTGAACAACTTCGAGCGCAACAAAGTGTGGTCATTAGTGGAAAGACCCAATGACTCCTCCCATAATGTCATTGGAACCAAGTGGATATTCAAGAACAAGCAAGACTCAAATGGTCAAGTCATCCGCAACAAAGCAAGATTGGTTGCACAAGGCTACACCCAAATCGAAGGAGTCGACTACGGTGAAACCTATGCCCCCGTTGCTAGACTTGAATCCATTCGCTTACTTATTGCCTATGCATCCACTCATAAAATTACTTTATATCAAATGGATGTTAAAAGTGCTTTTCTAAATGGTCCACTAAATGAACAAGTATATGTGAAACAACCTCCGGGTTTTGAAGACCCCAATTTTCCTAACCATGTCTACTTACTCCATAAGGCTCTTTATGGGCTCAAGCAAGCTCCACGTGCTTGGTATGATCATCTCAAGGAGTTCTTAGTAGACCGTGGCTTTGCAATTGGGGTAATAGATCCCACCCTTTTCACAAAAAGAATAAATGGAGATTTTTTGTATGCCAAATATATGTTGATGATATTATCTTTGGTTCCACTAACCATGAATTTAGTGATCAATTCTCCAAGCTAATGACCAAGGAATTTGAGATGTCCATGATGGGAAATTGAATTATTTTCTTGGCTTTGAAATCCATCAATTCGAGAAGGAACATTCTTATGTCAAGCCAAGTATATTAAGGACATGCTCAAGAAATTTGATATGAACAATGCCAAGCCATATAAGTTTCCTATGGACTCCAAAGCGGATCTTCACTTAGATCCGATGGTAAGGAAGTTGATCAAAAGCTTTATCGTTCTATGATTGGATCTTTGCTTTACCTTTGTGCATCTAGACCGGATATTATGTTTAGTGTGGGTATGTGTGCAAGATTCCAATCAAGTCCTAGGGAAAGTCATGAAACCGCGGTCAAAAGGATTCTAAGATATTTGTTGGATACTCCCAACTATGGTCTTTGGTATCCCCATGGTACAAGCTTTGATCTTGTTGGTTATTCGGATGCGGATTGGGCGGGTTGCAAAATGGATAGAAAATCAACTTCGGGTACTTGCCAATTCCTTGGTAGGTCCCTTGTGAGTTGGTCTTCCAAGAAGCAAAATTGTGTGGCCTCGTCATCCACCGAAGCCGAATACATCGCCGCCGGTAGTTGTTGTGCACAATTATTATGGATGAGGCAAACTTTAAAGGATTATGGTGTCATTTGTGACAAAGTGCCTCTTTTATGTGATAATGAAAGTGCTATCAAAATTGCACACAACCGGTTCTTCATGGCAAGACTAAGCACATTGAGATTCGGTATCATTTTATTCGAGATCATGTTGAGAAGGGTGATATTGCAATCAATTATGTCAACACCAAGCATCAACTCGCCGATATGTTCACAAAGCCTCTTGGTGAAGCAAGATTCAAGGAGTTGAGAGGAGAACTTAATGTGGTGGACATATCCAATTGGACTTAGTGGATTTCTTGCATACCTACCCATATTAGACGATACTTATTTGGTTTAGATGTAGGCATGGACATAGGGGGAGTGCGGTCCTAATACATTGGACTATCCCTCCCCCCATTATGCCGATAGTAAAAACTCATTTTGTCTCTATATTTTCATTTTGATGAACTTTGAGCTTAAATGACGAGTAGTGGCCGTGAACCCAAGATACATCTTCGGTGTCACACCACAAACTCATACATGGTGGCCTAGGCCACCGCCTTCTTCTTTACGAAGAATTGGTTCTTTTGGATCTTAATTGAAAATCTTTTTGAAGTCTTTGACCTTTCTATTCGATTTATGGAAAACACACTCAACTTGGCTTTTTCCTCGCTCGATTCTTGCAAGCTTGAGTGTGAAGTACCAATATCAGTTTGAAAATCTTATCCCAAGCCTATCTTACCTAAAAACATTCTATCTAATGCACACAAGTCTTGCTCTAAAAATCTGGGGAGTTGGGTTCAGCTGGGAAAAACTCCTGTAAATTCTCGGAATATCCGACCCGACAGAACCGGATTATCCGACCAGTCAGATTATCCGACTCTGTCAGGATCGAATATCCAATCGAGCGGTCAAATGTTTTTTTAAAATATGAGAGGTCGGGGTGAAGGGCTCACTCGACCCTTCTTCCACCCCCGACTCTCTCTCCTGTGCGCCGCCGCCAGTCGTCCCCGCGCCGCCCCGGCGACTCCGGCCGTCCCCAGCTCCGGCATTTGGCCGGATCTGGTGCTCCTCCTCCCCGGGAACCTCTCCCTCCAAGCACTTTACTCAATGGATGAGGGTAACTTCTTATTTCTCAAACCCTAGGTGTTCTTCATCTAGTTCTATAAAAGAAGTTATTTTTGTTGTTTCCTTCGAGGGTAGTGGTTCCCATTGATGCTTAGTACACTAGGCTAGCCTCCCTTTTAGTCGATCTACTGCTAGACCTTGGATTAGACTCGATTTGCTGCTGAAATCGCCATATCGGATATTCCGAGTCACTCTGTACCGGATATTCCGACCCGTCGGATTATCCGGTACAGGTCTGAATCGGATTATCCGAGTTTTTTCAGCACACTATGATTTTTCCAGGTCTGAGTAGTTTCAACTTAGGGATGCTCTCCTATTGTACCTTGGTCATTCCTTGATCTGAGACTTGTGTGTACTTATCTATGCTGCCTATCTATTGCTTTATCTCACAGGTGGTTCGAGTAGTCCTCCAAAGAAGTATGCCAGAAGAGGAAAGTTGCCTACTGAAGCATCTGGGAAGTTGTCTGCCAAGACAGCATCTGGGAAGATCGTGTCTGCTAGACCTGGAAAGAAGGGCAAGGAAACTCACCCCAACTATTTGACCATGCCAGGCCCTCAGTATGCCCAAGTTCGTCAGTTTGACTGGTACAAGAATATGCTCAGAGATGACAATATTGAAGATACAAACTTCTGGTGCATGGAGCAGATCTATATATACAAGGACATCTTTCTGCATTATCAGAACCCCATTCGCCCAATGCAACCATATAGGCTGCAAGATATCAAGGACAAACCCAGTTATGCTCAAGCCGCAGATGTGATTCAACAGATGGGACTCGTCTCTCTCATAGAGAAGCAATGCCCTTACAGTGAGGAACTTGTCATGCAGTTTTCTCCACCTTGGTGATCGAGAGCAACCACTCCAAGGTCATGAAATGGATGTCGGGGACCACTCAATGTACATCTTCCTTTTATCGGATGGCTACTCTTCTTGGGTATTCCTTCTCCAACAATCATGCTCCTAAAGGTCACCGCATGCATTTCGAAGAAAATAATTATCCCAATAAAAATGAAATGGTGGACTTGTATGGGGCTAATGTAGTTATTGGTGGAAAAGAGGTCCCCTTCCTGTCTATGATCAGCTTGTGCGCATCTTTCGCTCAACTATTATTCCCAGTGGAGGTAACAATGACAACATTGTCGCTCCCCTTGCCTACTTGCTTATTCTTGCCAAAAAGATTATTGAGAATGAAGATCCTGCTGCTGTGTTCACTGTGGATGTGGGACATTTCATCTTTAGTGAGTTATGGGACTACATGATCAATGGGTACTCTATTCCTTATGCTCCTTACATCATGATGCTCATCAAGGACACTCTGAAGAACCACAACTTCCGCAAGTACCATATGCAACCCCATCCCTACAAGAAGGTTTATCAGAAAAAGAAAGAGGTAATTACACTGTCTAGGGCTGCAGCTTCGGCTCGAGGATCTTTCATGGGTGATGCTCGTCGTGGAGCCACAAGTCAGACTCCGGCTCCTTCTTTTGATCCTCAGATCAAGAAGCTGAATTGGTTTCAGCGGAACATCCTTTGTATGAATGCAGACATCAGGAAGGGGCAATATGAGTCTTATCTTAGGTAGGAGGACATTCTCAAGCGACTCCCTCGCCTTCCTAATGATCCCGAAGTGATTAATCCTCCTCTTTCTTATGCTCAGTGGAATGAACACTCTCAGTTTCCTTGGGCTCAGCTTGACACTCATCTCCAAGAGACAGCTTCTGTTGGCCCTCCCGGCCATCCTACACCCGTGTACCTAACTATGAGTCTGAGAAAGATGATGATGAAGATGGTGATGGTGGTGCTGATGAGGATGATGATGACTACTCGGAGTAATCCACTAGGGTCGTAGCATCGCTCTTTTCCCTTTTTGGCATTTCGATGCCAAAGGGGGAGAAGTAGTTCTACTAGGTCTCCGTGTGGGATTTGCATGGGTTCGGGCACAAGCTTATGCTTTTATCATTCTTATTGCGCTTGTGTCCATTTATGTCAATTTGTCAAACTTAGTTGTATTATGTTTTATGTGGAACTTATGTGTGTGAACCTTTGTGCTATGGTTTAGCTATTTGTGAGACATATGGATTTCGTATATGGTTATGAGTTATGAGTTGTATCCTTGTGCTACGGGATTTCTTATATGGTGATGAGATGTATGGTTTATCTCTACTCTATGTTGCACAAGGTATATATCTCTCTCTATTTTTGATATGTCTCTCATATATCTAGTTTCCTCATTACTTGGAGGTTCTCTCTACCTATTTGTATTGCATTTCTATTCCAAGCAACATCATGATATGCACACATTAAGGGGGAGCCTCTCATGAGCTCAAGTTTCTAGACAATATGTTTATGCTTCTCTTGCAAATTCTAGTGTTGTCATCTAACACCAAAAAGGGGAGATTGAAAGGACATTTCCTAAACCCTTGTGTTTTGTGTGTTAGGCAACAACACTAGTGATATTTTAATATGTTAACTAAGTGGTGCAGGTTTTAGGTGATTAAAACATCTTTGCATCAAATCCAAAAAGTGAGTTGAAAAGAGCAAAAGTGTCCTGCATTTATTCGGATTATCCGATGCAACCTGGGTCGGATTATCCGATCCTCAAGCAAAGCTCAGATTTCGGCTAAGGACTCAAAGCAAAAGTGTCCTGCATATTTTCGGATTATCCGAGTCAAGCTGGGTCGGATTATCCGAGCTATCAAAGGAAGCTCAAATTTCGGCTAAGGACTTCGAGCAAATTCGTCCTGCATTTACTCGGAATATCCGATACAAGCTGGCTCGGATTATCCGGTCTGTCGGATAATCCGATGCTGACTTTGCTCGGAATATCCGAGTGTTCTGTCTCCAACGGGCAGAAATGTTGGGGTACTATATAAGGGCCTTCTCCTACCTTGAGAAGGGTACCACGACCAGAAATATCTTCCCCACCATTGTTGCAAGCTTAAAGCTAGTAGATCTCTCTCCCTACCCACTCAAACACCTTGTCCTTCTAGGATTTGGGAGAGTTGACCTAGATCTACACTTCCACCAAAGCGATTTGATTTCCATATCCATTCCTTAGAGGAACTTGTGAATTTTGGGTTCATTGGAACCCTAGACGGTCGTTGGTCATTCTGTGGCTTTGGAAGCCGCGGGACTAGCCGGGAGCCTCCAATTAAGTTGTGGAGACGTGCCCCGGCCTTGTGATTCTTGTGGCTTCGGGAGCCGCAGGAATTTGGTGAGAGCCTCCAATTCGGTTGTGGAGTGTGCCTCATCGTTGTAAAGGTTTGTTGCCGACCTCGAGGGCATCATATAGTGGCTCGTTGAACTCCTCATTAGATGATAACACGAGGGAGATACGGTGTGCCATATCACGGCTATTCGGGGATCACTTGTGACCCCGCACCGCTCCAACGAAGGCGTAGCTTCCATTGGGAAGTGAACTTCGGAAATCATCTCCGTGTCACCGTGTGCTTATCCTTTTTATCTACCTTTACTTGTATTGCTAGCTTATCTTGTTTAGTATATCTTGTTAGCTAGTTTATTGCTCATCATATATGATTGTTCACCTAGTTGCATATCTAGAGAACTTATATTTGAGCAATTCTCTGACTTGTTGAAAAGAAAATTAAAATTGGTAGTTGCCTATTCACCCCCCTCTAGTCAACCTACTCGATCCTTTCAATTGCTTTAACTGTTGACTCTACAGCATCGTGGCTTGGCAATGCCATTCCAGATGGATTTGCTCGTGTCGGCGTGGTTCAAGTTGTACAAGGATATGAATCACTGAACCTTGAGTTCCCAAGAGCTGATGATGAGTCGGTGCTAGGGGACGTCGTGGGTGGTCTAATTCTATGGCGGAAGAAATACATCAAGTTTGCGGGCTGGGCGCCAAGGCCACCATCGTCTCCGCCAATTCACGATTACCACCTGATGACGATGGAGGGGACGACAACCATCAGTCGTCTCCGCATCAGTCATCTCCGCCGCCGCGTGCGCCGACTCCGCCGCCGAGTCAGCCCACTCCGCCGCCGCGTCAGCCCACTCCGCATGTGCCGACTCCGCCGCCGCATGAGCCGACCCCTGAGCCCCGACATAGGAAGGGCGCCACTTCGTCGTCCATGGGATTCCGGCGAGACCCCCGACGTTCACCCCTCCCAAAAGTACCCAAAAGCCCTCCCGTCAGAGCTTACGACAGGACGAACGAGGAAAGGGACGCAATCGTGGATGCCGAAGTGGAGGCGCATTTTACACGGAAAAAGCCCGAGGAAAAGCAAACATTTACTGCAAAGGAAAAAAAGTGGGCTACTGGATTCATCACGGAACCATCGCAATATGAGAAAAATAAGCCAGATAACTATTTACTAGCTCTGAGTAAAAGTAGTAGCTCTCCCAAGACGGGTAGTAGTAGTGCCAGAGGGAAAAGAGACGTTGCCCAGCTCGGACAACAGGCAAACAAGTCGATAGCCCCGCTCGTAATTATGCCCACTGGTCATGGCTCCGCGACGGACCTAATTCCTAGTTTATCCTTCAAGAAGGACTTTGCTGCAGATGCTGGTATTACTCTTGCTCAACTGGACAACGAAAATCTCCTTCCGTCGGATGTAGAGGATTCATGGAAATGGAAATGGGGGAGGTCCCTGCTGCGAGGTGATCAGATAAAGTTTCTACCGACATGTCTGCGACAACTCCATAGTTGGTACATGAAAACCACAAAGGAATTTGATGAATTTTTGATCTCTGTGAAAGTTACAAAAAATCATTTCTCAGGTGAAGACATTTCACAATTGAGCTCGAAGAACTCTGATACTTATACAACCTTGACGCCCTCGACTTGGGTCTCGTCGGTACCTACTGTCTGTAAGTGATTCAATTCATTTATTTCCAAAAAGATAAAGTCTTTAGCTCTCAGCTCGGTCATTGCCATCGCTAACTATGCTCACTACGGTATTATGTAGAATGAAGAGTGATGAATGTGACAGAAAGGACATCTATGGCTTTGGGTTCGTTAACCCAGTACGGGTTAATGCAAGGACACTAAAAAACCACGTGAAGGACACGGAGAAGAACTTGCTAAATGCCCTAATGAAGCAACATTTCAAGGTGCAGATAATGTTTCCTTACTACTTCAGGTAAGAGAGTGTTACTCGCTTGTACAAATTAAGTGTAACTGATGAGTTACTGACGTGTATATAATCATGCACAGCGATCGTTACATTCTGCTAGTCATTGAAGTTAATAGATCAAGAGTTCAAGTCTACGACTCATTGGACTGGCCTGAGGCGAGCTACCAAAGCATTCTAGATATGCTCCAAAGGTATTTTCAAACATTATCGCACTATATCAGTCTCTCTTATTGATTTCAGAAATATCAAGTAACTAATAACTCATTTATTCTTTTTTTTTTTGGCCGGGCAAGGTTTGGAAACAATTCAAAGCGAGGACAAAGGGTTCAGATTCATTTGAAGAAGAGCTGACTTTTATTCACCCACAGGTAGGTAGTATGGTCTAGCTAGGTTCGCGCATCTCTTTATTTATAGTTTTCAATACCACTATATGTTGACTATGATTTGATTGAATTCTATTCTCGTAAAGCACATCGAGAGGCAACCACAGGGGACCAATTTCTGTGGATATTTCGTTTGCGAGTGGATTCGTCGTGCGGTCACTGAGCGAAACGCAAATACGTCGACATATGTGGGCGTACGTAAACAAATATATTCATAATTTTCTTTTATTACCAACAATTGTCTTCAGTGTCATTCATATTTTTTGTTACTCATGATTGATATTCGTATTGATCTCCTTCTTATACGTGAAGGATTCAATGCGGAGGAAACTACCACTAAAGAAGCGCTTTCAAGCACTAGCAGAGGAACTTGCGGGGTTTCTGCTCAGCGATGTCATACCTACAAAAGGAACATACAATGGAGAATAGCGGTGAAGTCCCGGTTATGATCTTCCGTGTAACCGAATAGACGGGCTCTAGTCCCGGTTATGATCTCCACACACGTGTAATCGAATAGACGGGCTCTAGTCCCGGTTATGAGCACCTCCATGTAACCGGATAGACGTGAACATATTTTTATTTATGAACATTTTGATATGTTATATGTAGTTTCTATTTTTTAGTTAAGTGAACACATATTTTTTGCACCATTTCAATATTAAATTGGGAGAAAAAACAAAAAATTACAGGCTGCCACGTGTGAGGTTCTTGGTCCCGGGTCGTATGACCAATCGGGACTAGAGGTCCTCCACCACGCCCGCGCCCCCGCGGCCACGTGGGAGCCTGTTGTTCCGGGTCGTAACGGACCCGGTACTAGAGGGGGGGCTCTAGTGTCGTCTTGCTAGTCCCGGGTGGACACCCGGTACTAGAGGCCCTTACGACCCGGGACCAGTGGCCCTGTTTCCACTAGTGCTACAAAGGGAATCGGTAAAACAAGTCTTTGTTGTTTTGCGCAAAAGTTCAGTCGTGATGTGAACGATTATGAGTTGATCTGAAGAGCTGGAGGTCTGACAAAGCTTATGTTTTGTTAATGTTTAGAGGGAGAACATTTTTAGCTGAATCCCGTAGATTTTGAATTATCACCACTATGGCGTAGTGGACCGAAAAACTAGCATTTCGAACTCGCACAAGAAAATTCGCAACCTTCATATTACAACCAAACATCCCGGTGCTGACCTTTTTGTGTTGCCAAAGGGAAATTGACCAATAACAACATACTACTATTCATCTCAAAGTATAGACCTGTAAGGCTGTAATACATGTATCGTAAAGTAAACTCGTTACATGAGAACCAAAAATGCAACACCGAGTCTAGCATTCCAAGTCCTGCAAAGAATTCCTACCATTACAACAACCATGACTAAAACTCTATGTTCCACTCCAGAAGGAGAAGATCTCACAACAAAGAGATTATGGACTCTGATCAGTGCCCAGTGCCAAACAATGTCCCATAACATGGGGATTACAAGAGTTGCCAAACCGAATCAATGGCAAAACCCTTATTAATTTCACACAATTTACATTCCCAAAGATTGTTCTTGCTTACTTCTCTGCATCGTCGATCGAACCATTCTTCTTATTTGCACCACCCAAAGCACCAGCGGCTCTGCAAGCGGAACCAATGGAGAAGCATTTCAGAATTCAAATTCATGGGAAATCAGTGAGATCGATCACTGAATGGGACGGCGATGAGCAAATCAATGGCGAAGGAAGGGAGCGTGGGCATGGAACTCACCGATGAGACGTAGCCGTCGTCGTGCTGCCTTGGACCGTTGCCACGTGCGCCAACGTTATCCTTGCCGAACCCCGCCGGCGCCTTGGCCTGGGTGCTCTTCTCCTCCCTCACCTTGTTGAAGATGTGCGTGTAGCCATCCGCCGACGCCGGGTTTGAGTCCCAGTCGCCGAACTTGGGCACCGCCGAACCCCTCGTCGGCTGCCATGATCGAAATTCGGAACAACAACTAAGGTAAGATACAAGTCTACAAGACGCACACATCATCGCAAGTACCTTAGAACACCAGAGCAGAGCACATGCTTACCGTTTCGTTGCCGCGCGAGGGGCCCCTGGCACGGTTCGGCGGCCTGTCGACGGAGTTGGAGACCAGGCCGTAGCCGCTGCTCTCCACGGAATAGTCGGCGGCCCGCGACTGGCTGTAGGCGTGCAGCGGCGACGGCGACGGAGACTGCTCCACGCTGTACCCGCCTGCCCGTCCGCCTCCCGCGGGGACTCTTCTTGGAGGCTCGGCGCCGGCGTTGCGGTGGTAAGGCGACGCCCCGCCGTAGGGGTTGGGTGACATAGGCGGCGGTGGCGCCGGGGTGTCGCTGGGGCGACGCTCGTGGCGGTGAGCGGGGGGCGGGGAAGGAGGAGGGATGGCCGGCGCCCTGCCACGCTCGGACCCGGAACGAGCCGGCGACGGCGCGGCGTAGGAGGAGGAGAAGGCCTCCGGGTTATCGACGGGGTCGTTGGGGTTCATCGGCTTGACGCCCCGCCCTTGCCCTTGCGCGCGTTGTCGAAGAAGACCGTGTAGGGGACGTTGCCGTCGTTGTCCCAGTTGCCGAACTTGGGGACGTGCGCGCTGTTCTTCTGCTGCTTCTGCATGCACAAAATGGGAGAAGATCAGTCAGACACATGAGACCACCACCATTTTTTTCTCTTCCGCTCATCGATCTAGTTCGATATCATTCTAGACTTCCAAACTCATACACGCGACTAAACACGGACGGTTGCACTGTTCAGAAAGGTAGCGAGCGACAATACATACTCCCTCCATTCCGGTATATTAGATGTATTAGGCGTTTCTCTGCGACCAAGGTAGCGAGCGACTGGGCGAGAGAAAGAGTTAAATTCGCTTAATTGTTGCTTATTTTTAGGGAAACGGATGCAGTATTTATGGCAAGAATCGGAAGGATCACGTCCAGGCCAACGCAGGAGTAAGCCAGTTTCGTTGCATGCAATGCATGCAGAGCGATAATTGAGGCATGCATCGATGGGTGGTTTCCTTCCGCGTCCAAAACTCCTTCCCCGCGCGTCTTCTTCCTCCGCGCCCAAAACTTCTTCTTCCCCGCTCCAAAATTTTCGGTGAAATTGTTTCAAAACATCCCGCCTCTAGAACTCGTTTTCAATCTGAAAACTTTCGCTCCAAAATCCGGCCCAATTCGAGCTCTATATAAGGAGGCCGAGCGTCAGATTTCACCCTCACCAGACTCATCTTTGTTGTTTGCTCAATTCTCTTCCTTGGCGGTTTTCTTTTTCTTTTCCTCTACCTTGCGTTCTTGATCAACATGCTCCGCAACAGCCTGCTCAACTTTGGGAGGAAGAAGAACACCATCCATACCCAAGGCTGGAGCTTTCTCACCATCGAGAGAAACGAGAAGACCAGGAATCCCATGCTCAGTAGCATGCTCACCTTCAACAGGAACAAGATCACCATGGATCACCTTGGCTGCAGCTGGCTCACCATCACCCGCCATGGCGTCTTGATCCGACATCCACTTGGGACGCTTCCTGCCGCTAGACGAACGCCACTCAGACCAATTGCATGCGTCCTCTCCTCCCTCCATTGTTTTCTGTCAAGGTTCGGATGTGGAGCTTGTGCAGCTCGGTGATATAAGAGGAGACGAGGAGAAGAGAAGGCAGCAAAACCTGTTCGCTTTCACATGCGTCTACAAGCAACAAAAAAACATGATCGTATTCACATGGCATGCAAAGGGCAGAAGCGCACAAACCATTTCACCTCTTAATTGCCTCCTTGACTTACGCCTCTCCTTTCTCTTAATTCTGCATTTATTACCAAAACTGCATCTTACGGATTGGAAAAACCTGGTTTTGGGAAAAAACTCTTATAAACCGGAATGGAGGGAGTAAAATAAAAAGGAACAGCCTAGGGGTCATCATCACATTCTGACCCAGGCGCTCCAACTTGGATCAACAAGGAAGCTTCATTCTTGATGAGATCATTAAGCCCCAAGAAAAGATTATTAGCACGTGTTTGGGACATGTCAACTTGGCACGGCTTAATTAAGAAGCACCAGTGGTGGTAGATTTGTATACGACCATGTAGTATGAGCAAATAAAACACGTCTTGTTAATCACACGCTGTCATGGACTAATCAATTGGAAAATATAGAACAATTGCGTAATCAAGAAGCTAATCACACACCACTTGGACTAGTTGAGGCCAAACTACAGCGCGGCTTACTGCAGTGGTTGGTGTTCTACAGCTTTGACAAATCTGCAATTGTAGGCCAAACTAAACTAAAGTGACATCGCAAGGTAGCCAGGCAGGTCTGCCTTGCCGACACCCTATATACTTACACAGTAAGTTTCGTTTCAATTTCAAACTGTAATAAAATTCAGTCAAAAGTCGCCGATGCGCTACAGCTATTATCTTCTGTAATCTGATTATTACGCTCTACTACAATACTAGATGAGAGCTTGTGTTAGCAAAGATTATCTTCTTGTAATGGTTAGCCTGCCGACATCACCGTACTTAAATGTGATCGAAAGGTACAGTTTAGCTGCTAAGAAATTAGGACTTCGATTACCGCAGATCTTTGCCATTCATTCATCCATAATATAAATGTTTAGGCAAAGCCTCTAGTTCTAACTCGCTGCGCGCGATAATTAACAGGTTGATGATTCAGTGGTCAGGCCGGCGACCTGTTCTTCCAAACTTGAATTCTGAAATGATAGCAACAGCTAATCGACTCTACTAGAAGCCGATGCAATAACCTGTTCCTCCTTCAGAAAATTCAGAGATCATACTAGGAGAAACTACACACAGGCTGCATATACAAACTAATTAATCGAGGTCCTCGAGAGAACCAAACCACCATGGAACCCACTTCAGGAAAAAAGATGATGTTCTTGCGAAAGAAAAACAAGATCAGAACTGGAGTAGCTTACAATCGTCGATTCTACCGGAAACCGACGGCAACTACCGACAGGAAAGAAGAAAACGAGTACAGACATCGAGATGAGGTTCAGAGGACAAACTTACTGCCATGGTGGCGGTGATCGTCCGATCGATTCCTAGGGACTGATGGAGACGGAGAAGTAGAGAGAGATCTTGATCACGGCCGGACGGGCGGACGGCAGTCTGTTGTCCTCTGCGAATCCTTGGAACGGTGGCTCAGCTCGGCTCGGGACTCAGGTGGCCGGAAGGGATGGGGATTATATGCGTGCGTTGTTTCTTCCCCCTGTCTCCGGTCCTGGTGGCCTGTAGCTAGCTTAGCTGAGCTTTTTGATCAGCTGAGGACGGCCGGCAGGCGGGATTATAACTAGGAGACAGGGACGGGGAGAGCCGCGTTGGCTTGGTTGCTTTCTTCGCAGCTCGTTCCCTCTCGTTTTTTTTTTGTCCCTTCGAATCAGCGTCGCTTGCACTCTTCTATTGGAAACCGAGACCGTTGACTCGCTCTCTCACTACCTGATCATGAAGTGTGTGCACCGCTGGCCGGGACCCGGCCCGGTCCATCCATCCATTTGAAAAACCTCCGCAAACGCTGTCCATCTTTGACCGATCGGCTTCGCAGCTCGATCGGCACGGCCGTGCCTTGGCATCACCGGTCATCGCAGTCCACCACCCACCATGCATCCAGGCTAAACTACTTGCTTGCTCCCACCACTGAGCCACGACGCTTCCGAGCGGCCATACATTTTCCTTCCGCCATTCCGCCTCGTGCTCACGGCGCCGCCCTCGACGGCAGCAGCCCCCCACGCCGGCCATACGTCGCGCGCGACGGCGTGAGATCTCTCGGACGGACGTCATGCATGGGGACTCATGGCCATGGGTCGTGACGGACGGACGACTCGTTCCTGGTTCCCGAGGCCAGGGTAGCCAACTTGCCCTGGGCATTACGCGGGATCCAAGGTTGAAAGCGTCAGCTTCAGAGTACATGGAGGCAGGTGGTCGTCGATCGAGGGGTTGCCAATTTCAGAAATCGCAATGCATCCGCGCGCTGTTTCGCTTTGGATGTGAGACCGGTTGACATTATGGAAGTCGCACGCGTACGGAATAGAGCGAGGAGTACCCAGGGAAAAGTCAGGAGCCTGCGACGTATGAACCGTCTACTGGCTGATTCCCAGGCCTTGTCCAGACCTAGCCACTATTTCCAACTCACACCATCACAAATTAGTTGAATTTAATTTGTTCAATTATATTTTTTGTTTAGTGTCTAGATACATCCGTTTGTAATCAAAAGTGTGTAAAGTAATTTGGAACGGAGGGAGTATGCATAATGCTGGCTATCTTCAAGTGAATTGGATTGTTCTTTCTTTCTCTCCGAGCAATTGGCATGTGACTATTTCATTGCTTAAAGCTTTTTTGCATGGTGAAATTTCCCTTTTTTTAAATAGCAAAGGTGGCGCTAAATCTTTTGGTTTGAGACCGCTATGCCAAGTCGTATGCCAAAAGCTAGCAATCATCCTATCACGCGTGAGAATGTGAATGGAGCCATAGAAAAGATCCACATCCTTTGCATCACAAGGGTTACCCAAACCCCACCCAAGTATGGTCAGCCTCTGTCCATTCAAGCCAAGGCCTTTGGAGACTCGAAGCTCCTGCAAACTTTTTTTGGTTTATGACAACAAGGCCTCCCATATCCTTTGGCCCGCAAACAACATCCCCTTGACCTTGCACTTTCCACCGAAAAACTTATCGAGGCCACCCAAAGAGAACCTCTTCCAAGTCCCGGATTCTTCATGGTTTCGACGAGGTTACCGGTCTTGCCATCAATATCGTGGTGCCCATCTGTTGCAATTGACCTTTTCATCGACAAGAATGAATCAACCATTTACAAAGATGCGTCTTGAATTGTACTGATTCGCATGAGTTAGTAAGGTTCACAAGCGTTATCTGCACTCCGGCGTAAATAGAGACGTTTGACTTTTGCCTTAAAAAGTCCTGTAAAAACAACGGAACGATTGACTTCTGAGTTTTGACCATCCAGGCCAATTTAAACGGGCCGAATTTGCGACAGAGTCCAGCCCAGCCCACACACAGGCATTCTCATCTCGATCATATTGGGCCGAATTGGGAATTAATGCTTTTGTTCTGTCTTTCGCAGTCATTTTACGGAAAATACCTCCGCGTCTTCTCTATTCCCCAGTCCCCACTCCGTTCCCGGCCTCTCCGCCGCTCCGCTCCTCGCCGACGAAACCCTACGCGCTCGCAGCTGCCGTCCCCGCCTCCGCCCGCTGCCGTGATGTACGCCGACAGTATCTCCAAACGGAAGCGCTCCGTCATGGACCGCCTCGGCTCGGGCGGCGGCTCTCGCCCGCGGCCTGACTCCGCGAAAAGGTGCGCTCGCTCGCTCGATTCGAATCGCCGCTGGTTTAGTTGTTTCCGTGATACTTGACGTTGCATCGCTCGCGTACCCGTGGCTGGGATCCGTAATCGACTCATGATTGTTTCGTAATGTGGCTTTGGGCCCTTGAAATCGGGGACCTCGTGGTACCAGTAGCTTGATGCTTGATTAACGGAGCTTAGTGCCCTTTTCGTTGTAAGATGGTCTGATTAGGTGTAGAGTTTATTGGATCCGGAGGGTGGCTATGATGGATCATCAGACCAGTAGCTACTGTGTATAGTGGTTTTTTGTTGGCGGTGTCACTAATCAGACATAGAGGAATGTGTAACAGTTACTTCTGCAAATGTGTGGCCTTTCGGCATTTCAATTATTTCAAGTACGTCTTACAAGAATTGGGCAGGATGACATTATGCCCGTGCGCACTAGCATTTCATGATAACGAACAATGTTGGCACTGATGGCGGTTCTTGTTGCAGCAAGGCTGGTCATTTAGATACCAGTTGGCATCAACCCCATCTTGTCCTGCTTGAGTACTTGTTGATATTTCGGCTTATTACAGTCTTGAACAGGTTCATTATGTCCACCTGATCCCTGAACTGCAAATTGCTAATTCACTTCTTTAGAGAAAGGAAACTGTTTGCTGCTATTGGTTACTCCCTCCATTTCTAAATATAAGCCTTTTTAACCTTTTCCTCATTCATACGTATCTAGACGTATTTTAGTGGTTAGTTCACTCATTTTGATCCGTATTTGAATGTCTAAAACACCTTATATTATGAAACAGAGGGAGTAGTTTATATGCTTTACATCTTTCATATTAGGCAATTTTCAGGTTTCGCCAAGTTGATGGGACTTGGAGACGTGAGCTGTACAAGGATTCTATAGGAACTCAAAGTTCATGTAAGGAACACTGCCTGAGTAATTTTGAGCCTACCATTTCTTTTACATCCCCTTTGTAGATTTACTGATAGCTTGGTTCTTCTGCTGTGCATGGTTAAGCTGTACTTGCTTCCAGAAATCTTCAAGCTGTCCAAAAGTCAAATTTGAAGCAAAGGACCGAGTTTGTAAAGAAACCACCAGTGTCTGATCTTCGTGAAAAGTTGACTGGAGTCCGACGTCCTCAACTCAGCAGTACAATTCAGGTCCCAAAACCTGTAGCTGAGATTGCTAAGAGTGCTAAACCTGTTCAAAAGAGGAAACTCCCCGCTGCTGCTGCTGCTCCTCCTCCTCCTCCTCCTCCTCCTCCTTCTGTGCTTCCTGTCACTCAAAAATTAGATGCACCAACTGCACCCAAGCAAGCCCAGGCAAAGGTGGGATAGTTCTATGCCGCATTGTTATAAGCTCTTATTCCGAGTTCCTGACCAGCTATTTCAAGTTCTTTTGTTGTTCTAGTCTAATAGGTGAATGTTGTATTGATATGTTACCCTTTGATTTATTTAGTGTTTAGTGCTGTCAGTACAATGGAACTGTTTGCTGCCTGAACATTTAATATGTGCAACCTTTAATTTGATATTGATCCTTTAGGTGTGGTATAGATTCTTATGTTTGCCTGTTCTGATCCAAATGTTTCATCTGCCTAGTTTAGTATGACTGTCCACTGAACGGTTATTCTTGTCTAGAATGCTAGATGCTTGTTGGTTACTTCAGGGTGTCTTCATTGTGTGTTCTCTAGTGAATGCTAATGATTTGCTTATTTGGAACGTGCAGGCCGAGACCTCACTTGACAGATTGCTGAAGTCTCTTGATCTGGAGAAGTATTCCACAAATTTCCAGGCTGAAGAGGCATGTTTAATTTATGTGGCAATTTCACACCGTGGATGTGCTACTAAACTTGTTGATGTATATTCACTTTTCAGGTTGATATGAAAGCACTGGTTCACATGAATGAAGAAGATATGAAGTCTTTAGGAATTCCAATGGTAAATTGTTTTTCGTACATTTTATAGAAGCTTCTCCCCTTTCCCCCAAAATGTATTTATATTGCTAAAATATAAAATCTTTCTTCCTCAGAGGACTGAACTGGTAGTTTATGTCATTATGTCTTTCATTCTCTTTTGCTTGGCGTGTCTGTATGTGCTTGTGTGTGTGTGTGCGCGTGCGTGTGTTGTGTTACTTTTGTCTCCATCTGTTTTGTTTCCTGTTGAGTTTGTAGCCAGTCAGCTCGGTTATTAATGAGTATAATCTGAGTCCACTCTTGGGTTAACCAGTATATAAGCTTTGGTTGGGTAGAATGAATTAAACTGGTTCAGTAATTACTACCTTAAGCTCCACTTTATCGATACGCTTACCTTCAGTATCAGATTTGTCATACTGTGAAGTAGATCACAGCCTACAGAAAGGTTTGACAAATCGTTATCTCGAGTTATACAATATCACACTCAATCAAAACTGAAAATTATTTTTCACCTTTGCATTTTGCTTGTGGTCTGCCTGTAAAGCTTTTGCCTTAAGCTTAACCTCTGCATTTTCCAGTGTACTCTAATTGTATTGTAACTTTTTCCCAAGATGTTCCATTCATATTGATTTTCTAACTTGATTGTGATTACAGGGCCCACGGAAAAAGATATTATCGGCATTGGCTTCCAAGAGAAAGAAGTCCTCCAAATCATTACCACCTACCAGCTGAATGCACCTTAAGCCATGGTTAGCTAGATGACTTGTTAATTTTGATGTGCCTAACGCCATGATCATCCCGTGGAGTAACTCCATTACATGCTAGATTTCCATCTATCGAGACATGTATAAATATAGAACTCCGTGATCTCGCGGTGATGTTGTAATGCAAGACAACAGTTCTTGGTAGATCTGCTCCAATGGTTCTCTGGAATATATGGATTCCAGATCATGATGCCTGGTATTGTCTATTGTGTATGACACCCCTTTTGTTACTTATTAGTCTTGACAATGAAGTTATGGCGATGAACATTGCCAGGTTATTGATCTGGGTGTTGCTTAATTGTCATGTGGTGCAGTCTGTTGTCTGCTGATGTTGCGTGGGTGGAACTGTTGGAACTACATTTATCTTAGAAATTTCCTTTTCTTTTAGTAAATCGGTCTATGCTTTTGTCTGCATTGCAAACTAGTACTTGCAAACTGATCAAATCAGCTCAGGCTTGTGTACTGGCACCCCTAGGGGTGGGGTGTAATTGTGTAGACGTATAAGATAATTTATGTACGGAATCTGTATCTTGTTTTGAAGAACTCGGCGTATAAGGATATTAAATTCTGAAGTGGCACCCAGATATACTATAGGATATATTATGGCAAGTAGATGCAGATACGGATATATCAAAAGTTAATTCGTAATAACCTAGTGTCCGCCCGCCCGTTTCTGTGGATTCTGATTTTGACAAGACATACCTCGCAAAAAGTTAGTGAAGATATGATGCATTCAAAATTCTTATCATGTAAACCATGACGAGTCATAATTTAATAGTTTATGATGTTTTCTTGAATTCCTTTTGATTAGTTCTCATGGCATAACTTGGAAGAGAGAAAATGCCGTACCATTTATTGTGAAGAGGAGGAAGAAAATGCCCTACAATTTATAGTGAAGAGGAGGAAGAAAATGCCGTACCATTCCTAAATCTTATGGAGGTAACCAAGGTTTGTAATAGGTTTGTAATAGTTTGGCGCATGGATATTTTTTGCTACCTTTCTAATGTGATTGCATCATTTACTGTGAAGAGGGAGAAGATTAGCCTTTTTCATGTTCTTCCTATGCTCCATCAATAGATCCATATGCAACCAAAATAATCTGTCGCAATTAGTATTTGTTGAATTATCGAGTTCGTTTGGCGAACACGTCTAGCTTTACTGATGCTTTAGCTATTCAGTTATATTTATACAATCTCATCGATTTTGGTCTAAGTCATGTCATTATTTTCTTAACTACTTGACTCTTGCAAGGCTGAAATGTTAAATTCGTCTTAAGTTTTCCTACAAATATAATTGCCTACTTATGATAGTTCTCTGACTTTTTTTTAATGGTACGAGTCTGCCCTATTTCTGATTCAAACCCATGATACGATATATCCGTATTTGATAACAGGTTAGTATCTGCTCATCTTTGAATCCTAAAAACTGATCAAATCCAATCCGTTTACACCCATATGCACCTTTACCATACGAATGAACGCAACATGAAGTCTTTAACACGGCTGATGGAGAGACGACTAACCGACTCGGATTGTTCTCGGACTCTCTAAGATCAAACTCGTTAAAACCCAAACTGGATCTCGCACAGTCTCTTTAAAAACTTCACTATCTCTTTAAAAACTGGCAACAACTATGTAAAAACTAAGCAATATGCCACAATTAGTTCAATAATATGCCCTCCTTTTATTTCTCAACTCTGTACTCGATGCCTCGATGATTTAGCAGAGCTCTTATCCATGGAATTCTAGCGGCATAAGTTGTGTTGCAGTCGCTTAGAGTTTTGATTCCAGCCCTAGATAGAGATGGAGGACGGAAATGAGCTGACACACAATTTTGGCCTTCAGCTATCTTTCGTGTATCATTTTCCTCCCTCGGGACCAATCTAAAAATACGAAATATCAAATGGACCAAATTTATCGCTCAACTATTAGCTTTTACTCCCTCCGTTCCAAATTAATTGACTTCTATTAGTCCACGTGTGGATGTATCTATACGTGTAATATGTCTAGTCCTTGTGTAGACAAATAGAAATCAATTAATTTGGAACGGAGGGAGTACTTATTTGGATCTTTCCGTCCATGGGTGATGAAGCAGAAGGAGGCACGCATATATGTTGCGCAAGCGAAAACCTAGAGTACATGTCTCCTTCAATCTAGACCTTGTTTAAAACAACATAGTGTACGTACATTGTTTAGCAGTTTTTTGATTCCCATGAACTTCACAAATTTACAGAGAAGGCCCTAGCATCGAACAAAGGTAAATGCCCCGAAACTGGGTCTCGCACATAGACACCTCCGCATTTTGAACCGAAAGTACCAAGCAGCAAGTTCCGTCCCCCAATGGCCGCTCCGCCGCCGGTGCTCACCCTGGCGGTGGAGAAGGGCCCGCGCGAGGGAGAGACCCGGCAATGCCGCGCGGGCGCCGCGCTCCGCGTCGGCCGCTTCGTCTCCGGCAACGACCTCGCCGTACGCGACGTGGGCGCGTCGCAGCGCCACCTCGTCGTCGAGTTCCTCCCGCCGCCCGCGGCCCGGTGGGCCGTGACCGACCTCGGCTCCTCCAACGGCACCTTCCTCAACGGCGCCCGCCTCGCGCCCTCCGTCTCGGCCCCGCTCTCCCACGGGGACCGAATCGTCCTCGGCGAGTCCACCGCGCTCGCCGTGTCCATCGCGCCCGATTCGGATGTCAAACCCGGCCCTAGGCGTTCGTCGCGCCGCGCGGTGGCGGTGGCGTTCGCGGAGGAGAAGCCTACCCCTTCAGTGATCCGCCGGAGCACACGGAAGAAGGCGGGGGAGGCCTCCGAAGCTGAGAAGGAAGAGCCGGATGCAGCGGTAGTGGTTGTAGCGGAAGAGAATCCCCAGGTGGTTACTCGCCATAGCAGACGGAATAAGGCAGCTGCAGCCAAGTCCTTGGAAGAGGGCAAGGAAGAGATCGAGGAGGCCGCAGCGGAGACACGCCGCGGTAGGAAGAAGAAGGCTGTGGAGCCCCCTCCAGAGAAGGTGGAGGAACAGAAAGAGGAGAAGGCAGCCGTGGTGACACGCCGTACGAGGAGGAAGAATGCTGAACCCTCTGAACGGGAGAAGGGAGAGGAGGGGAAGGATGCACTGAGGGTCACCCATCCACCACTGCCTCCAAAGGCAAGGTCCACAAGGGCTCGGGGAAGGGCTTGTGCAAAGAAGACTGTTCTTGAGGAGGAGGTGGCTGCACCGAGAGAGGAGGATGATAAGGCGGCAGATGGGGATGGAGAAGTGGAGGGGACTGCGGAGGCATTGGAGGAAGTGCCAGTTGCTCCGAGAGGTATGATCAATGCTCACTGTGCTGCTTCTGACAATGCCACTATGGAGATGAAGGGTGGTGCAGAAGAGGAAGAGGCTGGCAAGAAGGAAGCGATTGGCATTGGAGGAAAGGTAGGGAATGTGGAGAATGCAGAGGTGCTTGCTGGGAGAAGCAGCCTGGAGACCATGCCAGTTGCTGGGAGAGAGCAGGCACGAAGAGCGCCAAAAGGGATGACCAATGGTCAGTGTGCTGCTTCGGACAACGGGGGTGAGGAGATAAAGGGTGGTGGAGGAGAGGAACAAAATGACAAGACGGACACAGCTGGCAATGGAGGAGAGGTAGAGGATGTAGAGAAGGCAGAGAAGCATGCTGGGAGAAGCAGCCTGGAGACTATGACATTGGGGGAGTGGTTTGATCGTATGGAGAAGTACCTTCCAAGAACAATCAATGAGGCTGCTGATGAGATGATAGCGACTATGGAGGAGCAACAACGGCGCATCTATGAGTACATTTCGACGCTTGGAAATACTTCCAACCCTTCTTGAGATAACAAGGGTACCTAGAAATAACATTGAAGACAATATTTAGTCGCATGGTATGCAAATAGTAGGTTTGAGGTATTACCACCTATAGCTGTGTGATGATCACATCAGAAGTTCCCGAGAAATGTTACTTTTTCTGTCCCACTGGCCATGCTAGTACTAGTAGTAGGTTAAAGCAGTAAAATGGAACTCTGTTATTGATGATGCATCTTGTAGGCGCACTTCTGATCAGATGTACTGATGTATCCTGTTCTTTTGGACAGCGTTGTATCCGCTCTAACTGGGAGGCAACATTTGCACGAATACCATGTTCATAGCCTTGAATCTTCCTATGAGATCCTTTTTTCCGCTGCTAACAGTAAATTGGATGAAACGCGACTAACCATAGGGTAAGAACTCATTGCTGATCTGATTCTGAAATTATCTACTACCTCCGATCCAAAAATTTGGATCGGAGGGAGTAGTTGAATCCTATGACGACGATGTAAATCATATTACTTCCGGAACTTTCGTGTGCCTTTTGCAACACTTATTTTGGGATGTTCGTCTCTTTTGACAACTCCTGAAATAAATTTTAGTTGTGCGTGTTTATTTGGTCTAGAGGCCAAGAGTATGCAGACCATTAAGGTTTTAGGGTTTAGCTTGTTCAGCGCCTGTGCATACAATTGTGCCGCTAACCACGTCGTCCTATGGTGGCGCCATGGTCTCTCGTTCCGCTGCTCCATCAACCCAAGTCCGTCTTATATTCCCTCACTCCCGCCTAGGATTCTCATATATCCCTCTGTGCCTACTGATGTTGTTCCAACCCCCACTCACACCAGTCAAAAAAGTTGGAAGTTTCAGTTATTTTTCCTTCCATTTTTACAATCTTTAGTTTTGTTATTTTCATTTTTACAGAGATAGGCCACCTTCAAGTGAAATCTGAATTTTTTCTCATGTCTATGTTGGCTGTGTCAGCACCTTTTCCTTTCGTAAAGTACCGAAATCCAAGCTTGCAATGATGGGCAGCAGAATCCTGCTTTTTTTATAGCTCCCAGTAACTTTTATCTTCAAGATCTGACAATGTCTGATAATGCATGAGCTCATAATGCTTTGTTTATTAGATGAAAATATGATTGTATCTGAATAATCTATTGTTAAACTGCTGATTGCAAAACATTACCCTGTTTTTTCCTCTTCAAAACATAGACAGGAGCGCTCCAATTACGTGAACTTGTGCAGAGCTGTATGTCAGTGCAGCTTCTTGTGCTCAGCACTACCCAAATGCTGTGCCATTTATCTCCGATATGTGTTATTAGTATTTGTGCATGTGCATAGTAGTTTTCCCAGCTCCCTTAATCTTTCCCAAGAAAAAAATATGTGCAGGGCAGTTTCTGGAGGGCAGGGCACTTGTCACCAAATCAGGTGGTAAAGAGAAGTTCAGCTAGGATTTCATTCCTTTTCTAATAGTCTTGATCACTTTTAGGAAAAGAATTGTTTCGATCCCTGGACTCAAACTCAGTTAATTTTTTGCCAAAACTCCGCACTATCAGTGATACAGAGGTATCCATGACTTGACAGGCATACCATGGATGAACCAGATTCTTTGTGTTCTGTGTTCGGTTTGTGCAATTCATGTACTAAGCCTCTATGAACCAGATTCTTTTTGTACTAACCAAATGATGGAATTGACTGGTTGTGACCAGGGTGTTGATTCTAGAAGGAAATCCTACGTAGGAAGGAAGGTATAAGCAACTGGAAGAAGAAAGAAGTCACTTGAGTTTCGTGAAAACCATTTGGGAAGACAAGACAAGAATGAAGTACAGATGAAGCAAAGCTCTAATCCTCCCATGCCCCTCTCCATTTGCAGTAACACATTGCTTCATACCCTACTTATAGATGATTGTACACCAACTTGGCTCCAAAGTTACAAAGTGGGGAAAAATACTTCGAAAGGTAAGAATTTATGTTAATCATGCATCATGTTGTCGTATTCAAAGTTTCAATGCATCCTGAAACCTGAACTACTTATTCAAACTACTTAGATTCTATGTGTTCCTTTCGCCCCTCATTCTTGCTCTGCAGACCTGTGATGCAAATTTATGTGATTTGTACGAGTTGTGCCATTATGGCTTATAGTTCTAGGCTGCTAGCTTATACTCATCACGCAGTGTGGTGCATCTGATCTACTAAATATGGTGTCAAGGAAAATGGAGTAATGACTAAGATCAGCATATCAAATGGCTGCATATCCTAAATTGCAGAATGTGGTAACTTCAGCTCGACACGAAACAGAAGTATTATCATATATATCTCTTCCAATTGATCTCAAAATATATTAGACCATGGGGACACTCACTTTAACTTTATTTTCTATATTTTGTGCTTACAAGGCTATTTTATCTAGGAGTATTTAATGTTATGTGACAGGCGGGCCGACGTTCTTCATAAGTCGATTTTTCTCCCCCTCTAGTTTTGCCTTTGTGGAAATTGACATCCTCTTATTCTTATTCATATACTTCTAGCAATGGCTGTTTCACAAGTTGACAAGAAAATGCTTGGTGAACTTGAAGTTATGGGGTTTCCCGCCATTCGTTCAATTAGGGCACTCCATCATTCTGGTACGTCTGTTTCAAATGAGATTAGAAGGTAAAGATCTTGCAGTTCATTTTCTTCCAATCATAGTTAGGCTCACAATCGATCAATTATAGTAAGCCTTGTCCCAAATAACTTGGGGTAGGCTAGATATGAAACCCTTTCACGAGGACTTCCTAGGAGGTCACCCATCCTAGTACTACTCTCGCCCAAATGGATTTCATACCCATGGGTCTGGCTAGTTTTTACGTTGGCTCGCCAAGCCTATCACAACCCTTAGATATGAAACCCTATCACAAGGACTTCCTAGGTCACCCAGCCTAGTACTACTTTCGCCCAAATGGGTTTCATACCCATGGGGCTGGCAAGTTTTTAGTTGGCTCGCCAAGCCTATCACAACCCTCTTCCTTTACCCGGGCTTGGGACCGGCTATGCCTAGACTACATAGGCGGAATTCCATGACATGTTGTTCCATGGTCTCACCTATTATATTTGTACTGAATACTGAACCATCATACTTTTGTTCTTAAAATTGCAAAGTATTGCAAAGATATGGTGAGACGTTTCTTGTAAATATTCATTCCTCTTCTGTATCTTGTTGAGTGAACTGGACAAATAATCCAAATTCTCTATCAGGTAATTCTAATCTTGAATCTGCGATAAATTGGCTTCTGGAACATGAAAGTGACCCAGATATTGATCAACTACCATTGGTAGGTTGTTTCTTAATAATGCAGTTGTTATTTGTTAACAGATATCTGTTTATTGGAGATTATTCTGCACCCACTGATATAGTTCTCAACATAGCTATCCTCTAAACGTATAACTATGAATTGTTTTCTCTGACATTGCAGCATGCATCCTTTTTCTAATTTTGTCGAATACTTAATTCTGAAGCAACTTTCATGTTGGTGTATGTTTGTGTGGCAGTTTGTAACCAGAAATCCAATATATTTCTTTATACTATGTCTACATTTCTGCTGTTTCATATCAATTTCTTTTTCAAACCTCTTGTTCTGACTTCTTGCTACTCCCGTGGATGTTTTAGGTTCCAAGAGAAATCAGCATTGAATGTGGTGACACATCAAATGAAGTGAGAAACAGCGTTCAAGGAGTGAGGTAAGTATTTCCAGACTGGTATAGAAAAAAAAGTACAAGATGTTGCTCGCCTTTTCCAAGAGCATAAGTTTTTGGATGGAGTGGTTATTGTATAAAATAAAAGCAATATGATATGATATCAGAACAGCCATGACTCTGAGACTTGGCTGGAGGACTCTCGATGCGAGTGGGAGAGTCGAAGTCTGAGTATATTGCCCACCTTTTCCCAAGAGCCTAGCCTTTCGAATGAACCGGTTGTTGAATGAAACTCAATAGGAAATATCAAGTATTATTTCAATGTAAATATGGAGGACACCAAATGTTATTTAGCACTGTAGATAATCTGCCAACCATCTGAATGTCTGCACTTCATAATCCGTAGCATTTTCCATTTATGGTTGTCATCCTGCTGTGCCATACCTCAAGTAAAAAACTGTCGTGTTGGGGATAGCTCAAGGTTGCTAAACAGCCTTTTAAACTGTCCTTCCTTTGTTTACAAAATAAAATAGCTGCTCGGGGAAATGTGCCAACTTACTAAACTAATAGTCTGATGCCATGCACTGCAAAAATGAAAGTTGCAAGTGAGCATAGTATTCCTCCTTTTGTGCTACTATGTCGATAAGGCGAGTCATGTATCAGGATTAAATGCTTACTTCCTTCGTTCATTATGCAAGGGTTCCATGCATTAGAGTTAAATGCTTACTCACTTTATTTTTTATGCAAGGCCCATGCATTTAAGATTCAACCATGACAACACTTAGATCATAAAATGTGGGTTCTACACACAAAAATGATACCATCGCAAAATGATGTTAAATATGAATCCAATGGTATCACTTTTGAGCCACGTAACTTACGTATTTTTGATATAACTACAAGTCACTTGGTCAAACTTCAAGCTTGGAATGCGTGGGTAACTTGCATAGAGTAACAGAAACTACTCATCATGGTTTTGAGGCATCGACTTATTAGGCGATAAGGCGCCCTGGCTTAGGCGCTTAGGCGTCAAGGCGGGGGTTGATTGCTTTATGACGCCTTACTGCCTTAAAAATCTTGCTGCTGATAGAGATAATATATTCATGAAAATCCTATGTACTCAAGTAACTCAATGCGTTTACTTGCTGGTATTTCATTTCATTCACTTTCATTCACTATGCTGTTGTTAGTATGAAATGCATCATCAGATCGCATGGTTGTCTTGTAGGACTCATCCACAGGAGAGAAAGCCAGAAGAGCATACTGCAGCAGGAAGTCAGAAGGTGCCGTCTAAACATTTCTTCATAATTTTGATATCTCAGCTTCCTTATCATGTTAGCATGCTATGGTTAAGCGAAGTCTTTTTCTCTTTCACGGAGGAGTAGAACCTTAATAACTATTATTAAAAAGTTAAAGGTGGTGGAAATTTAATTCAGTTTCTTTCCTGCATTTTTTAACTCACGACCTCAGACACAGTAAAGAATTTCTCATACACGTTGAACTTTATCTGTAAACGAGATACAAATGCACATATTTTCTGTTGCCCTTGTTTCCTTATTCTTACATCATGTAGATACCGTAGTCAAATTGCATTAACCTGCCACTTAACAAGCATTTTGCTTTTTTGCCTCACCTAATCCGGGCTAGTATTTTGTGGTTCACAATTATTTGTCTCACAAATACTTCCTTTATCAGGAGACTTCGCAGGTGGATAGAGAACTCAATGCAGATGATCACGAGGAAGAGGGTAGAAAGAGGTGTGTACCTTGTTTTGAATAGATAGTGTTCCGTGAGGTCCTTGCATTTGTTTACTATTCCGGCAAGGCTGCAACCCTCCTATTCTTTGCAGGCTTTTAGCACTATATAAGTCAAAGCGTGACGAGGAAAAAAGAGCAAGAGCTGGTAATCAAATCCAAGAGGATAAGGTCTGACAACCTTTCCATGCTATTAAGAACTAAAGATCATAACTATGTAAAAAGAAGAGAAAAAAGTGTTCCTTGCGGTTTAATTATCATATCTCACTGTACTAGCTAGTCCCTCCGTTCCAAATATAAGATGATTTAATTTTTTTTCTCTATCACATGTATCTAGACCCGTTTTAGTGCTCGTTCAACATTTTAGTCCGTATATAGTCCACATTGAAATGTTTCAAACATCTTATAATTCGGAATGGAGGGAGTATCATGCAATAACTTCATGTTGGCCTTGTTCTTGGCCTGCACTATTCTATGTTGAGATTTCAAATCTTCTACTGGTGGGGAAACCTCTTTGTTGTAACCTGTCACTTATCGACCATCTTGCACTGTGTTGCATACTGCATGCAGTAGTATTCAGGAACAACACTTGTTGAAAAATGATGACAACATGAAAGCATTTAATTTTATTTGCAAGGAAGGCAGTCAATTACGAAAGATCCTACACTGAGCAAGTGTTACATGATAGAGGATGATAACAATTATAACCTACTATGGTTGATAATGAACAGCACCTCTGTGCTAATATTGTGATTTTTTTGCAAAAGTATTTGTTGGGCTCTATTACATATTCTACGACCATTATCTTGCATGTGGAATTTATTTTTTATTTTTTTGTGTAGAGGGGGAGGATTCAAGCTGCTAAAGATATTATGGAAGCAAAACGGACTCTTGAAGAAAATCAAAGAAAACGGTCGGTTTTGTATACAACTCATAAACTATTATCAACTGAAATGTACTCATGGGGAAAATATTTTTATTTAGTGCAGCATGATGGAAAGTCGAAAAGCAGATCGAGAGGAGGAGAAAAGAGCAAGAGAAAAAATCCGTCAGCATATAGATGACGATAAGGTCCTAATAATTCTAATCCAACTGATATTTTAAAACTTTGATATTTCATTCCATCTGTCCATACAATGTTTTGTAGGACAATGGTCAGTGAATCGCCTGCACTACTTACATTTGCTTCTTGGGTTTCATATCGATAAAGTTACTGCCATGTGGAGATGTCCATATCTTGTCTCCATAAACTTACAACTACATGCAATAACAATCTCTTTTTGTGTGTGAACATCTTCAAATTTAACCTAAACAAATTTGATCTCCTTTCAATGGAGCAAGCCTGCCATGCAATGATCAATTATGTCCACTTATGCCATTATTATCATCAGAGTGTAATTAATATTTCATACATGTTCAGACTGAGATTTTCTTTTGTTACTCATTTGCCACAACTTACTCCAAAACTTTCAAACTTCCAGCGAAATACTACATTGCTTGATGTACTGCTGAAAAGCCCTAAATCTTCTATGCAGGCAGAAAGGAGGAGAGGACTTGGTTTGCCGCAGGAAAATACAGTAGCGTCACCCCTGATAGTAATTCCCAAAAAGGTCTAGATCCCCCCATAGTACTGCATCTCATGAGCAAAATCTCGAACTCGTTCCTCACCTTTTTTGACTTCTCAGGCAAAACCTACTGAACCTGTTGTAACATCAGAACAGCTGAGAGACTGCCTGCGTACTCTGAAAAGGAATCACAAGGTAAACTGGTCGTCCTGCAGAAATTATTTATGATCCATTGAGGTGTTAACAGTTCTAGAAAATTATTGAATAAATATGATATTCTGCAAATAGCACAATAAACCTTCTATGCTGCACTACTTCTGTCCACGCAGATAACTGAAACTAGACTTTCCGCAGACCAGAATTTTCAGTTTCTGCATCATGTGCTCTTTCAGGCTATCTTTTGTAGTCTGAAACTGAGCCTTCCATTTCTCTTTTCATTGACAACCTCTTAGAATTCAGCAGTTTATTATTATTATTATTATTATTATTTTTTTTTTTTTTTAGAGCGTTCACCGGGGAGAGCACAAAGGCTCCCACCTGAATTTTTTCATTTATTTTCTCACGCACAAGAAAAAGGGTGAAATCCCTTTGCAGAAGATTACAGCAGAGGGTGGGGGAGGCATCGCCACAGTTTGGGCGAGCTCAAACACGAGAGGCCGGGGGGGGGGGGGGGGGGGGGGGGGGGTGGAATTCAGCAGTTTGCATTGTGCAAGACATGTAAAAGGAAGCTGTATGACTGATTGACGTGCACTTAATTGTCTGTAGGATGACAATGCTAGAGTCAAAAGAGCATTCCAAACACTGATGAAGATAGTCGCCAACATAGTAAAGAACCCAGAAGAAGAGAAGTTCAGGAGAATTCGACTAAGCAATCCTGTTTTCAAGGTAACTACATAACGTGATACAAGCTTTTACTTCAGAAAAGCTGCTTCAGTCCATCCTGAACCTAACACTCCGCTGTTTAACAGGACAAGGTGGGCAGTCTTCAAGGCGGCGTAGAGTTTCTGGAGCTGTGCGGCTTCCAGAAGATGAGAAACAACAGCTACCTGTTAATGCCGAGGGCAGAGTCGACGTGGTTCTCCTCAACGTGGCAGGGGCCGAGATCGCGTCTGCCATGGAGAATCCCTACTTCGGGCTGCTCTCCAAGTGAGCGGGACAGCCTTCATTCATCGCTGCCTCGCCGTTAAGAGCTCATCTACTTCGTACGAGCTTTGTGACAGTGGAATCTGGAATGGGAGTATCGGTAAATGGACGGCACTGTGGCGAATGGATCTTGTCGGTCGGATCTATCTCATGTTGCCGACGAATAGTGTCCTACCATAGCAGCATTGTATCCAGTAAATCCTAGGATTTTCTTGGAAACAATGGTGTGGTGTACATAAAAACAAAATGAGATCAGGTGCCTGCAAAAACGATGGTCTATGATGTTGAACATTAACCATGGCTCCTGCAATTCTCATCTTACCACAGAAAATGGTGTGTGACTGCAATTATGATAGTGAGTGCCGAATGCCGATCCATCCAAGGGAAATCAAATCATGCCATTTACAGTGGCATAATTGATTGGAGATCTGATGCATTCCCTCCAGCCCAGTAGCCCACTCATGTTCGTGCCCTGTTCCTGCTTGACAAGTAATAAAACCTGTACCTTGACATTGGATCACTGTTGCTCATGGAGCAAAACATTGAATGCCTATAATTCTGCGGGTAGAGGAGAAATGACAAATGACTCCGCCCCTGTTTGCGTGCTGTTGTCGGCACATGACATGACATGGTTCGAGCCTTGTTTGAGCACCTGTACTTTGGAGCTTCAATTCTGCATGTGGAGGGACCGTCCTAGATAGAAAGCGGCTTCTACATTGATAGCTGCTGCCGGGACATGAATTTTCAGCTCTTATCATCTGCCCACTATAGTCGAACCTTGTTGGAATCAAGTTGCATGCCATGAGTTTACAAAAGTTTTGTCTCGAGCGAGAATGTTGTCCGATGGAGATCTTCAGCAAAGGCTTCGGAATCTGCAAGGTTGGATGGTACAACAAGAGTCCAAACCCGTTGCATGTTCCGTGGAGTATATATGTAACATAGCGCCACCATCTTTTTGGGATCTTTTTTTAACATACATGGCCACATCAATCCGTGGTGTCATTATTCTCTTAAATAACGATCATGGATAAAAAATTCACATATTAACCCAATCAGAATGCAGAACTTGAACCATTTCAAGTTCCTGACGATGTGATTCAGATATAAAGTTTTCACCGTATGGTTTGGTTTATAATGGAAGAAAACTGTGCACCGACTACTAAGTAACATCTATGTTTAGAACACCAAGAATAAAATTTAGACACGTTTGCAAACCATATCACGCTTCACGCCACGACGTCCCTACCGAAACCGAAATTGTAGAGTTTAAAGATTGACACCAACTCGATAAAACAACAATAATAATTTGATTTAGCGAGGCATTAAACACACCTGAAAAAAATAACGAGACACCGAATTACAAAAGGTAGGAAAACGTATAAACGGTTTTGCTATTTCTCATTCCAGTGAGAATTAATTTAGAACCCGCTCAAATTTAGAACCGTCTCAGGATGACTCCAACGGGGCGACGTAAACGGACGCGCGTTTGGTCCACGTTTGGTCCGTTTGCGTCATCAAAAGGACCCATGTACGGCCCATGTCCGCCCCTTTTTGGCCACTGCCCCCAACGGGCCGACTCATTGAGTCCGCCCGGGCAGGGTTTTTGATCATTTTGATCATTTTCGGCCACATGGACTCGAGCAAGTATCAAGCACAATATATAAGATACAAATAATACAATCCATAAAAGCCATCTAAATAGTTCATCAAGTACTTATTATTACAATCCAAATAGTTCAAACAAACACAAACAAACAGTTTCACAAATAACAAATTGTTTCATGCATTACAAAACAAATAAATAAGACAAGTAGTTCATCAAATGGAACTACTGCCCTGGTCACCCTGGTTACCGTAGTGCTGCCAGACATGCTCCACCAAATCATTTTGGAGCTGAAGATGAGACTCCTTCTCACGAATGTCACGGTGGAAGTCGAGGAACTGAGCAAATGTGGACGGTCCCTAGGGCTCAACCAACTGACCCTGGAACTGCCATGCCTGATCATTCAAGCCCTCGTCGCGTTCATCCTCCACGATCATGTTGTGCATGATCACACACGTTGTCATCACCTCCCACAGCTGGTCCTTGTCCCATGTCCGAGCAGGATGGCGAACAATAGCCCATCGGGACTGTAGAGAACCGAATGCACGCTCTACATCCTTTCTTGCACTCTCTTGTTCCCTTGGCAAACCTCTTCTTCTTCTCATCATTGGGATTGGAGATTGTCTTGACAAATGTAGTCCATGTGGAGTAGATCCCATCATCAAGGTAATAGGGCTTGTCATATTGGTGACCATTGATCTCATAGATCACCTGGGGTGCCAGGCCATTGGAGAGCCTATTGAATACCGGAGACCGCTGCAGCACATTGATGTCATTGTGCGAGCCGGCCATGCCAAAGAACGAGTGCCAAATCCAGAGGTCATGTGATGCCACGACCTCAAGTATGACCGTGCAGGCCCCAACATGGCCCTTGTACTGCCCCTGCCAAGCAAATGGGCAGTTCCTCCACTCCGAGTGCATACAGTCTATGCTTCCGAGCATCCCGGAGAAGCCTCTTGACTCGTTGATTGCCAAGAGGGGAGTCATATCGGCAGCATTGGGTTCCCGCAGGTACTCCGGCCCGAACACCTGCACCACGGCCGCGCAGAACTTGTACATTGCTTCCAGGCACGTGGACTCACTCATGCGCACATACTCGTCCACAAGATCACCGGCAATCACATATGCAAGCATGCGAATGGCGGCGGTGCACTTCTGGTACGACGAGAAGCCCATGGTACCACATGCACCGGGCTTGCATATGAAATAGTCATCAAAATGCATCACTCCCGTCCGGATGCGGTTGAACAAAGACCTCCTCATCTGGAAACGGCGCCGGAAAATCTTGGGAGGATACGTGGGTTTATGGGGACGAAAGTAATCCCCATACAGCTAGATTTGGCCAGCTCGCCGGTTCCGGTCAAGAGCAGGAGAACGGCCCGGCAAGGAGCCTCGGAACACCGGCCGCATCCTCTCTATGTACTCGTTGACGATGAGGGTGGCAACCAGGCCGTCACTGTCATCGTCCGAGGAATCGTCCGATGATGAGTTGTACATGATGTGGTTCTTGTAGAACCACTCATCCGAGCTATCCATGGCCGAGGGTCGTACCTGAGTAGCCGGGGCGAACGGCCGAACACCTTGTGGGCGGCGTGTCTGTCGCGGGCGCTGTGGACGGTCCTGGCCGCAAGATGCACCGGCCGTCGCTGGGAAGCACCTGCTCTAGTGACGGTGGGGAAGAGGAGGTGCAGACGGCGTCCCCGGAATGGCCTGCAGTGCCAAATCGAGGGTGCGATGGCGGGTGGCGGCGAGAGGGGCGGAGGAGGAGATTGGGGTGGGGAATGGTCTGTTTTGCGGGTCAGGGGCGGACTAGGGCAGGACACAAAACAGGTCTGCTCGCGTCCGGGGCCGACACATCGGTGGTCCAAATTTGGGCCAGGAATGCGTCGTGGCGGATCAAAAAACGGACCGCGGTCCGTTTGCGTCGCCCTGTTGGGCCGTGTTGTTGGCCCTCGCGGACAGGAACGGATGCGCGCAGACTCGATGCGTCGCCCCGTTGAAGTCATCCTCATTTGCATCATGATTCGTTCACTTTTACATGGGCCACAATTCAGATTTTGTGTAGCTGCACATTGGGTGCACGGTGATCAGCCTCAACTTAATGTCCAGACTCAAAAAAAAAAGCCTCAACTTAATGGATTTGTACGCTGATAACGTACGTGTAGCACCATTTCGTTCTTTATTTGCCATTTACAGAGTAAAGTACCTGGAATCATCGGATCGGATCGCACGGCCGAGGCGATCTTTCTTTTCTATCCTGCAGCAATCGAACGAACTGATCATTCATGACCAGAGAGATCCAACGCCTTGTTCAATGCTCGTGGGCTACGAACCAAGATCCGAGTACATCTCGAGCTGCTCGACGTCACCACCCGTGCAATGACACTGCACGAAACACAATCATTTTTCCTTCGCATGGGCGCCCAGGAGGAGCTGGCGATCGAGGTTCATAAAAATGCTAGAGTTGCAGTCGTAGCTTGGCTAGGGTGGGCTCCGACAAAGGAGGGAATGGATTGGACATGGGCTATGATTGATGGGGATGGGCCGCCGAGGCGTTCATCGAAGGCAGCGCACATGGATCCTATGCCGCCGTGATCTCGGATGAATCTCTACAACTGCTAAGCTCCTATGATTGCTGGTTTGTAGTTCATCCACGTCCTGGGTCCACAGATCAGTGACTCATCTTGTTAGCTCGTTTTCTGTTGTTGCATGCACTCCTTCGCTGCGCGTGGGCCAAGTTTATTTCGGCCCACACGTCGGTGCGACTGCGCGCGGGTGTGAGTGCGTTTGCTGTGACGTTTGTCTGCGTGCCTGGCTCAAGTCGGTTCGGCGTTTGGTGGAAACGTGTATGGAAAAGTTGTTTCTGGATTGGCCTCGATCCTCGTTTCTGGTCGGTTGTTTGCTGCGCCGCCGCCTCTGGCTCTGCTTCCGCCATCCTCTGTTCTTGTGGAATCAAACCTCCCACAGTTGCTGGTGCGGGCGGCGGCCTCCTTCTCCTACCGTCGTCGCTGGGCGCTCCAGTGTCTCGTGACGCTCTTCTTGCCCACCTACGTGCTCTTTCACGCTGTTCCTCTGCTCGCCGCCGTCCCTCACCCTGCCCGGCGCCGACGCGCTGCACCTCGACGGCGGGGGCGGCAGCGGGCGGGGCGCGCCCAGCGGAAGACCCTGAAGGCGCCCCCTCCGGTGTCGTCTCCGGCTCGATCTCGCCGGCCTCAACTCCTTCCGCGCCGGCGGCTCGCTCCGCAGGTCGCCTGACGAGGGGTAGACTCATCAAGACCCAAGTTTAAGGTCCCTAGGTTATGAATATGGGGGAGAGAACGTGGTAGAGCTGGAAGTATCGTCGGCTGACAAGCAGGGCAAAGATTTTACCCAGGTTCAGGGCCCTCGTGTGGAGGTAACACCCCTACGTCCTGCCTGTCTGTTATTGCTTTGTGAATATGATGGTTACAAGAGTCCCGGCGAGATGTCGATCTCGCTAGGGTTTTGGTGGCTCTGAAAGTACGTGGTCTGGTTCGATGGCCCCTCCCAGTCCTTAAATAATAGGCTGGGTCTCGGGTGTTCGTAACCGACTCGATTTACAAGTAAGGAAACTCTAAACCGACTATTGCTTCGCCAAACTTGAAGGATACTTCATCTTCGTGGGCCTCCCTTCATTGGCTTCATGTAGGCTCTGATAGTTGGGCCTAGTCGATACGTGCACCAGTACCCTCATGGTAGGATACCCTATAGGCATACCCATGTCAGTAGCCCCCGAGTACTTGTCTGATTCGAAGAGTCGGGCATGGACTCATACATCATGCACGTTATATATTTTTTACATCTGTATTTAGAATTCTTATGAAATAGCACATGTTGGCTATGTCGAGTGTTTCATCGACTATGAGTTTTTGCTTATGATAGTCAAGGGATATTAGCTTAGTAGGCCCGGCACACACGACGGATCGGGGCCAGTTAACTACCATTTGTGGCAAAACCATACTAGCTTTCAATCAAACTCGAGTCCCCGGACTCGAATCTGGAACAAACTGGACAGACTCGAAACAGCCGTTGAGGTCTTACGGAATCGAACTGCAGTATAATTTTGAATCAACCCAACGCGTCCGTCGGGGATAATTCATCATGTCTGCTGACACGGAAAATTTAAGGATAACGCTGCTGGAGCGGTCCTTAGCCCAGCTTGACTGATCGGTGGGTCTTACCTTTGCACTATGCATGCAGCATCCAAGGATCGTCGGATCAACTCGGGAATATTTTGAGTGTGATTTTGCTTATGAACTTAGTCGAATGTTTCGTCGACTGACACTTTTGCCATTATTCTATCGGGTGCGCGACAGCGCTCCCGATGGGAGTAGCCCCGAGATTGTGCTTTATTGCTTGCAATGGAGGATAATCTCAAAATCTTTTACCCTGCACATTTTAGTCAAAGAAATTTTTTGATACGCTCCCGATGGGAGTATGATACTGCAGTCGAAAGAATTTCGACTGGCATCTATGATCTTTGCTAAAGAACCAACCGAGACTTATGCGAGAGACCACCCGAAGATATCATCGAGTGATTTTTATGCCAGTTCTGAAAGATGAAACAACGTCAGCAATGACGCATTTTGTTTTGCGATTGCCATCTCTGACAAGCGGTGGCGTGCTTGGTAATGTTTGATAAGACGTGACCCTGCTTTGTGGGCCCGTTTTTGCAGAGCTGACCAGGGATGATGCCGCGTGGACTTGATTTGACCGTTATGGCGCGGTTTTCACGGGGCGTGATGATGGCTTCCTAGTTTCCCGTGCGTAGTGGGCGGAGTGGCCGGCGACGGTTGCCCTCCGCGGCTGCCACGTGTATGGCTAGATTTCGCGCGGAGCGTATGCCTTTGTTTTGACGGTTGCGATCGTTTGCGATCTGTGGTAAATAGGGGATACAACGCTGGCAGAATTTTTTACTTGCCATTTGCCTCTTTGCGCCGCCCCTCGTCTCATCTTCTTCCCCACACTTTGCCCCCATTGTTCTGCGCCCAAGCTCTCTTCTCCACCCTCATCCATCGTTGCAATGGCGAAAGGTGGAGGCTCCAAGCGTGGTGCCGCCGCTGCTGCTGCGACTGATGCGGCCAAGGGCAAAAAGACCGTGGCGGGTACATCTGCGTCCACCGCTGCCCTGAAGAAGAACAGCGGGGACTGGGCGAAGTCCACCGTCAAGGACGCCCATCTGATCAAGCTCCGCGAGCAAGGGTATCTGCCACCCGCGGAGCAGCTCGCCGTCCGCGCGCCGTCGCCCAAGGAGGTACTCCCCGAACCACGCGCCAACGAGCGTGTCTATTTTGCGGAGTTTGTGTCTAGGGGCTTCTCTCTTCCCCTCCACGACTTTGTTCGTGGCCTCCTTTTTGCCTACGGGGTGCAGATCCACGATCTCACCCCGAATGGTATTATGCATATTGCGTGTTTTTTCACGCTGTGCGAGTGCTTCCTTGGCGTCGCACCCAGCTGGGCGCTATGGAAGACAATATTCATGGTGCGACCCAACAGAGGAGGTGGTCGCACCTACCCCGTGGGCGGCTGCGGCATCCAGGTGCGCAGCGACACCCGCTATTTCCGCCTGAAGACCGTCGACTCCGCGCAAGGCTGGAGGAAAGGGTGGTTTTATGCAAGTGTCGAGCAAGACGGAGTCGCCACCTTCTCGACTGCGGCTTACGTCAGGACCAAGGCTTGGGATCACCAGCTCTCAGCCGAAGAAATGGAGGAAGCGCGCCCTTTGCTGACTCGAATCGATGGAATGCTGGACAAGGTTACAGGCCTTCACTTGATCGCCACATTTGCAAAGAGGCGAGTGTGGCCCCTCCGCGCCCGAGCGCACCCCATGTGGGCGTATGAGGGCGCGAGTGACTCCACTCGGATGAGCCCAGAGGAACTGTCAAGGAACGAGCTTGTGACGCACGTGCGGCACATCACCAGCCTGACGACAGCCGACACTTGCAACATCGATTGTCCCGTCACGCCATACGGGGCGGAAAACCCTTTGCTTGAGGTATGTCTGTAGTTTAATAGTTTGCCACTCGTAGTTTCTGCGATATGCGATTATTGATTCTGACTTTGCAATTTGTGATGTGTGCTATGCAGGGTCATTCGACTGCTGCCTCCCTTCCTCCTCTGCCTGAAAATGGAGAGACTGAAGAAACTCAGGCACAGGTGGTGGACCTGAAAGGGGATGAGGAGCACAGGTATGTGTTTTTTGAGTATGAGAATTTTATGTTGTCACATATTTGTGCTGACCATCTTTTTGCTTTGTTGTGTTGCCCACAGCGCTAAAAACAATCAGCCTGGGACTCCTCCAGTCGAAAATGTTCCAACCCTGGAGCAGTCGAATTCTGCACCGACTGGAAACGAGGCTGCTCAGCCGATGGCCACTGATGCTGTCATTGAGACAGCCAAGGCGGCAACTCCAGATATCGGGACATCAGTCGCGGCTCCTGAGCCGTGGATGAACCACGTAAGGAGCTTTTTGCTTGACCCGTTTAGTTGTAGGTCTGTGAAAGTTTAAATTTTTGCTGAACTCGTTCGCTCGCAGCCCTTCTACCACACCTTGGCAGATTCCACCAAGTCTTATGTCCAGGTAGAGCAGGAGAGGGATACCATGTGCGCCGAGCTAGAGCCAGGCGAGAAGAAGGAGCTGGAAGATGCACTCGCGCACAGCGCGAAGAATCAAAGAAAGAACTGGCTGCCGCCACCAACTCAGCCGCTGCACGCGAGCGAGGATATGCTGACCAGCTCGCGGCACTCGCGCAGGTCATGGGAGGTGAGTAATCTTTTCTCCTTTTGATATGATAATATAACTGTCGAGTGTCATGAAATGACTTTTGCCTTTTTTGAATTGTGCAGAAGCTGTTGGCGCACCGGCCTCTGCGGACGTGTCGAGTGGTGATCTTCCGCTGGACCAGGTTGTGGGCGGCTAGGCGCCGTATGCACCCAGGCGAAGGACGCACTCGCCAAATGACGAGCACACTTGGCGCTGTATACAAGGTGGTGTTCCCGACTGGCGTAGTGCCGTCGACGGCGGACGACTTCGCCGACGTGTTTGGCCCCGGGACGTCCACCATGGCGGGTTTCGCTCGCGCCAACACGGTACGCGGATCCGAGTCCACCATCAAGCTTCTTATGGGACATGGGATAGATTGCGACTACGAGGCAGCACTGTCTGCGTTCCCTCGGAAGCCAGATGGGAAGCCCATTTCTCTGAAGGGGGTGAGCGGAGCCGCCGCGCGACTGGCCGAGGTTTTTATGACCACCATGGAGCGCCGGGCACTCGAGACTGCCAATCGTCTGCTTAGGAAATCGAATCTTAGGTTTAGGGTAGCTGTACCCTTTTGTTTTATGCCTTGTAATGATACCTTCTGAACTGCGCGAGTCTGCGCTTTGTTTGTGCTACCTTGTTTATGCAAACAGTCTTTTGCTAATGTCTTTCACTCGAAGAGTTGTATGCTTATGACATGAGTTTTAGCTTCTGACACAAACTTTGTGTTTGTGATTATGCTCTTTGAACAGTCACGAGAACCTGCTACTGCGACTAGTTCCTCGCAGGCTCCAATCACCACCCGATCCCAGGGTCAGTGGTAAATGATGCCAAGGTGATGGAGTATATGAAGGCCAAATTTGTGAGAATGGAGCAAGATCTGAAGGACGCCCAGGCTGAGCTGAATCGATTGAGGGCGAGACCCGCGTTGGCCACCCAACGCGAGGAATATGTGCTCGGGGAGATGGATCTTGTGAACAGGCAACTCGAGTGTAAGTTCGAGTCTTGCTCTGTTTACAAGCTTTTTGCGTAGCTATTGTCCTTTTGATCTGACTGGTGCGCCCGTGTTTGTAGGCTTTGTCGACAACTTCCAGGCTGAAAAGATTCGCGTGGAAGGGCGTCTGGATAGCGTGGTTGACGACCCTACGACTGGGCGTCAACACTTTTGGCTTGATAGGTACCATGCCCGCATACTCGCCACCCTGAAGGATCGCGTCTGGCGAAGTGCTGAACTGCTGGAGTTATGCCGGGCAGCGTTTATTCGCCTGAACGAGACTCTTTTTCCTGCGGGGCCACAACCACAAGGGATTCGTGCTTTGTTGAACATCTTCCGTCAAACAAATCCCATTCGAGAGTTGCTGTCTCAGAGACTTGTGATTGGAGCCAACGCTGCAATGGCGTATATGCGTAGTCGAAAACCAAGGTTGGTGTTGCGGACACCTGCAGCCGGAGAGGTTCTCGAACAAAAGACCTGGATGACACGATCCAGCTGCGGAGACACTAATCGAGTGCACTCGCGAACAGCTTTGCGGTCCCGAGCTGCCCGTAAAGGACGAGCCTGAGGATTAGAATAGTTTGCGAGTGCAATTTTTGTATAGGGGGCAGCCCCCGAGTGTAATTTTTGACTCTTTGTATATTGTATAGTTTGTATACTTTGATTTTTTGTCGAGCCCCCGAGTCAGTCGAGCGGGGTTTGTGAAATATGTGTTGGTTGTGAACCAATGACTGTGCAGCCCCCGAGTATTCGAGTGCGGCTGCAGAGTTTTTGTGTTCTTTGTTTGGATCCTTGTTACGCAGCCCCCGAGCATTCGGGTGCGGCTAAGGCATTGTGTTTCTGCAAGAGCGAGAGCTCATTTGATCGATAACACAGCCCCCGAGGGTTTCGGGTGCGGTTAAGGTATGAATTATGCGGGTAGTAGTCACAAAGAAGTCGAAGGAACATTGATTTTATTCCTCTTTTGAATGTTAGGCTGCAGGCCGCCTCATTAAAAACCTTCCAGTCCCCTTAGGTACCCTGGTAAGGAAAAGAGCGCGTCTGAAACCTGCAGCCATCCGACATATAGCCTATTACATTGTATGACTGTGAGCACTTTATGCGTAGAAACGGCGCAGATGCGCAACGTTCCAAGGATTATGAGAGAGTTCGCCTGTCTTCGCGTGCTTCAGTCGATATGCGCCTCCACCAAGGACCTCCGTGATGATGAAGGGACCTTCCCATGGGGAAGCGAGCTTGTGCACCTTCTTTTGCTTCAGTCGAAGAACCAGGTCGCCACACAAAGGACCTGGTTCGCAGTCGACGGCTATGGTAGTTGCGGAGATCTGCTGGTAAACAGCTGTGCGGGCCAAGGCCGTGTCTCGCGCCTCATCGAGCAAGTCGACTGCGTCTTCGAGTGCTTCTTCCGCGTCTTCTTCATTGTATGCTTCAACTCGTGGCGCATTGAACCTTACATCTGATGGCAGAATTGCCTCTGCACCATAGACCATGAAGAATGGGGTGAACTGCGTAGAAGTGTTGGGAGTTGTGCGTAGGCTCCATAGCACAGATGGTAGTTCTTCGACCCAAGCACCCGCAGCTCTTTTGAGTGGCACCAGGAGGCGCTTCTTGATCCCACTCGTCACAAGTCCGTTGGCCTTTTCGACTTGGCCATTGGATTGTGGATGTGCCACGGATGCGTAGTTGAGCGTAATGTCCTGCTCTTTGCAGAAGGTTTTGAACTCCTCAGCCGTGAAGTTTGTGCCGTTATCAGTGATGATACTGTTTGGGACACCGAAGCGGTAGATGATGCTCTTTATGAAGTTGACTGCCGTAGTAGCAGTCGAATTTGTGATGGGGACCGCCTCGATCCACTTTGTGAACTTGTCGACTGCCACCAGTAGGTGAGTATGCCCGCCATGCGATGATTTTTTGAGTGGCCCAACCATATCGAGCCCCCATTGGGCGAAAGGCCAGGCCAGCGGTATAGTCTTCAACGCCGATGCGGGTGCGTGCGGCCTTGTTGCGAATTTCTGGCAGCCGACGCACCTTTTGACTATGTCCTCCGCGTCTTTGAGTGCTGTAGGCCAGTAAAACCCTGCGCGAAAGGCTTTGGCTACGAGTGATCGACTGCTGGCGTGATGCCCACAGGTACCTGCATGAATGTCTCGAAGTATGGCTTGGCCATCTTCGAATGCGATGCATCTTTGGAACATACCTGATATGCTGCGCTTGTATAACTCGCCGTTGATAACGGTGTATGCTTTTGATCTTCGAGTCACGCGTCGGGACTCGGTTATGTCATCTGGTAGCTCGCCACGGAGTATGTAAGCCAGAAAAGGTTGAGTCCAGTTGGCTCAATGAGAAATACCTCGACTGGGGGGTCCTCTGTGCTAGGCACTTTGCTTTTGGTGGCGTAGTCGACGGAGGAGGCTCTCGTTTCTCCTTGATAGATCTGTGTTCGATGCGCTCGAGGAAGACACCAGGTGGAATTTGTGCGCCAGTTGAGCCAAGATTGGCTAGCATGTCTGCTTCTTCGTTACTTTCCCTTCCTATGTGCCTCAACTCACAGCCCTCGAAGCTGCCCTCCAGTGTGTTGTACAGGTCGCGATAAGCGATCATGTTGTCCGCGATTGCGTCGCAGGCCTTCATTGTTTGCTGCACCACGAGATTGGAGTCGCCGTAGATCATCAATCGAGTGCACCCAAGTGCTTTTGCCATCCGCATGCCATGGATCAGGCCTCGTATTCAGCCTCGTTATTGGAGGGTAGTTTGAATCCCATCTGCAAAACATAACGTAGCTTGTCCCCTTTTGGTGATATGAGGATGACGCCTGCGCCTGCGCCTTCGTGTTTCTTGGACCCATCGAAGTACATGGTCCAGGAATTGGACACGTCTGGTGCTCCAGGTAATTGGGCCTCTATCCACTCGGTTGTGAAGTCGGGTAGGACTTGTGCTTTGATAGCCTTCGGGTGCTCGTACTTGATGTCTCTTGGAGCCAGCTCGATGAGCCATTTTGCGACTCGACCCGTTGCATTGGGGTTTGTGAGGATATCACCGATTGCTGAGTTACTTACCACGGTGATCGGGTGCTCGGTGAAGTAGTGTGTCAACTTCCTTGAGGACATGAATACAGCGTATGCCAGCTTTTGATAGTGCGGGTACCGCTGTTTTGATATGGAGAGAACCTCGCTCAGGTAGTAGACTGGACGTTGTATGCTTTGGATGTGCCCCTCCTCCATGCGTTCGACTACCAGTACGGTGCTCACCACCCTGTTTGTAGCCGAGACATACAGGTAGAGTGGTTCCCGTTCCTTAGGTGCGACGAGGATCGGAGGGCTTGTGAGGATCCGCTTGAGATCTGTGAAGGCTGCTTCAGCTTCTGGCGTCCACTCGAACTTGTCCGCCTTCTTCATCAGTCGATAGAATGGTAAGCCTTTTCACCCAGTTTGCTGATGAATCGACTGAGCGCTGCTACTCGTCCTGCTAGTTTCTGCACATCGTGAAGCTTTGAAGGCCTTTGCATTGTGAGGATGGCCTGTATTTTCTCCGGGTCTGCTTCGATTCCACGGGCAGAGACTAGGTACCCTAGGAGCTGCCCGGCTGGAACGCCGAACGTGCACTTCTTAGGATTGAGCTTGATATGGAAGCGTTTGAGGTTTGCGAACGTCTCCCTCAAATCGTCGAGTAGTGTGTTTCTTCCCTTGTGGTAATGACAATGTCATCCACGTAGACCTGGACGTTGCGTCCGATTTGCTTTTTGAGGCAGTCCTGCATCATGCGCTGGTATGTTGCACCCGCGTTTTTGAGCCCAAAGGGCATAGTTGTGTAGCAGTAGACCCCGAGTGGGGTTATGAACGCCGTTTTTTCTTCGTCTTCTTGCTTCATCCTTATCTGGTGATAACCTGAGTAAGCATCCAGAAAGGAGAGTCGTGCGCATCCGGCGGTGGAGTCGACGATCTGGTCGATTCGGGGTAGCGGGAAGTGATCCTTTGGACAGCACTTGTTCAGCGCTGTGAAGTCCACGCACATCCGAAGGATGTCTGTATGCTTCTTCTCTACGAGTACGGGGTTGGCCACCCATTGTGATTTCTTGATTTCCCTAATGAATCCTGCTGCGAGTAACCGGTCGACTTCAGATTCGACTGCGGTTCGCTTTGGGCCGGAGATTCGACGCATCGTTTGCTTGACTGGCTTTGCATCTGGAAACAATTGGAGAGAGTGCTCGGCGAATTCCCTGGGAATACCTGGCATGTCGGCTGGACACCACGCAAATATTTCCCAGTTCTCACGGAGGAATTCGACGAGCGCGCCTTCCTATGCGATAGGCAGGCTCGAAGATATGTTGACTGTCTTGGACGGATCGGTCGGGTGCACCTGATGCGACCTTGTGTCATTTGTAGCATTGAAGGATCTGTCGACTGCCAACTTCTTATGCTCCGGAAGGAGTGTGCGGTCGTTGGAAATCGCCAGTCGGCGAGTGATTCTTCCACCCCGAACATCTCGGAGATTTTGCTGAACTCGCGGTCGCAAGCATCGGACCTTTGAAAGTTTCCACGGACAGTAATGACTCCCTTTGGTCCTGGCATCTTCAGCGTGAGGTACGCGTAGTGTGGCACCGCCATGAATCGAGCAAACGTCGGGCGACCAAGAATAGCATGGTATTGTGATTTCCAGTCGACGACCTCGAACTCAATCGACTCTGTCCTGAAGTGGCTTTTGTCCCCGAACGTAACGTCGAGTTGTATGGTGCCTTCTGGGCTAATTGCTTTGCCAGGAACAATACCGTGGAAGGTATTTGAAGATTTTGGGAGGTTTTCGACTGACCTGTTCATTTTGCGGAGCGTGTCCGCGAAGATGATGTTTATGCCGCTGCCTCCATCCATGAAGACCTTGGTCATGGCGTAGCCTCCTATTTGCGCGTCGAGTACCAGAGCCGCGTGCCCTGGTCGAACTACAGCTGGGGGATGATCCTCTCGACTGAAGCTTATGATGGTTTCCGATCCCTTCAGAAATTCGGCACGGCAGGAGGTGCCATGACAGCCATGTTCACTGTCGAGTGATTAGCTTTTGCTGCCTGTTGGAGGGGCGACCCTTTTGTATCATGTACATCTGCCCGTGGGGCTGTGGATATTGATCATCTTCCGCCCGTAGTACGGGTTGTATGGCACCTGCGAGGTTTGCGCCTGGAGCAGGCTGTGGTGGTGGTTGCGGTGGCGGCTGTGGCGCCATGAGAGCGGGCACAGCGTTCGGCTGTGGTGCGGGTGCAGGCGTGGGCTGAGCAGGTGCTGGGCCGTACCTTTTGAGTCGTATCATGTAGTCAGTCGCCATTTGGTCGAATTCCCTGCAGTTCCTTAGGGTGTGATTGGAGCGTAGTTTTCCGTCGTCCCCCTTGAAGAGGTGGAATCTGCACCAGTCGTCCATCTTTTCCTCGAATGACCGCTCGGGTTTTGCGTCGCTGCGTTTGCGCCATTCTTGCCTTTTGTAGCTGTCGCTCCGCTGCTCGCGATCTCGACTGTCCCGTCGATCATCCGAGCGTCGATTGCTTCTATCTTGGTCTTCCCGGGTTGTGTGTATCCAGCCGCCATGAACTCGGGTCTGTTATCGTCGTAAGGACGTTTGGAACGTTTGCGCCTGCGATCTTCTCTGTATGAATCTCTGCGGCCTCGACTGCCGCTTTCGTAGTTGTCGCGTGTGGGGAAGCACGGGATCTGCGTACAGAATCCTCTCCATCTGCCCACTCAGTCGCAACTTTGATGAGGTCAGCCAGGGAGGTTGGCTTTTCACGACCAAGTGCCTCTTTGAAGTCCTTCCTGGCGAGACCTTGTATGAAGGCATCCATGGCCCTGTCTTCTGACACTTTGCCAACCGAATTGCGTATTTCGGTCCACCGCCGTATGTATGATCTCAACGACTCGTCTGATCGTTGAGTGCATGTCCTTAATTCTCGAATGTCTTCGGGCGCTCACACAGAGGCTCGAAGTTTTTGATGAAGTCTCTGCGGAAATCGTCCCACGAGTCGTATGATGATGGAGGGAGCGACTTGAGCCAGTCGCGGGCAGTTCCTTCGAGCATAAGTCGTATGTACTGCATCGCCGTGGTGTTCGTGCCACGCTGGCATGCCACGGCGAGTCTGTAATCTTCTAACCACCCAGAAGGTTCTTGGCGACCGTTGTACTTGGGTTGTTCGCCTGTCAACTTGAACCGTTTGGGCATCCGCGTCTCACGGATGCGTCGAGTGAAGCACAATGCTCCGCATGGCTCTGGTTCACGATCAGAGTATGAATCGCTGCTATAGGATCTTCGAGATCTGCTTCTGCTGGACCTGTGCCGGCGCGTGCTTCTCCTTCCTTCATCCGAGTGGTGGCTGCGACCACTGCGATGATGTGCTGCGTGTCGTGAGTCGACTATGTCGCGATCGCGATTCCTTGCTGGAGTTTTGTCTTCTGGCTGTATAGCCTGTGCCGCTAGAGCTAGCGATTTGAGTTGTTGGCGATGCAGGGCTGCGTTAGGGTCATTCGCCGGAGGTTGCATTGCCTTGAGGTAAGCACCTACGGAGAATAATGCACCCGCAGCAGTTTTGGGCACTGGGATTCCATTAGCGTCCTCTGTCATGAACGACAGGTTACGGGTGATTGCTACCCTTTCATGTTCTGGAAGGCTTGCCAACCGCGACCTAGGTCGTGGGGTTGGTTGCATTGTGGACCCGAGGGATTGCTCCCTTCTTCGGGCACTCGAGAGGCTGGCTTGCCTTTTGCGCTCCTCGAGCGTCGCTCGGTAGTTTTGCAGTCGAATTGACTCCTGCCAGTTGAAGTACTGGAAGGTCAACATCTCCTCTGGGGTGGAATTTGGTGGCATCATTGTGCACTCCTTTATGACTTTATCTGCTTTTGCTGCCATCTCCTCCGTGATTGTCAAGGTTGTGACCCCATCCGGCATGGTTACCGTGCATGGGAATTGTGCAGGCCTGCGAGCGGCTGCGTCTGCGGATGATTCTGCGGTGAAGGCCACGTAGACCTGATGGGGCGTGACCCGAGGACAGGTGTATGTGCTGTCGATTCCAGTCATGGACTCGACGTCGCCGTCGAGGCTCATGTCAGAGCCAGTATGTTCATCGAGTAGATCTTCGAGGCGAATTTCGTTGTCAGCGTGTTCATCGCCTATGCTCATCTCGGTGTTGGCGAGGCCATTATGGATGTCTGAGCTGAGGTTGGTGTTGGTGAAGATCTCCGAGTCGACGTTGCTGTCGTTATGAATCGCGGGCTCGTAGAAGTCGTCGAGAGAGATCCCTGCGGTGACCCAGCACACCATTGCATGTTGTAGTGTACAAGTCGTTGATGTAACACGCACGGAAGGACCTCTCCGCAAATATTACATCCCTCAGAGTAGTACAACAGAAACATAGCCGGTCCAAGGTAACATTATAGGATTACAACACTATTCAATACAAAATCTCGAGTACCTTCTTTACAGATAGAAGTAGGTCTCGTGCAAATGAAACATCAAAAAGATCCAATTCGTATCACTAAGCTGGATATCAGCTCTATCTCTAATTCCTAATCCACTACTGTTGTTGTTATAGCCCTAATCTATTCCATCTGGAATATCTTAATCCAGGGTTGTCTCCTCCTTCCATTAGTTGTTATCTCCTTCATTGGCAAAGTGGTCATCATGTATGCCATTGACAATATTGTTGTTGCTCCATCTGGCTAGAACAAATATCTCCGGCATCTTCGGATCCTCCATCTGGCTAGAACAAATATCTCTGGCATCTTCGGATCCTTCAGGTAGTTGTTGATTGTACATCTGAAGTAGTATTGTAGCTTCCTTCATTGTTTATGCCATCTCCTAATTTCTTAAGAACCTATACTATACTAGGGTGAATTTCCTTTGAAATGAAACTTTAAGGTATTGCCATCATCTCCATAGTTACCATACTTGTTTATCTGTGGTTCTTCACCATTATCAGACTTCTCCTATCTTCATGCCTTCACAAACTTACGATAGGGTTCTACTTCAGCATATGTCTTCACATATAGGATGGTGTTATCAATGATACCACATAGGTAACACTGACTTGGATATAAATCTATTTGGGATATTAGCTGGTAGAAGATAGTTCAAACTTGTCATACCAAGTTGAAAAGATATAGGATAAGTAAGTATTAAACCTATAAAAGAATAAATAAGAAGATTTACTCTTGTTGAGTAAGAAAATGTGTATACAAGTATGACAGTATTATTCCCAAGTGAATAACCATCATAATTGTAGAAAGATATGGTTTAGATAAGATAGGTTCCTATAGTCTTACCAACCTACAAGTCTCCTAAAAGGGTTTTAATCCTAAGGTCGTTTTGCTCTGATACCATCTGCGGTGACCCAGCACACCACTGCATGTTGTAGTGTACAAGTCGTTGATGTAACACGCACGGAAGGACCTCTCCGCAAATATTACATCCCTTAGAGTAGTACAACAGAAACATAGCCGGTCTAAGGTAACACTATAGGATTACAACACTATTCAATACAAAATCTCGAGTACCTTCTTTACTGATAGAAGTAGGTCTCGTGCAAATGAAACATCAAAAGATTCAATTCGTATCACTAAGCTGGATATCAGCTCTATCTCTAATTCCTAATCCACTACTGCTGTTGTCACAGCCCTAATCTATTCCATCTGGAATATCTTAATCCAGGGTTGTCTCCTCCTTCCATTAGTTGTTATCTCCTTCATTGGCAAAGTGGTCATCATGTATGCCATTGACAATATTGTTGTTGCTCCACCATTGTCACTGTTGTCTTCGTTCTTCTGTTGATGAAGTAGCAGTTGACTCCTTCAAGCTCCACCAGTAGACTTGACTCCTTGTTGGATACTCCCTTGACGTCGTGATGGCTAACTGGCAACTCCGTTGATGGCTTCAAAATCTAAGCAGGGGGTCAACGAGGAAAGGGTAAGCAACTCGAGCGTTACTTAGCAAGTTCAATAATATAGGAAAGAGTTTTTGTTTTGAATGCACTAGCTACTGCCATGACCAAAGGTCATAGGCATAATGCAAGTTTTGGAAAACCTTTCTTCAAAGGTCAAGTTTTATTTCAGAAAACTATGCTCACAGTCTCCACGGGTTCATAGTCATCACTTGGGATGCCTTTCCCGCTGCGGTCTGTAGTTCCTTCCGGGAACACGGATGTGACAGTCACAGTTTCTTGTTGTTGACTCTGCAGAGCTGCGTAACTTTACCCATGAGAGAAACTCAGCCTTGTTGCCTTTCCGGGTTGCAGGCCCGTCCATACTTCCATGGTATGGGGTCAGGTGTGAGTCCAAAGCCAATCACCGCCCTCTCCGCACAACACATATCCGCCCATTTGTGACGCGGCTGGTAACTAAGACCACTGGCCCGCCACCCCTCCCGAGCTTCTATTCCAGTCACCCCGTCGAGTGGGAAGGTCACACGCTTCCACGCAGTTGGCCGCCGCAACGGACGCAACCAGGTAATAGCCTGCCGAGGATATGTGAACGAGGGAAGATACGGCTGACTTTTACCGTCCATAGCAGATCTCATGGTAAAAGCTTCAATACGGCGCAAGGATCACTGTGACATTGGTAATTAATCCTAGGTATATACTTTCCCGTACAATGGAACCTCCACCACAACATCAAACCGTGGTTCCATTGCCAGCCAAACAATATATATATAGCAATTCATATCATTCGAAAATAGTTTTTCTTTTTTCAATGCAATGGTAATAATGTGTTTTTGAAAATAGTTTTTATAAAAATAGTTCAATAAGGATATGCAAGAATGAACTTGCCTGTGGTAGAAATGGCCGTTCAACTCTTCGGGATTCTAGGGTTTGCGGTAAAACCTCGAGTCTGAAATAGCAAAGTAATCCTGATAAGGACTACTGAAAACTCTAGCAGCATGCTATTACGCATAATCATGATATGCATCGCCACCCCAAAATTCCCAAGTTGCGGATTTAAGACTTTTCAAGTGCTTTGGAGTTTTTAATTATTTATAGTGTTTGACAACAATTTTCATGAGGAATAAATCTAAAGTGATTGAATTTAAATAGTTCAATATATTTGAATTTCAAGACTTTATTTTCCCATATTATTTTCTTTTAAGAAAATAGTTTTTGAAAAAGAATTTCAAGTCATTTCCACTTAAGGATCCTTGAATTTTTCATCCAGAAAATGTTTTTCAAAACTTCAAATAAAACTTACATAAAAATTCCTCATATTTTGTAGAGTATGTTGCATATTTTTAGTTGATTTTTGTGTATTTGAATTTAGTGTAAAAATTCATTTAAGTTTGAATATTTTTTGATTTAGGATGAGTAACAAGATAGTCTTGGTATAGTTCAAATATTATTTTGAACTTAGTATTTATTTTCCCAGATTGTTTTTCTTAAGAAAATAATTTTAAGAAATTATTCCAAAGAATGATCCACTTAAGGATCTTTGAATTTTTATCCACAAAATATTTTTCAACACTTATATTAAAATTCCACATAACTTATAGAGTGTGTTAACTATTTTTAGCTGATTTTTGTTCCTTTTGTTTGGGAGTTAAAATTCATTAAAGTTTGGATAATTTTCAAAAATTCAAAGAGGTATTTTATTTGGGTAGATTATTTTCTTCTGATATGTAAACATATTTTTAGGAATTTATTTGAATTTATAGTGGGCTTATGAAATTTGGCTTTTGATTTAAATGTGAAATTACCAAATTGCCCCTGCCTACTTGGTTCAACCAAGTCAAAGGACTCGAGTCGGACTCGGGTCCGACCCGGTCGATCCCTCTCTCTCTCTCTTTCCTCTCTCTCTCTCGCCCGTGCACGAGCCCGTGCTCGACACCTATGGCGATGTGGTCGCCTGCGGCGTCGCCGCCTTCCCCGGCTGGCTCCGGCCGTCTCCGCCGCCGTGCTGCGGGGCAAAATACTCCCCACTCGCCGCTCTCCCTTCTCACCAGAGGGATTCGTGGGATTCGTCCCCTCCAGCTCGTGCGCATCCCCTGCCGTAGGGTTAGGGTTTGCCACGCCGTCGCCATTTCTGCTCCCGCCGGTGCTCTTCTTGGATGTGGCTGGGTGCAGGCTCCTCCCCTGTGCTGCCATGGTGCTGTGAAGCTCCTCCGCGTCTCCCCTTGAGCCTCCTCCATTGGTAGCGCGGGCACTGCCTCGCCGCCATGGAGCTACGGCCATGGGCGTCAGGTAAATCGCGATCTCTTGCTCTCTCCCTCTCATCTACTAGCTCTAATAGCTTCTACCATGCTCATACGCCTCCCTTGGTCTAGGATTTGATGAGCAGATGTGCTTTTGCTACCATGTGCGTGTATCTGTGCATCGGTGATACACTTTGTGTCGATTTTATGTGATGTATGGCATTGATCTTCATGTGTAGATCATTCCATGTGCTCTGTAGACTCACTTGTGGGCATGAATTGCTCACAGATGCGATATGTGTGATAAGATAAATTATTTCTGAGCTAGTAATGGTACTACCTATGATGATATGATGTTTTAAAGCATGAATTAGTCATGTGTGGCTCCTGTGATGCCTCCTTGTAGAGTTACACAGTAGCTAACTTGGTTAAATATGTTTTTCATGCTTTCCTGTGCTCCATCCAAGTGTTTCACTTGGGTATGAGCAGCTAATCCAGCTCTGCTGGTTCACTGTCATGTGGTGATGCTAAATAGCAAAATAAGAACAGATACTACACTAATGTCTACCCTTTTTCTGTTGTATATGCTCAAACAATTATGCTAAGCAATCAAACATCACTCCCTGTCTCACTTAGTCCTATTCTAGCACCAAACAGATGTGCTCTGTTGTGCTACACCATTTATCTAAAGCACCCTAACTTGCTTGCAAGGTTCTGTTAAGAACAGATGCTTAAAAGAATCACTCAAGCATGGTTCTGTCAATTTCAGAACCTGCTAGTCACTCTCTAGCTCAAATGTTAACAACCTTGGGTGTAGAGCAGATCAGACTACGGTAGAGTCTGGTTCTTGCTCCAGGGTTCAACCTTCTCTTGTGGTTATCTTCAAAATTCCTATGGTTTGCTAGCTGCAAAGATTTTGTTTGGATGGGTTTATGTCACTGCCATCATTGGCTACGGTTTGTGCTTGTTCTTGGTGAAGAACAGATGTGCTAGTGATTTCGATGTGCTTGGTTAAAATGCAGATGTGTTTTTCTGCTGATGTGATAAAATGAACTGGGGTTGTGTCCTGTGTGTGCTATATAAGCTACTTTGCTGCTGCTGCGCTGTTGACACCAAGATAATTGGTCGGTGATAAATCTCCTGCTTGATGTGTCCTTTCTCACCTCGAGCTGCCCTATTTGACTGCCTTTCCTATTCCTTTAACTCAGGCATGTGCTACTTTTGGCTGCCTTGTCCAATTCATCTCCCCTTGAGGATAATACTGAGTCATGGCCTTGTCATCGACCTCATCTTGAGCAGATATTTGTGGGAATTGCTTGGCTGTGAACTAATCTCACTTAGAGATGTCGGCATGTTTATATTACTCAAGTGTATGGCCAATTAAGCTAGTGCTTAGCTTAATAAGTGGGTTTAAGGATCCACTTGTCAATTAATGGCAAGTGTGATACCATTTAATTTGCTGGATTTATTTGCATTTGATCCTCTGGTTTTACCAAATGGAAATGTGAATTATGTTGCCTCTCTTATGTATGGTCTTGTGATCAGCTGCTCGAAAGCACATGTTGCCTATTGTTGCCTGAAGTTAAATCTATTATGTGCTAAGCCTTTGCCCCTTAAGTTGCCTTCGGATTTGATAAGAGCATGATCACAGATCAGTCCCTTGTTTGTTGCCTCAGGATTATATTTGCATTTCCACTCTGTCTAACTAAACCATAGTTTTGGTTAGGCATTAAACTAGATTTTCTATACTAATATGCCAGCACCAAATGGTGTTGGCAATATTTTAATCTTAACACCATTTTCTTTTGTTTTTGATGTTTGTTCTTGCAGGTTGAAGACTCCAAGCAAAGACAAGTGAAGAATTTAGTTTAGGATTTTATTTACTCCCTTTTGTAATAGATCAACATTGTAAGGTTTATATTTGGGTAACATTTGTAATTCGGGTTGTAATTATGAGTGTAAGAATGTAGTCACAATGAGTATGTGGCTTGTGTATGGATATGGATTTGTATCCATGAATTGAGATGTAATTGAACTCCTCTTATGAATTTGTACATGAGCATGTGAGTGTGATATGTGACATGGCTTCATAATGTGGTGAAAATAAATGTCTTATTCTTATGTGAAATCATTTCCAACATGTGAGTAAACATTATGTTATTTGATTTGGTAAATGAAATGGATGTTTCCATCCATAAACATTTATTTTACTTACTTGTGAATATGACTTGTGTGTGTGAAGGAATGAGACGAGTTAAAGAATATTTGATTTCATACTTAAGTCATGTCAAAAATCAAATCATCACTTTGAAATAAAAGTGTTAGGGTTTTTGTAAAATAGAATAGGGTTTATCGATACACCTCGACTAACTGTCGATGTCTGACTCCTAGGTCATCGACACTCATCTGGTATCGACCCTATAACTCTTTTAACACAAAAGCGCGAAAATTATCTGGATTTTGCCAAAAGATGCATGAATGCACAAATGCACAAATTATATTTCTATCCTTCCGACTCTCTAAAACGTGGGGTATTACATCCTCTCCCCCTTAAACTAAACTTCGTCCCGAAGTTTCGATTCTCTCGCATAGAGTAAGGTAGTAAGAACTTTTGCAGATATAGATTCTCTCAAATTCCTTTCTGATGTGGACGTATATTTAGGTGATTCCTTGTCAAAAATTCTTATGTCCATCCTCCATGGATCCATACTATCCATTTGTCGACTTTCGTCGCTTCTCCACTGGATTCCAATGATTTTACTACCTTTTCATGTCTCTTGGATTATCCATTTCAGACATCCCTGCATTACTCTGGCTTTATACCCTTCTGTCGAAGATCCTTTCTACATCCTTATATGATCTTCAGGTGGTACCCTTCCTTATAAAGAATATTTGATTTCATACTTAAGTCATGTCAAAAATCAAATCATCACTTTGAAATAAAAGTGTTAGGGTTTTTGTAAAATAGAATAGGGTTTATCGATACACCTCGACTAACTGTCGATGTCTGACTCCTAGGTCATCGACACTCATCTGGTATCGACCCTATAACTCTTTTAACACAAAAGCGCGAAAATTATCTGGATTTTGCCAAAAGATGCATGAATGCACAAATGCACAAATTATATTTCTATCCTTCCGACTCTCTAAAACGTGGGGTATTACATCCTCTCCCCCTTAAACTAAACTTCGTCCCGAAGTTTCGATTCTCTCGCATAGAGTAAGGTAGTAAGAACTTTTGCAGATATAGATTCTCTCAAATTCCTTTCTGATGTGGACGTATATTTAGGTGATTCCTTGTCAAAAATTCTTATGTCCATCCTCCATGGATCCATACTATCCATTTGTCGACTTTCGTCGCTTCTCCACTGGATTCCAATGATTTTACTACCTTTTCATGTCTCTTGGATTATCCATTTCAGACATCCCTGCATTACTCTGGCTTTATACCCTTCTGTCGAAGATCCTTTCTACATCCTTATATGATCTTCAGGTGGTACCCTTCCTTATAAAGAATATTTGATTTCATACTTAAGTCATGTCAAAAATCAAATCATCACTTTGAAATAAAAGTGTTAGGGTTTTTGTAAAATAGAATAGGGTTTATCGATACACCTCGACTAACTGTCGATGTCTGACTCCTAGGTCATCGACACTCATCTGGTATCGACCCTATAACTCTTTTAACACAAAAGCGCGAAAATTATCTGGATTTTGCACAAATGCACAAATGCATGAATGCACAAATTATATTTCTATCCTTCCGACTCTCTAAAACGTGGGGTATTACAATCCCGCAGTCGAAACTTTCGTCGAGTGGTAGGTTGAAGTCGACGTTGCTTGTGCGGTATGCTGATTCTGCCTCCTCGCCTTGGAGTTCCGTCATCATGAACCTGTCGAGCTCGCCGGTCGACATGGTTGTTGCGGGTGAGCAGGCTTTAGGAATCGACGACGGGCGAACGCAGTCGACGGAGCCTCGAGTGCGCCCAGCACCGGTTGTTGCGGATCTGTCGAGTCCTGCGTAACAAGATTGTTTACGAAAAAATTGAATGCTCCAACGGTTAAGCTCAAACCTGATTTAAGGCTAGAAAACGCCTCCTGAAGCTCTGGCGAGTGCGGATTGAAATCCATTGGAAGAGCAGATGCGCTTTTTGCGGGTGAAGCGGGCAGGCCGCCGCTTTTCGAGTAGGTCGGCGAGTCGCCGTGTGTCGCCTGGATCGGCGAGTTGCTGTTTGCTGACATGGCCGGCGAGTTGCCGTTTGCAGATGAGATCGGCGAGTTGCCGTTTGCTGGTGTGATCGGCGATTTGCCGTTTGCTGTTGGGACCGGCGAAACTTCGAGTCCAGCGCTATTCATTCCCACAGACGGCGCCACTTGACGAGGGGTAGACTCATCAAGACCCATGGTTAAGGTCCCTAGGTTATGAATATGGGGAGAGAACGTGGTAGAGCTGGAAGTATCGTCGGCTGACAAGCAGGGCAAAGATTTTACCCAGGTTCAGGGCCCTCGTGTGGAGGTAACACCCCTACGTCCTGCCTGTCTGTTATTGCTTTGTGAATATGATGGTTACAAGAGTCCCGGCGAGATGTCGATCTCGCTAGGGTTTTGGTGGCTCTGAAAGTACGTGGTCTGGTTCGATGGCCCTCCCAGTCCTTAAATAATAGGCTGGGTCTCGGGTGTTCGTAACCGACTCGATTTACAAGTAAGGAAACTCTAAACCGACTATTGCTTCGCCAAACTTGGAGGATACTTCATCTTCGTGGGCCTCCCTTCATGGGCTTCATGTAGACTCTGATAGTTGGGATTAGTCGATACGTGCACCAGGTACCCATGGTAGGGTACCCTATAGGCATACCCATGTCATCGCCGCTGAGGGCGCTGCCGCCAGGGCCGGTGCTTTCGCCGACCTCGAGGGGGCGCCCCCGCTCGAGGCGTCCGACGAGGAGGAGGGGAGCAGGTGCCCCACTTTGGTCGTGCTCACCGGGAGGAGTTCCGGGCCGTGAAGATGCCGTGCGGGCTCACGCTGGGGCTGGGTCCTGCATCACCGGCACCAGCACTGGCCACTGCGCCATACCGCCCCCGTCTCTCCATGTCCGGCGGCGAGGCATTTATGGGCGGCCACGACGACGCGCTGGCCCTGAAGCAGCGTGTGGTGCAGGGGCTGCAGGAAGCCACCAGGGCCGCCCGGGACGCGCAAGGACTGCGGCGGCGTTGGGCAGGATATCTACAGCATAACGACGTCGTCGCCCTCCTCGATCTCACAACTTTCGACGAGGTATGTGTCCCGCACACCATCCCTCTCTGCTTAGCTCAAATATGGCCTTCTTTCTCGCGGCAGCAGTCCGACAGCAAACCAGTGTGGGGTTCCTCGCATCCTCCCCATCTCAGGCAGCAGCAGCTCGCGGGCGTGATCCTTGCTTCCTCCCCCTACCAGGATCCAGTAGTAGATTGGCGGTGGTGGGATCCTAAGATTCTGCCCATCTCAAACTACAACAACGTATCTTGTTGCGTGCTCATGGGCCATGGCCTCCTCCTTCCCTCAGACTCCAGCAATGGCTCGCTGGCAGCAAGACGGTTGTGATTCCTCCCTTTCTCCGTGTTCTCTGGCTCCAGCCACATCAAGGTGTGCTTCGGTGCTTCCTCTACTATCCCCCTCTATGTCCTATATAAATTTCTATGTAATGGCAGCTCATTCTTGCCTCTGCGGGTTACAAAGCTTACGCTATTTCTATCTAATTCACACATTTGTTATGCTTAGAAAAATAGGAAACATTAGGATAATTTGCGGTTACAAGCGATGACATATTAATTTGTTTTTAAATAGCAAAACTGTCCTCTTATTGTGGCTTTTCAGAAATGTTGTATCCCTGTATCAGTATATGTGCCATGTAGAAGTGGTAGCATAAATGTTGTAACCATAATTCTGCATGTCACATATGTTGTGGACTAACAATCTTAGGCGTTTTTAAACCATGCCTTCTCTAAGTCCAGAAGTGTTCATCGGCTAGAGGATTACTCCATATGCTAGCCATTCTTAATTTCCAAAGTCTCTCACTTATTATTTTGGCATGCAGAAGTCACATAATCTCATTTGCATATATAAGAATCCTACGTATGAATAATCCATATTTTCTCTGGGTTCGTACTCCATTTCATGTTGTTGAATTCTTTCATGGCTTCATGGTCCAGTGCCACAGGTTATAAATTCTGATTCCGGATAATTTTTGCATTGCTAGCTCAAATTATTCTTTTGGGGTTTCTTACCTTCAGTGTACAATTTTTTGTTTAGTTCAGGATTTTGGTTATAATGTGTACATGTTTCTTTTCTTCACGTGTGCACTTAGATAGTATTTCTACTCGAACTTAATTTAAACTTATGTCAGTCCATTAGTGTTGGTCCCGTACTCAAGCCTAAGCAGACTTCTGCTACTAAGAAATATATATTGTATGTTGTCATCTATGTATGCTTCATTCGTTGAATAATTAGCATGTCGGATGGAGCCATAATTTCATTGGTACAACGCATTTGCTTAAATCTTCTATTGGATCATGTTTTTTTCACAAAAAAGGCTTTTTATATTTACTGTAGTCATAAACCAAATGAAGATAGAGAAAAAGCAGGGCTACAATGAATAGCTTTACTTTTCAGCATGTTTCCATAACTCTTAGGAGAGCCAGTATTGAAGTTCTCTTGAACTACTTAATAGGGGAGTAAGCTATCCAGACAAAATGGTAGCAGTCCCTAAGCTTAATATACTAACCAGGTTTAAGCTGCTCGACAGATTTATTGGATGATTCAGTATGTGGACCACATTTCTTTAAGAGAATCTCACGTTCACTTAATCCTCCAAGGGAGGTAGATGGAAACAGGGGCAAAATTTTCCGGTACGGTACTGATTGGTATCTACTTAGGAAAGATTGTTCATCAAAACTAGGAACTAACAAGCAACCAGGTTGTTTCTACTTGCCAACTTCCAGAGATTCGGAAGTACCTACTCCGCAACAGAAAAATTACCAGAAGTCAAATACATCGCACACAATTTATACTTCAACCTGTAGATGGAAACGAATGCTCATCTTTTGGTCATTTCATGCATGCCAATACAAATCTGAGGTAAACTACTCAGGTTTGATAGATGTAGTATTCAGACTGAGCTTATTATGTTTCTGTAGCCATGTCTATAGTTGCTGCTGGAGCATTTCTAATTAATAGGTTTTCTTGCTCTATATTATTGTTTTATTTCCATTCAAGCAATTTCCCATAGAGATTGTGTCATCGCATAACTTTAGATTTGTGCTGAAATAAGAAGAGTTCTCAAATTAGTAATTATACATTCTCTTAAATAATATTTCTTTGAGCACTTTTGATTGTTCATCAAATACTAATTTGCTAAAAGGGACTAAGTTTCAAAATTTTCAACACCGACCAAAATGGTATTGAGCATGGCTGAACTATGTCCTTGCATCACAATAATGTTACTTTCAGATTCGAGCACCTAACTGATATGTGCACAACAAATAGTAAGATTTTAACAAGCACAAACACCAGAAACTCTATCCTATGTAAATATTTTAATAGTTATATAATCTCGATCTATCCTATGTAAGAATGCCAGCGATTAGGATACACAGGAGATGATTTAATCGTCCAATAAGCTCGATTTATCCTATGTAAAAAAAGTTAGCAGTCAGGACATCTAGGAGTCCATCAGAGAGCTGCAATACGACCTTTATTCCGCCTGCAGTCTTCCGGTTGAAGCAAGTAGGCACCGATGCTCGCATTTCGAAATGGTAGTTCGTTCCTTTGCCTACTGCATGATTTTCCTGTGTAATATGTGTTCCATTCTGTAAGAAGGGATGGATAATCTGACTTGCTCTTTACGCAAAATGAAGTTAGTTAGACTACTTTTAGCTTTTAGATAATATATATATCCCGCATATGAATGGTGTCTTCCTTTCTGCTTTCATTTAATATAGTGGATGCAACAGTTAATGTGGTGATTTATTATAGTTATTTCTAATATATAAGGCTCCATGTAAATGCTTAATGTTAAATGAAAATAGCTTTCTTTTTCTTCAATTTAGTTTCAGTATAGAACTGCGAGTATTTACTATAGAAAGATCTTCTTATGAGGATATATCCATAGATAATGGTGATTATCCATGTTTGAACTCGAATGAAATATTGTGCCTAACCGATGATTATATTTTCTTCCAGTTCAAACATGGAAGGAAATATCAAAGTATCATGTCCAACTAGGAATGAGTTGACCTTATAATAATCATCAGTTAAACTCAATATATCCTTCCAGTTCAAACATGCACAATCACCATTATCTATGGATATATCGTCATCATCTTCTTTTGTACTCATCTCTTCTACGATAAGAAATGGATATACTCTCTGTATCTAGTCAGCTTGTGTGAACAATTTAACATCATTTTTTTTCTAGGTCGCTGCAATACAAAAGGTGGTATCAGGCCGTATGGGCTAATCTTTTACTTCATCAAGTAAACACTACATGATGGGGCCAAATCTGTATGCATGAAGCCTCATTAATCAGATAATATAGGTAGTTCTTCTTTGTCTCTAGGAAATGTTTTGTTTTGCTTCGGAGAGGATCATAGTAGAATATACAAAAAATTATGTCATGTATCTCACATTGTCTGAATTGCTTAGTATGTACAATTCTTGCATGTTTTTCTATTAACCATGGTTTGCTTTGATGCGCTCTCCAATTTCTCTTCTACACATTGCACATATTAAAGTTTGTTTCAAAAGTTGAGGGATCTGCATTGCTATCCAGTTCTCCGAGTGCTTGCTTGCAATTCAGTTTTACGGCAACTCTAATTTCTTCTGTTTTTCGTATTTTTTTTTTCATTTTTAACATTAACTGAATATAACTGTCTTTCAATTGAATATTACTAAGAAGCTATATTCGGAGGCCCACCAAGAAGTTCGATCCCATGTGAGCATTACACAAATTAAGCCAAGCTGCACGCCTGAGTTGTAATTAGAACTAGCTGGGTGGCCCGCGCATTTGCGCGGCCAGATTTATTCCATATTGTATCATGTTCTCATATCTTTCAGTGTTAATATGCCAGACAAAGGGATGGCTCTGCCGTTCTTCATACGGACATACTAATGGATTATTCGTAGCATAAGACTCATCCAATACTCATTTATTTATGAACTTCCACTCGAGTATGTACGAAGGCTAAGTTGCAAAATTTGTGCTATTTAAAAGTTATATTCTCATATTGCAACTACTAATCTTGACATAAATTTTATTTAGACATTAACCATATATAGACTTCATATGGATTACACAATGATTTTTTCTTTTAAATTCCTCTATATTTTATTTCAAAAGGTGTGTATGTAATTAAGGTATTAGATGTCCCAATTATATTTATATCATACCTTTAAATTTAGCTTTGCATGCAATTCTGTTAAACTCAAATGGGGTTCATATGAAAATTATTTTTTTCTTGTTTTTTATTCCACAATTCGTATATATGAAACTGAAGCGTCGTATTTCTCTTGTCTGTGCCTCTTATTTTAGCTATGTTGTGTGTGCATTTCTTCGACACCATTAGAGCCCATGTGCGTCATTAACCCATGCTCCTGCACAGTTTTAGAAATTTAAAATACGTTGCAGTGTCACCTGTCTACTCAACGGCAAAAAAAATTTATTAGCATTCAGAGTTCTTATTTAGTCCATACGAAAATAGCTTAAATCCACCATTTGGAACCGAACATTTATTCAGAACCGTCATAATTCTTTTTTCGGTTCATATCTGGGTTGGTAAACATAATTTTAAATCAAGCGGAAACACACAATCCGTCGAGTGAAAATATATAGGATTACGTGCACATTGATAATTCAGCTAAAATTTTCACCCTCCAAATAATCATGTAGTATCGAGTCAAATGGTATTCATAGTGGTGACGCCAGATCATTTTAAATTAATGTTTTTTAAACTTATATATGATCAAAATTTATATTATTGATTTTTATGGATAGAAAAAGAAAAACAATAGATGCTATTATTCTATCAGAACATTTGAAATGACATTCATCAGTGACGACTATAAGAAGCGCATCTTTAGTCATGCAATATTAAATATCTCCAGATTAAAATTATTGTGGAGACATCATAGCACCAATCATACTCAAGTACTTGCACCAAAATAATTTACCACTATATTGCTTTATATTCTACAATTCGACCAACTTTCAGCAGTTTATGAGTATTTTTCATATGGGCTTCATAATCCGGCTATTGTGCTCCCTAGAACTTGGCGGTTTCCAGTAGATACGCTTGAATCCTCTTGGATGCCTATTATATCAGTCTTCAGTTGACATATATTTCAAATATTTGTTTACTTCTTAAGTATGTATTAAATTTCTACTGTGTGTAAAATGAAGAGAAAAAAATAAGGAAAATCACTGCTGAATTTGCAAATCGAGCTTACCGGTCAGACCATTTTTTTTCCTTTATATTCCTAACGCGTCACTATTAAACTGTTAAAGAAAAAATCGTCCATGTTGTGCTTCATGGAATTTGCCTGCATTGTAAGACGCTCGCACTCTACAACTACTCCTGTAGATAAGAAGGAAAACACATTACATTAGATTCATTGAAACCTTCAATACTCCCAGCTTTCACGTACGGATAACAGACACAAATAATTAAATAGAAAGGCCATTCATCAATGGTATCAACAATTTAGAGGTTTTCATTTTATAGATACAGCCATATTAAGCAAATAATATGAACTGTGTTTTCTTGTGAGACTAATTGGTTATACATCCATCCAAATGTCTCTTAAATCATACACATTTTCCTAAGTTGATGATACGAATAAGAAGCTCGTGATTAGATACATATCGTTAAATACTAAGACATGTAAGTCTGAACTTGGAGATATACATTTGAGACATCTTACATAAAAGCAACAAAGATAGAGGGAACTTCTTGTAAGCATTTGGCAGGAGATAACCATGAAGAATATTAGTTAAATGGTATCTTGATGTGAGCTCAAGTGGATTTCAGTACTGAAAATGTCCTCGTCATGGTTAAGAAAGTTGAACTGGTTCATGATAAAATAGGAATGAAAATGAATCAGTTTACCTGGCACCTGGTGGTGCGATTTGCATATAAGTTCTGACCATGAAGGAATGCTGTTCTTCTATACTCCAAAATTTTACAATCAGTCTTGATTCTGTAAGTACCATAATATGAAAAAAGAGGATACATAGGGGATTAGTACCAGAAGTGAGTTCCTGTGTGAACTTTGGATTATTAATGCAGTCGTCTTGAACAGATATATCAATAATGTTCTTAGGATAACCTTACTTGCATCCAGAAATATTTGCACTTTGTACCCAGAAGTTCATAAAGCTCAATTTCAGCAAGGTACATTAAGTAGTGGATATTTGAAACGAAATTCCATGCATATGCAAAACAAAAAGGATGCGTGGAAAAAATGAAGTACTCTATATACGTTTGACATGTAGCTTGGTTTCACGTGGTCTGAATAATGTTGGAAGCTAGTGCACAGCATGAGCCAAGTGAAGTTTCAGTTAGCAGCAAAACTTATCATCTCCAATGTATTGCTAAATATTCCAGAACAATCACCAAAGAGGATGTGTTTTCCGACATTCCATTTGTTTATTACTGAATGTGGTCGGCATACCCGGGGTGCTTCTCTGATCAGATGGCCTGCCTTCTGTACATCTCAGTTGCTCCTTTTCCAGGGATACATAGCATCTGCGGGGTCTTGCCTGTACATACTTCGTTTTGCACCTTAATCAAGTCCTCTGGATGACCAACGCATACACCAGCTGCCTGTACACTGTCAAGAGAAATTCTTTTAGATGCCTCAAGGAGAGAACCTTTTTTAGATGTCTCTTGAGAGAACTGAGCCTACTTGAATCGACATGATGTAATGGTTATTTTGATTGAAGCGGCCGCTTAACTTGAGTAAACGCGTCTGATTAGAAATTACCGCACGGAGGAAAAGACTCCCTATAGTATGCAGAATTTTTTTCTTTGGATTGCTTTACATCTCCTTTCCATAGATCAGAACCACGATCAGGAGATCTATACACGCTAGAAGATGGGATCATACCTTTCTATGGATGAACTCGACAGAATACTTGACGATGCGTGTAGATGCCGTGGGTTACGGCGGACAAATTATCTGATGCACCGAGAGAGATTGCCGTCTTTTGGTCACCGTTCGGTGAAATCAGCAGCCGGCGGCGGCACCAAATAAACAGACACGGTTTCGCCTCTGTTGGAGGAAATCGATTTGGGCGATGCAGCGGGCCGGCTGACTCTTTGTTCGCTAGGCACCATATATTGGCGTACATACATGGGATTGGTTAGTGATTTTCCTTTCCTCTTGTGATTTCAAGAGGAACGTGGGGGAGATGGACACCACGCGGGCCGGATGTTATGAAAAGTAAATCTTGGCCGTTGTCTGTGAATTGATTATGTTTAGTTAATCTTAACCGTTGATTGTTTGTTGTTTTAATAATATAATAGATAGATAGATATTGCTGGTGATAAAGGTACGTAGTTGAATCTTACATTTAATGTGCCAGCCCAAATCAACATCATATGCGTTGTTGGCCGTCTCCAGCTCTGAACTGCCTACAAATACCGAAATATGAAAATCAGACCCTCTATTTGTCAAGAAAATATAAATTGGCCATCGTTTGATGTACCTGAAATTGATCTTTCAAATTGATGGTTCCCTCAAGATTATCCCCTGATGGATTCTGCATGTGGCGACGTTGTCACTACGTCAATTTGGTATGGTCGAACACAAATATTTCAGTTCATATCCATACACACATACATCACATCAATGAACGTATATATATCCCGAATTCTTGTCCAGTTGAGGTGGACTGAGGCAGATCGTCCCTCCGTGCGTCACGGCGTGGCATGGGAACTACACGTCCGGCAACACGACATAGAGAAAATCCCTGTCAGTGAACGCGTACCACACACGATGCCTCCTCAGGCATGGAGCCGAGAACGCCGGCGGCGGAATTCAGTTCATATGCATTCTCTAGCTACTTTAATCTTAGACGATCAAAACGGCGGACTTCAGTTCATATGCATAAACATACTACTCTGGCAAACAGTAAATAGCATGAGATGATTACATACCTCAATATCAATAAACTCATATGCATCCTGATTTCCTAGTTAGTTGAAGTGAACTGGCGGAGATTGTGCCCTTGCTGACGTCGCGGCGTGGCATGCTTGAGAAACTACATGCATGCAACATGGCATCGAGCAGGTCCTTGTCTCTCAACGCGTATCACACGATGCCTTGACGGCCATGGAGTCAAGAACGCCGGTGGTTTTGCTTTGTGAGGCCTAAAGCTTGATGTGGGAACTTCGGTCAGATGCGGTTTTGGCAATTATGTGCAGTTGGCCGGGTTGAAGCCTCAATATGATTCTAATCTCGGCTGCTACAACGGTGTCTAGCACGTGATGCCGCTTTCCGCTGTATACTCAAAGATAAACATAACTGGAGAACAGAGCTGCAGCAACGACAACACAAATTCATAGGATATATGTGACGGCCAAAGAACTACACAAAAAACAGCGGCGATGCATCCTTTGAATGCAAGCAGTCAGGTTCTTGAGATGGTCCAATGCTGCAACCTCCATCTAACTGTAACCGGAGCATCGAGATAACCTGGATCAATCAGCGCATCAATGTGCGTGGGTGATTGCTTCGCGAGCATGCTCCGACGGCTAGAACCCTGCCCCTATCCCCATGTCGTGTGTCGACATGGACCAACCATCATGAACACCAGCAACAGCAACATAGATCGATCTAATCGTCGGCATCCAGCAGAAGATGACCCAAGAGTGCACGCGGCTTCAGTGGTGGGTCAATCGCCGAAGATGGCAGAAAGTCTGTCGGCAGCGTCGGAGGTGAGTCTTATTGTCGCCCGCCATGGCCTTCAGAATCGTAACTGCGAGGCAAGGAAGACTTGTGGCTACGTATGCCTTGGCGCCTGAGACGGCGACACCAGGAAGAGAAGGCAGACCAGCTATGCCATGGCTTGGATGGATCGTACATGAGGTCTGGGATATCTCCTATTCCATTGCGATGCTAACTCCTCTCTGTGCACGTCATCTTGTTTATTTTCCTAGGCACACGTGATTGTTTTCATGTACAGACGTGTTTAATTGTGACTTCTATTTATTGCCTTCGGTCGTTTTTGATCTTCGCGTACGTGAATCGTTACGTGTGAATCTTTTCCATGTACATACGTGTTTAATTGTGACTTCTATTTGTTCCCTTCGGTCGTTTTGATCGTCGCGTACGTGAATCGTTGCGTGTGAATCTGAGTCGTTCATTTTTTCATGTTAGATGATTGATTAATCTGAGCCGTCTTTTGTCCTGTGTTTTAATTATATAATAGATGCATGTCGATCCTTTTACATTATTTTAAGACTAGACAACCAAGTGCATAATTATCTTTAACTTGAGAACATGCTAATATGTGAATTAGTTCAAAACAAAATGTCAATATTTTAACATCTCATGTCTAAACTCTAAACCTTATAGCTTTATATGTCTTCATCTAAAAAAAAAGCTTTATATGTATATTGTTATTTATAGTGAATTTAAGTTTGCCATTTTTTTCCCGAGAAAACACAAAAGCTTTGCGTTTCTTTTTATTGAACATAAGGAATTTGTGGTTACAACCTCCTAGGAGGGAAATGCATGAAAGGTAAACTACATCAGTGTACATCCCAAGTCTGCGGTATGATGTCTCTAAGCCCTAGCGCGCCAGCCCTGGCCCAAAGTCTGGCCTCTTCCTTGATCTGTGTGGAGCAGATTTGGGCAGAGGCCTGCGCTTCCTCGAACACGCAGGAGTTCCTCTGCTTCCAGATCATCCACGGCACCAGCAAGGTGGTCGTCGCCAAGCCTTTGCGCATTGCTTTGGGTGTTCCCTGCCTAGCCGCCTCCCACCATGAGAGGAGCGAGCTGGTGTTGTCGTCCGGTGCGGTGCAGGGCAGGCGAAGCCAAGCAAGGATGTCGTGCCAAATCTGTCTTGAGAAGGGGCAACCGACGGTGAGGTGTTGCATCGTCTCTGGGGCCTGGTCGCACAGCATGCAGGCGGAGTGGTGCTGCAGCCCTCGTCTGGCAAGGCGGTCCGCCGTCCAGCAACGGTCCAGGTCAGCTAGCCAATGGAAGAATTTCACCCATGGTGGCGCCCATGTCTTCCAGGTTAGTTTCTAGGAGGCGGAGGCCATGGAGCCTTGGAACGTCGCTAGGTAGCATGATTTGGCGGAGTACACGCCCGTCGCAGTCCATCTCCAGAGCAGCTGGTCCGTTTGGGCAATTGCATGCCACAGCTGCAGGTATTGGCCGATTTCATGTAAGCCAAGGACGCCCTGGATGTCTTGGGCCCAGCGGTGGTTCAACATTCCGTCAACTAGGATAGGAGTACGCACAGCGTAAAGTACATGATTGTGCCTTATGCTTACTTGCTCAACACCTAATGCAGTACTATTTATTCTGTGTTGTAAAGGGGTTTGTGAATCTCTTATGAATATGATATGGTATTGCCATTTCCAACCAAACCTCCATTATCTCTTGATTATAATGTAGCGAGGATTGTGCCTTATGCTTACTTGCTGACACGGTACTTTTTTTTCAGTGTATGTTTTGCGAAGCATAGCTTGTGAATACGATCCTGATATTTTCATTTTTAACAAATCTCCATTCTCTCTTGGTTGTAATGTAGCGGGCGCAGCAACGCGCGCCTTATCCTTCTAGTCTCGTTTGAATGTACCTGTGTATGGAAAGTTCTCATTTGATTCACGAATGGGATATTTGGTTCATCCTGACATGTTAGAGCATCTCCATCGGCGCGCCATATTTGGTTCATCCTGACATGTTAGAGCATCTCCACCGGCGCGCCCAACAGAACGTCTGGCAAAGTTGTCGGACACGCGCTTTTGGGCGCGCCGGCATCGGTTGCCGCCTATTGGGAGCGGCGCGTCCCACCGGTCGCTTCCAATAGGTTTTGTAGAAAAAAATTGAGACGCATAATCATTTAAACTTAACGCATTTCATTCAAATTCGAAACTTTTTACAAAATACGACGAAATTTAAACTAAACCTAGTCTAATGGCCGGTGAAGTAGCCGTAGAACTCGTCCAGGGCCACCGCGTCGTTGGCGTTGGCCGGCTCCTCCACCTCCTCCTTCACCTCCTCATTCACCGGCGCGGCGGGAACAACATCATCTGAGTCGAGGTCGATGATGTTGTTGTCGAGGCACGACCAGTGCTCGGGGTACTCGAGCAGCGCCGGCTGGACCGTGTTGTACGACAGGTCCAGCGCGGTCTCCATTTCGCACTGGTACCGGGCCTCGGCCTCCTCCTCCGTCATCGGCGACGGCGGTGGTGTCGAGGCGTGCTTCTTGCCGCGGGAGGAGGACGCCCCCGGCTCGAGCTTGACCGTGGCGCGGGATTGGCCGCGGGATGAGGACACCCCCGGCTCCAGCTTGACGCGGGGAGCGGTCGCAGGCGGCGGCGGTGGCCCGAAGTCACGGATGGTGACGCCGATGTTCCTGCCAGGCGGCGCCGACCATCCCTGCTCCTGCTTGATCTTGATCCTGCGGCCGATGTTGTTGATCGGCGGCGGCGACTTGATCTTCACGAAGCGCGGGGTCATGGGCGTCGTGGACCGCGCGCTGGAGGACGAAGACGAGCTGGCAGGCATCTGCCAGCCGCCACTGCGGCCGCTGGATGGGCCGGTCCAGCCGTACTCCCGCATTGTCGTGTAGAAGTCGCGGCCCTCCCACCAGCATCGCCTCCACGCGGCGTTGTTCTGTCGGGGAGCCTCCGTCCCCTCGTGGTCGTCGACGGCGGCGGCGCGCTCCGCCTCCAGCAGTGGGCGCCAGGTAGGGTTGTTGAGGGCGAAATCCGGATCCGCCCGCTGCTCCGGCGTCATCTGGCGGCGGCGGTGGCGGACGAGGTCGCTGAACCACGGCGGAGTGCGGCGGTGGAGTTGAGCGGCGGTGGAGGTGAGCGGCGGGGTCTTTATAGATGGGGGATGCGGCGCGGGAAAGCGCGCGAATGCGGCGCGGGACAGCGCGGGAAGTGCCATTACGCCGGCGTCGGTTCCCGAGGAGACGCCGACGACGCGCGTCAGGGAAGGCGAGCGCCACCGCCTGACCTTCCAGCTCGAAGCGTCGCGTCGTCTACGCCCGCCAGGGGAACCGCTGCATCATTAAGACGGGCGTATCGGCTGCAATAAATCAACCGTCGACCATTGCGTCGCTGACGCGCCGGGCCCGTCCGTCAGGTTTGGACGAGGTGCGCGTTGCCGTGGTTGCCGGCGCGCCCGGTTGCGTTCCTAGAACCTAGGCACGAAGCAGGGTTGTCGGACGTTCTATTGGGACGTGCCGGCAACTTTTTTGGTATTGGGCGCACCGGTGGAGGGTTTTTCCGTGCCGGCGCGCCCAAAACGTCTATTGGGAGTGGAGTTGGGCGCGCCGGTGGAGATGCTCTTAGAGGACGTTTTGGTTAGATTTTTTAGTTAGCTTTTGGCTTTGGCTGATAAGACCAAAATATGTGCTTTTGGCTTTTGGCTTGTGACTTATGTTGCACTATGGTATAAGCCAAAAGTATCTATTTAGGTGCTTAAACCAAAGCCAAAACCTAAGAAAAAGCCTAACCACACATCCTAAACACACCCCTAAAATTAAAAATAATTATTTGGCATCTTTAGAAAAGGGGTAATTCTCGCGAAGGACAGCCTTGTGCATCTAACTTGTATCTGTCACAAAGTATAGCTCATGTTTTTGATAACAAGCTACCTAGTATTGATCACAAGTATATAGAGTACTTCTTGTTGTTCTGGTGCTTGCCATAATCGCTTTGACTATGTTAAAATGACAATATATTTAATAATAAAAGTTTGTATCATACAAGGTTTGTACACATGATTCTATCATGATCGTCCCTGCAACACGTTGAGTTTCACGACTTGATTATGAAGGTATATGCAAGATTAGAGACTATGGGGAAGGGATATTTTATCCCACATAGATCTTCGGATTGGCTCTCCACTTTCTTAGTTGTACTACGAGCTCTTTTATTTTTGTTGACCGTAACCGGCAGGAGCTCTGCCATTGCATTATTAGAACAAATAATTGGTCCAGTTTAGAAAGGGAAATCGGACCCAAACCAATACATTGCCCGATTAATTACGGAAACCGGCGAAACCACTCGAATACTCAAGAAGAAATTAAGGCACATCATCGGAGCCGGAACCAAGAGTCCCGAGACCCAAGTCCAACGGAAACACCTTGTAATCGGCAAAACGAAGCAACATCACCCAGAGATCACTCACACGACAAAGGGAGGGCTCGCACCTAGCCTTATGAAGATTGCAACTAACCATTAGCTTGTACCAACTCACAAATTGCCCGGACCGCCGTTGGCGATGAAGGGTGCTTGAAGAATCGTAGGAAAGGCTTCATCTTCTCTTGCACAACTTCCTCGGAGCCTTTCTTTGAAATTGTGTCCTTTTGCAGTACTCCGAAAGCCTCAGCAATCTATGTTCAACTCGCTTGCCAGTGGGGATGGTGCAATCCATGTTTTTCTCTTCCAATCTGCAACTTCGCCTCCCCACCCAAGGGAGCCGTCTTCGATCTGCAAGCTAATCGGTTCATCGAGCAAGGACAGCGGTGCAGTGCAACTGAAGTTGTTCAGAACCTCGTCCATTAAGGTGGGTGAAGTCTGGGAAAGCGACACTCCATTGCCACCAAGTGATATGTCGGGGTCCAAGACCTTCAAGCTAAGAGAATCTATCTGTGATGTCAGCTGCAGAGGCACCTCCCCAACAAAGTTGTCGGCCAAAATCTCCTCAGCCAGCTCCACACCCTCTCGAGACCCAACCCTCTCGCAACGAGCAGCCAGCTCAACGCCCTTGCAAGGCGTCACAACTTGTTCACCTTGGTCTTGCTCCTCCATGCCCTGAAGCTCCGTCACGGGGAAGGCAATGTCAGAGTCAGGAGGATCATCCATGGCCATCTCAGACAAGCAGCCAACTCCGACAGCCTCACTGGTATGAGCAAACTTTTCGCCGATAGGCTCCATAAGCTCCCACATGCATGCGAGAGACCTGTTCAGTCCAACCCTGGATAGCAGCGACAAGATCCTGGGGCTGGAACACCTTCTCCAAACGGGCCGCAAACATGTCTTGCAGCTCAACGCCCAGTGCCTTCGCCTTAGCCGCAAGGAGGAGCTGCAACATCTCGAAGGCAATAGCAGCAGTGTCAGGACCAGCCGCAACGTTTCCTACACCATGCGCAACTTCCAAACTGGGCGAGTCCCGCTCGGCGACCATTGAAGCCCAAGAACGCTGACGACGAGTGTCTGTAGGCGAGTGTCCCCCAACAAGCGCATCCCTCGAGTGACCAGGAGGCGGCGGAGGCGAGTGCTGATAGCTACAGGTCCTCCAACAGAGGTCGCGGGCGAGGGGACTGGGCCATGGCAATCCCTCTCACGATGGCCGAGACAACGACATCTCAAGCACCGAACAGGTCCATGGAAGTCAGCGACGAAGTGATCCGGCACCAAGCATCGGAAGCAGAGGCTGAAGGTCCTCCGCTTGAATGGAGGGGAGATCCCCATCTCTTTCTTGGGCGGTGGCGCCTTCTGCATTCTTGGTCGACGGCGATCCCCAACCTCCACCCATCCCCGCTCCGCCGGCACCGAGAGGTCCTCAGAGATGTGCATCGGTGTGAAATCCGGAGGGAGCCGATCAGGAGGAGGCGGCAGGAGGACCCTGGAGGCTCCAACACCTCCAACTGTAGCAATGGATGCGCCAGGAGTCGCAGCTCTAGCTTCTCCAACCGCAGCAACAGAGGCAGCTCCAGCCTCCACGAGCGCCCCGCTAGCGGTGATGCCAAGCAGCTCGGGCGAGGTCCCATGCCCCTGCTCCTCCGGCGCAGCCGGGGAGAGCTTCTGGAAGCCCGCGGAGATCGCAGCCAATTCCAAAACCCCTGCACCGGAGACCACCACCGGAGAGCTGGATCGAATTGAATCTGGATCGGGGATGTCCCCACGGGAGATGGGACAAGGAGGTGGGGAAGGTGCTGAGGGGTAGGCTTCGGTGGTTGGGGAGGCTATGGGGCATGGCCAAAAGGGTGGAGGCACAGGCGGGGCGGAGCTAAGTGGCGGCGGCTGGTCGCGGGAGCTAACCTATCGCGGGAGTGGGGTTTAGGGGTACAACACGGGGATTCTCGCGAGCTCTTTTATGACCTTTGAATAAAGTCTTTTATGTTTTAATCGATTTTCTTGTGTGCATATGTACATTTTAATTATGCAGAGACATAATGTATTACAAATGTATCTCCACGATACTTGACTAATAAAATGCCCATTATAAGGGAGCTAGCAGATCTCGAATAAAAATCTACTCCCTCCGCAACAATATATGAGACGTTCTATCAGGGACGGAGACAAGGGGGGACGAGCAAGGGCTACGCCCCCCCTATGCTCATGAAATCCTTAAGAAAATTTGCTATGGAGCTGCTTGATTAGTGTTAGTTCACTAGGCTAGCCCCCCTCATGCAGACTGCTAACACAAATTAGCCTATCTTTTGCCCCCCTTAATGTCATTTGCTGGCTCCGTCCCTGCGTTCTATGAAGCTACCTGTGTCTCGTATAAAGATACAGAGGAAGTAAAAGAGATAGCGATGCGGACCAGAAGTGAATGCACCCGTACGCTGGCCCCTGCTCGGTGGATCCATGAACAACAGGAAGCAGATGCATCGACCGCCGTCGGTGACGCGATGTGTCCGTCACTGTGCTCGAACTTCCACGGCAGCAGTGTCGTTGCTCCCTGCAGTGCACCGGCGACGACCGAGCGGCTGGTCGAACCGGCCATTTTGACACTGTTGACCTCTGGGTGAAACTTTAGCACAAAATGAACCTCGGCCGAAACTATTTCACGGCATTGACCCTTTTGAGTAGCGCCTCACGATCAGGCGCTACCCTACACAGGGTAGCGCCTCGTGATCAGGCGCTACACTAGTTGCCAGCGTGGCGTGCCGGGGCCACGGGGGGCCCAGTCCGGGGGGATAGCGCCTCGTGATCGGGCGCTATGGTGCCATTAGCATAGCGCCTCGTGATCAGGCTTTACACTATGACTTAGAAAAATGGTAAGTGTTGAAAACTGTTAAAACTTGCGAAAAGTTCAAGCATAGATAACAAAGCAAATGGAGTCCAAATGTGGAAATTCCAATTGGCCATTGTTAAGCATGTTGTAAATATCCAGAAACATATTTTTGAATTTTTTTATAAAATGTGCAAGGCTAGGAAAACATGCTAAACATATGGTATCTCTCTGTTTTCTCTCTGTTTTCAAAACTCTCTGTTTTTCTGTCTTATTTTCTTGCCACAAAAACAAGCATGCATCTATTGTTTCCAAAACTCCAAAATTTAATCTAAGGGCATGGATTGGTAGTCCACATACCAAAGAACAAGATCAAACACAAAAATCTCCAAATTGGGTATTATGGCTAAATAAAACAATAGGCTTAAAACAGCTAGTTGGGTAGAGTTGTAGAAACAAGAGAAACTCTACCCAACTAGCTGTTTTAAGCCTATTGTTTTATTTAGCCATAATACCCAATTTGGAGATTTTTGTGTTTGATCTTGTTCTTTGGTGTGTGTACTACCAATCCATGCCCTTAGATTAAATTTTGGAGTTTTGGAAACAATAGATGCATGCTTATTTTTGTGGCAAGAAAATAAGACAGAAAAACAGAGTTTTGAAAACAGAGAGAAAACAGAGAGATACCATATGTTTAGCATGTTTTCCTAGCCTTGCACATTTTATAAAAAATTTAAAAAATATGTTTCTGGATATTTACAACATGCTTAACAATGGCCAATTGGAATTTCCACATTTGGACTCCATTTGCTTTGTTATCTATGCTTGAACTTTTCGCAAGTTTTAATAGTTTTCAACACAGCATTTTTCTAAGTCATAGTGTAAAGCCTGATCACGAGGCGCTATGCTAATGGCACCATAGCGCCTGATCACGAGGCGCTATCCCCCGGACTGGGCCCCCCGTGGCCCCGGCCCGCCACGCTGGCAACTAGTGTAGCGCCTGATCACGAGGCGCTACCCTGTGTAGGGTAGCGCCTGATCGTGAGGCGCTACTCAAAAGGGTCAATGTCGTGAAATAGTTTCGGCCGAGATTCATTTTGTGCTAAAGTTTCACCCAGAGGTCAACAGTGTCAAAATTGCCGGTAGAACCATGGCAGCAGACGACCGTTGTTGACGATGCATGCATGGCACAGAGAGTAGGATGGGCTGTTGTTTTCTTGAAACAGTAGAAATGTACAGTATCTCCAAAGAAAGACATAAAATCAAGGTCCAATCGATCGACGAAAAGCTTGCACATCTTTTCTTCAAGATCCATGCTTTGTCTACCACGCTACATGCTAGCTAAGCCTAGGGTGGTCTAGTAGACTAAGGTCTACATAGTTATACCTTTTGACCAACGACAATTCTAAACAATCGCTTTTGTCTCTGGTTCTGGCTAGCGATGCATGATTTCTTACAAAACAAAAGTAATCCTACTACCTCCCTTTCAGTTTATATGATATGCATGTAATCTTTAGGTCTCCTTTGATTTAAAAAAATTCATAAGATTTTGGAAAGATTGATGCTTATAATTTTTTCCTATGGTGGTCAATTGATTCACTGAATTAGAGTATCTAGGATTTTTTTTCAAGTACACATTTGGAAATTTTCCATCCACTTCAACCACATCGTGGGATTCCTTTGCCTTATAGGTGGTATCATATACTTTTTGATCCAAAGTCATGTAGACCGGATGTACCGACCTAATTTTGTGTTTTTTCTATTCATATGATTAAAAATATTTTGAACCAAAGAAAACTCTTATCCTCAATATGACAAAAAAGTGTTGTATGTCACACAAAAAAACATTTAAGCTTATTTCCATCTCAGTGTATATTTCATACAAAACAATACATATTTCACTTTTATGCAATGCATGAAAGAAAATAGTGTTCCTTTCTCTCAAACACAACCGTCTAATCCCTCGATCAAGCACCAGCCTTTGTATTGTGAAGGAGATACGTAGGCATACAACATCATAATGCATGTAGGTCAGCAATGCGAGAATAAGATTCAAAAATCATGATAATAATATTTTTAAACCTAGAAAATATCCCGCATGTTCTCAATGATGTATTCATAAACGTGCAAAATTCTCGATTAAATATAGTTTAATTTAGATTCTAGACTACAGAAAAATGATAAAATCTTATATATTCTAAAGATGCGAAAGTTTATACTTTTAAATCCGCCCATTTGTTACTTTTGTGTAGCACATAATATAAAATCTGAAATCAAGATTGTGCACATTTGTTGGATACCTAAGGTTGGGCTAATTCTTTTCTTACACGAAGAAGTGAATTATTGCATAGAGGAGCCAATCAAATTCAACATGGACAGACGCTAAGCTCGAGCATTTCTCAAATATAGTACTGTTTTTTTTTTTTGAATGGTCACCGGGGGAGAGATTCCCCACCTGAATTTTCATTCGAATAAAAAAGGCTCACAAGCCAGATGTTTTACAGCAGGGGGTTACAAGAGGAAGAGAGAGCAGAGAGGATGGAGAGCGACACAGGAGCTACTCAGGGTTGCGAAGGATCGTTTCCCAGCTGATTGTGTCATCATGGACGCACGGCGGCGCCCGGTGTCTCCAGAGAACGGCGTCTTCACGGCAGGGACGGAGCCAGGAATTCTACACGGATGGGGCCAAGTGATCATGATAACACTTGGAGGGGGCCATAAAGGTTAATGAAGGTTAATTTGTAGAGCAAATACACCTAAGTTGGAGCGTAATCTAACAAATTGTTTCAGCATGGGGGGAGCCGTGGCCCCAGCTCGCCCCCTGCTAGCTCCGTCCCTGCTTCACGGCACATGGCCAGCAGGCGGGGTAGAGATGGTCGATCACCACGGAAGGCGCAGCCATTGCGGTGCTTCCACAGGTTCCAGCAGCAGAGAATGAGGAATGTTGACGAAACCGTCGCCGGCACGCCCGCCGGAGGATCATATCCGTGCAGCCCACAGACATCAGCATTTGGAGGAAAGTGGCCTCCAACGTGCGCCCAGAACCGAGCCGCGAAAGCACAACCAAAGATGATGTGCGTCGCTGTCTCGCACGGGTCGGCACAGATGGGGCACACCGCCTCCGCCGCCGTCAGGACCTCTTCTTGAGGAGGGCAGCACGGGATTGAATCCGTGAATGCACCAGCAGCCACGAGAAGAATTTGGCATTGGAGGGCGCGAAGCCATCCCAGACGAACGCCGCGAACGGCGCCTCGACGCCGCCAAATTGGTGGAGGCGGTAGAGAGCGCCCACGTCCAGGGCGCCGCCTTTCTTGCGGCAGCGAGTAAGCACGCGGGTGTCGTGGGCATCCGACAGGCGCACGGCAGCAATGGCGGGGGAGATCGCCGCGAGCTCGCGTTCCCCCACCGTCGTGAGGCGAGGCACCAGAGCGGCCCGAAGTCCGCCTCCGACCACCGCAGCGACAGAGGCGAGCGGGCGCCGCGCGTGGGAGAAGAGGGCGGGCATCCTGTGGCAGAGCGCGCCGCCGCCGAGCCAATCATCAATCCAGAAGCAGGTGCGCCTTCCGTCCCCGACGGCCGGCGAGGAGATGTCCTTGTAGAGCGGCATCAGCGCCGCGAGCGCGTTCCAGTGCGGACTGGCATGGCGCCGTTCCCCAGCCGCGACCGGCCCGCCGATGGTTCCCCATGCCCAGCTAGCCCAGGGCGAGCCAGGCATCCAGGTTCTTGACGCCGAGTCCACCTTCGGAGCGGGGGCGGCAGACCTGGGTCCACGCGATCAAGCACCTTGCCCCGGAGGCCTTGCCCTCGAAGTTCCAGAGGAAGGCACAGCGGAGGGCGTCGATCGCGCGAAGGAGAGCAGGTGGTACCTCAACAGCGCCCATGGCGAAGGCGGGCAGAGCGTCCAGGACCGCGTTCAGCAAGATAATCCGCCCACCCGAGGAGAGCAGGAACGAGCACCAGCCCGACAGGTACTTGTCGATCTTCGCGATCAACGGAACGAAGTGTGCCATCCTCAGCTTCTCGCAGGTGAGGGGGAGACCCAAGTATGTCTGCGGGAACCCCTCAACACGGCATCCCAACTCCGCTTGCATCTCTGAGGCCAGAGCCGGGTCGACATTCATCGGGACCATGGTGCTTTTGCTGAAGTTGATCACCAAGCCAGTAGCGAGAGCAAATTGATCCAGCAGGTGCTTTGCCCGTCGCGCCGCCTCCACGCTCGCCTTGAAGATGATCAGAGTATCGTCGGCATATTGCAGCACGGGACACGGGGCGTCATCAGAGAGAGGATGGCGCAGGACGTAGTCCTGCTGGAACAGCCGCTGTAGCAGATCACCCATGAGCAGGTACAGGTAGGGGGAGAGCGGGTCTCCCTGCCGGAGGCCGCGCTTGCACGTAATCCACCTCCCTGGGACCCCATTGAGCAGGATGGCCGACATGGAGGAGTGGAAGATCGCATCCATCCAGTCACACCATGCGGGAGGGAACCCACGCGCCTCCATGACCTTGCGCAAGCTCTACCAATCGATGGAATCAAAAGCCTTAGCGAAATCCAACTTGAGAACGACAGAGAGAGCCTTCCTTTTGTGGCAGCACTGGATGATCTCAGTGGCATACACAAAATTCTCCGACATGCTGCGCCCTTGCATGAACCCGGACTGGTTCTCATCGATCAACTCCCCAATCTGGAGTTGCTGCCGCGAGGTGAGGGCTTTGCAGATGGCTTTCATCGAGCAATTCTGGAGCGAGACAGGCCGGAAGGAACTAGGGGTCAACACCCCATTCGTCTTGGGCAGCAATGGGACATGCGCACGGTTGATGCAGCCGAGGGCGGCATTCCCGGCGTGGAACTCGTCGAAGAGCCGCTCTAGGTCGGGGACGACGTGCTCCCACGCAGCCCGATAAAATAAATAACGGTGAAAATATTGACTTTTGAAATGACCACACCAGCTATCCACATGGTCGTACCAATGCGCCCTGCCAACGAATTCTTAAAAAGTTCAGCTCGAGATTGTTGAACTCGCCTACATTGGCTAACATGTCGAATGATTTTGTGTGATTTTCATGAAGGTCATTAGCACACGTTGGAGTCTTGGAGAAGCTAAGTGTAGCAACCAGTTAAAATGAAAACTCGCGTTGGAGCCCTATTTATTTAAAATTGACATTTAAAGTTTCAAAGAATCTTAGATGCTGACCATGGACTCATACAGACATATACATTTGCCCGTCGAAACGAAAAACTTACAACATGAAAGTTGTGCGAATTAGCACCTCAAAAGAAATTTCAAATTGTTGATCGAGTTTGCCTGAATTTGACATAATTATCTAAAAATGTTTCTAGTTTAGAAACTGCCGTCAACAAAAATCAAAACACGAGAAAAAGTGATTATTAAGACGAGGTCGAAAAAACACACTCTATGCAATCCAATCAACCAAAAACAAGATTGTCCATCCATGTAGTCCGGTTAGAGAGTTCGCTACTAACCAAAACACGTGCTAAACTAATCGGTATGCCCTGTTTTCACGGAAAAATCAAAGCTGGAATGGCCAAAGTAAATCTTCCCCCACGTTCCTCCTCCGCCTCTCTCCCCAACTCCCACACGCCAGGAATCCCACGGTCCACGGAGGATGCCAGTTTTCTGTCACGTCACCGAGCTACCATTTGTCCACGCCGACGAAGCCGAGCGCTGGCCAAACGTCCACCGTTCCACGGAGCACCACCTTTTCTTCTCGGTCCGTCACTCGCGTCGGCGTGAGCCGTTGCTGTCCGAGCCGACGAAACTAGGAGCAGAGCAGATAAACCTCACCTCTCATGATTACTATTTTCAGCAGGAGAGCTGCTTCCCATTGGTCCACGAAGGCTGACCTTCCATGATTAACATAACAAACAAGATTCCGGCCATAATATGGCCGACGATTAGCACCAAGTCTTGACTCTTGACCAATCTATAAAAAAAAAATCCAAATTGGAGGGGATAGCCGGATAACGGGGAACGCGATTGATGTGAACGAACCAGTAGTGATGCTAACAGATTGGCTTAAGCTTAACCGGTCAGATCGGCTGACTCTGAGTGACGGCTGCACTAACCCGGGAAAAGGCATCGATAATGCAGGCAAAGTGGGCGTGGTTGCTCCTATCTTTGCCCAAACAAATTAAACCCCCAACCGATGATGTGATGCAGGGAAAGAAAGACGGTTGTTAATCAACTGGCCGAGTTGTTGCGCCAGTCCCTCCGGCTTCAGCTTCAGATTTGCCGTGTGTCTCGCACCCAACCTCCTACGAGTTCTATTCGGATTCAGGTTCAGCCGGTGAGCGGCTCGTCCAACCGGCACGGCCACGCGTCGACAGGTGCTCTCCACCAGCGGTTCCCGTCTGCGCGTGTGCCACCATCAGGCTACAGGGGAAAAAGAGCGCAAGCGATTGTGTTCGTGGGAAATCTGACAAATCTACCCCCTCGATAAAACTTCTCCAAGAAATGATTTTTTTCTTCTCTAAAACAGGCTTACGCCCCCGCTATATAAATATAGCAACCACACCGATACAACAATTCGAACCAAAGGAAATGATGTGTCAACAGCACAAACATGCCCAAAGAAAAAATAAATGAAAGCAAAGGCGAATTGACAAAACAATGGTAACTCGCAACCGTTGCGCCGTGCGACTTTTCTCCACCACGCTCCAAGCACCCCGTACCAAGCAACACCTTCAAGAAGGAAGCCGTTTCCGGTACTGCTGCCCGAACCAACGGTCCTACGGTTTCCCCCGGCACGCAGAGTACAGCGGACAGGGGATTCCCGCGACGCCCTCCAGGAAGGAAGGGTGCCACTCGAAGGCGGCACCGCGTCAGGGTCAGACAAGCCGACACGAATTTCTCCCGACCCCCGTCCACACCCTGGAGCAACGGAGCAAAAACATGCGCCACCACGATTTTGAAGTCACCATCATCTGCCTCTTCATGAACACCGGCGTGTGGCCTGCAAGACAGGAGCAGACAACATCGTCGAGCCGAGGATCAGCACCCTCACAGCCGTGCGGGAGGGATCCATCGCCGGGAGGCAGTCATCGGCCGGACAGAGCAGCCGGGGCACACCAGGCCCACACTGGCCCGGCCGGGCCCAGACGGGCCCGTAAAGCCCTAGCCGCGCTACTGCAACGGGCAAGGCGAGCCGCCGCCGTCCTCAGCCTGAACTAGTCGTCGCCACCACCTGCAGAAGGCTCCGCAGCGGCAGAGCCCTGGCCCGCTCCAGCCCATCTGGAGCCCGCCCGAGCCCATCGGGGGCCTAGGGTGCCCAGATCTGGCACTCAGCAACCACCAGCGAGCTCCATGGCGCCGCGCCGTGGCCAGCACCACTACCAGCGACACCTGGACGCGCCGGACCGAAGCTTCCCGAAGAGCATCGCCACCAAGGAAGAAGAGGCCCCCGACCACCCTTCCACAACGCGGGTAAAGGCAGGCCGCCGCCGCCGACGTCGCACGGGCGGCGCCCGACGACCTCTGCCCGGCGGCGGCGACGGGGGAGGGTGGTGGAGGAGGGGGCGGCGGCCGGAGGAGGAGAACGCCCCGTCGCCCTGGGGGGGGGCGAGAGGGGGCGGGGGGAGGAGAGGTTCCAAATTTTCTCCAATAACAAAACATGTCGGATTTGCCACATTTTGGACCGTCAAACACTCTGGTGCTAGCCTTGGACGTGGTAGCGCAACCGTTGTCTTGGCGGTACTGATGACTCCCAAGTGCAGGAGATCAATTGTAGTACATTTCGATTAGAAAAGGTTGTCAAACCCACGAGGAGCTGAAAGTATTGGTTAGCAAGATTGATAAATAAAACAATAAAAAATGCAAGTGTTTTTGGTATTTTTGGTTGTATAGTTTCAATGCAGAAAATAAATAGCAGCAAGTGAAAGCTCTCAATGAGAGAAAGCCCAATCCTCTTATGTGGCAAGAGGACAAGCTCAAGTGATGTGTAACTTATACGTGGAAAACGTTCCCGATGGCGGCATGGATATTGCTAGGCATAGAGATTTATTAAACAACACGTTGAATATCTTGTCAAGTTTTAATCTTCTTTGGACGGAGCCATAATTAGGTATAGCTAAATAAATAAACTATAACCCCTTATGATGGATCATGTGGCCAAGTAAATGACTGCACAAGAATTATTAAGACATAAAGTCCCACCATAGCATTACACTCTAAGGTCCCCGATATTAATACCCTCATAATATAACTTCATGACTCGGTCTCAGTACATGTCCTCTCAAGTCTCCCTCAATTCATTATACTACGGTGTTCATCTATGAGCCCATATAGGTGAAGTGTTGTGCAGTCGACGTTCGCACAACACCATCATAGAATCACACAAAAGATAAACTCTTAACAAAATACCAACACATGTTATATATAAATCACTGCCAATTCATCCTATGCCCTCAGGAACATATGGGAACTACTCACAACGTGCAAACATAATGATATTCAGTGGCATAAGTGGTACAACACAATCTGAAAATATAACTTCACCACCAAATAATGACAAGTACTCAATCACAAACATGAATAGTAGCACAAGACAAGTATCTAGTGTATAGCAACTCTCAAACTACGAGGGGAATGGAGTGGATCACGGTGATGATGATGGAGATGGTGCTGGTCTTGATGGGGGTGATGATGTAGAGGCCTCCTCCCACGCCAAGGAGGAGAGGTGATGACGATGATGATGATTTCCCCCGTCTCCGGAGCTTCGGAGCAGCAGGATCTGATCCCCTCGAAGGGAATCAGGAGTTTCGCCGCTGCCGCAGCCTCGGACGGTTTCGTGAAAATTAGGGCGTAACTTTTCGGGCGAGACGAAGGCGTCCATAAAAAGCCCTAGGCGAGGAGGTGCCCGAGGCGGCGTTTAGTGGGTCCCACGCGGCCAGGTACATGGGCCACGTGGGCCCACCTAACTTGGCCCTCGTGGCCCTCCTGTCATCGGTCTTCTTCCCACTGCCTTTCTCCCGATGAAAACCAGCGTGGTAATTTTCCTTTATTATTTGAGTCCTCGTAGCTCCTGAAACATTAAAAACAAGAAAAAGGAGGTTTTCTGCCTCCCAGAAATTAAATACCAAAAATAGGGACTTTGTATGAAAGTCCCATAAATCATCTAAAACATGCAAAACAGTGATATAATAATGTAAATAACATTCTAATATGATACTAAAGGTTGTATAAATGATGATATAAAATGCATGTATCAGGTACCACGTCTAACCATAGCAGCAAAATATTTTAGCCGTATAAAAAAGGGTTAGATCCGACAGGAAGTTGAAAAGAAGTTCATTTCATGCTAAAGTTTTGTAAAAGGGTTAGGTTTCTGGCCTCGACATCCGCGAGAATTTGGATGGAACAGTACTAAGAATCATGAAGGGTAAAAATGTAAACGTCTATAAAACTAAATCGATATCAACAGATCCACGCTGGAATATAATTTCATGTTAGTGTATATTTATTTAATGTGGTACTAGATGTTCATATTTTCTTAATAGTTACTAGACAAAGTTTTGTGACGTCCCGACTTCTGACTAAAAATGTAAGTCTTATTTCCTTGGAACGGAGGTAGTATTATAAGTTGTGAGATTTCACCTTCTCCGGTTTGAATACAGACTTCCGATTTCATTAACAAGAATCCAAATTGGACAGGGTTTTAGCTACAACTGAGTGGGAGCAGAAATTCCCTCTAGTTTTGGTCCAGGCCTTAACACGGCAGGTTCTGACCATACCCCCCTCTTCGTGGATTCAGGGGTACAAGCACATTTAGGTAATACGGCACGTTTCTCATTTGAACTTTCATGGCTTAGAATGGAAGGTTTTTATGAGATGGTGGCAGCGGAGTGGAATAATTATGTCAAAGGGGACTCTCCTATTGAAGTATGGCAAAATAAATTAGACATTTGAGACGGTATCTTAAGGGCTGGGCAAAAAACCAAAGTGGAAAATATAAGAAGGAGAAAGAAAGGCTGTTAAGAATCATAGACGAGTTAGACATTAAAGCTGAAAGCACACCTCTTAGTGTGGGTGAGTGAGATGCTTTGAGTGAAGTTAATGATAAAATTTGTTGTCTTCGAAGAGACGAGGAAACAAAATGGGCAAAAGTTAAATATATTCAGGAAGGTGGAAATAACACGAAGTATTTTCATCTTATTGCAAACGGAAACATAGAAAAAAGAAAAATTTCCAATTAGAACAAGACGAAGGAACCATAGCGGGGGACACGAATTTAAAAACATATATTTCCAAATATTATAAGAAACTATTTGGGAATCCGACCCAAATGATGTCACGATGAATGAAGAACCGATTCATGATATTCCGCAACTTACTCAGAAGAGAATGCCATTCTTACAGCTGATTTCTTAGTGAAAGAAGTGTATGAAGCAATATCTCAAATGGAACTCAATAAGGCGCCGGGACCCGACGGCTTTCCTTCTGAGTTTTATAAGACATTTTGGGAGAGAATTCGAAATGATCTAACGGCTCTCTTTATACAATTGAACCAAGGAAATATGTCCTTGTTTAAATTAAATTTTGGTGTCATCACGTTGTTACCAAAAAAAGAGAATGTGGTTCAGATTCAACAGTATAGCCCTATTTGTCTGCTTAATGTCAGTTTCAAAATCTTCACAAAAGTAGGTACTAATCGTATTACTGAAATTGCACAAAAGATAATTAGACCGACGTGGTCGGCGTTCATGCCAGGGAGACACATTTTAGAAGGTGTGGAGTCCTACATGAAACCGTTCATGAGCTTCATAGGAAGAAAATGGACGGAGTTATCTTTAAGATTGATTTTGAGAAAGCATATGACAAAGTAAAATGGCCTTTTCTCCAACAAGCATTGCGTATGAAAGGTTTTGCACAAGAATGGTGCAATTGGATTATGCAATTTGTTTAGTGGGGGAAGTGATGGGGTTCGGGCGAATGATGATATAGGTCATTATTTCCAAACCAAAAAAGGCCTACGACAGGGAGATCCGCTGTCTCCTATGTTGTTTAATATAGTTGCAGATATGCTCGCCATCTTAATCGCACGGGCGAAGGAAGATGGACAAATTGACGGGCTCATACCTCATTTGGTTGAGGGAGGGCTGTCTATCTTACAATACGTGGATGACACTATTTTATTTATGGATCATAATCTTGAAAAGGCGGTGAATCTAAAACTGATCTTGTGCATTTTCGAACAGCTTTCAGGCTGAAAATAAATTTCCACAAGAGTGAGATTTTTGTTTTGGGAAGGCGAAAGAGGTGGAAGATCAGTACCGACAAATCTTCGATGTGAGTCGGGGTCTCTACCTTTCAAATATTTGGGGGTTCCTATTCATTATAGGAGACTCTGAAACGATGAATGGCAACCGGTTGAATGTCGTTTCAAAGGCAAACTGGATGCTGGAAAGGAAAGATGTTGTCCTATGGGGATCGGCTGGTACTTGTGAATTCGGTTCTAACAAGCTTGCCGATGTCCATGCTATCCTTTTTAGAATTACCTAAAGGGGTGAGAAAAAGGTTGGACTTCTATAGATCTCGATTTTTTTGGCAAAGTGATGAAAATAAGAGGAAATATAGATTGACAAAACGGAACATTATTTGTAGACCAAAGGATCAGGGAGGGTTGGGCGTGGAAGTGCTTGAACTAAAGAACAAATAATTGCTTAGCAAATGGCTTTTCAAACTGTTGAATGAGGAGGGTGTGTGGCAGGAGCAGCTACAAAACAAATACCTCCAAAGTAAATCTTTAGCTCAAGTAGATGCTCAACCTACCGATTCACCCTTTTGGAAGGGATTAATGGGAGTCAAAGATGATTTCTTTAGTAAGGATCATTTGTAGTTGGTAATGGGGAAACCACAAGGTTTTGGAGGACACTTGGTTGGCTAACTCTCCTTTGATGAACCAATATCCATTATTGTATAATATTGTGCAACATCAGCATGCTTCGGTCCATGAAGTGATGCACAATCCACCCCCGCTGAATATAGGATTTCGAAGAGCCTTGGTGGGGAACAAATGTGATATTGGTCTCATATGTGCCTTAGATTGATGCAAGTGACTTTGAATAATGTTCCTGATTTTTTTTAAATGCAATCTGAACCAAAATGGACAATTTACAGTAAAATCAATGTATGAGGACCTAATGAATGGTCATACAATATATCTACAGAAGTATCTTTGGAAATTAAAGATCCCGCAAAAGATTAAATTTTTTATGTGGTTCCTTCAACGCAAAGTCTTGTTAACTAAAGATAATCTAGCTAAGAAGAATTGGAAAGGTAGCTCACATTGTTCTTTTTGTGGGAATGATGAGAGTATTGATCACCTTTTATTGCTTGCCCTTTTGCAAAACTTGTACGACGTGTTGTTTTCTGTACCTATAATATCCCTCCCCCTACTAATGTCACAAATATGTTTGGGAATTGGTTGAGAGGATAGACCAAAAGACCAAAGATAGGATTCGTATCGCGTCTCTGCTATTTGTTGGTCTATTTGGAATTGTCGAAATGATATCGTGTTTAACACAAAGGATAATTTTCATGTATTACATGTTGTTCACAGGGCGGTTCACTGGATACAGTTATAGGCTTTCCTGCTGCCTTCGGACCAGCGGGACCTTATGGTGGTTGGGTGTACGAGACTACTGCGCCTGGCACATGAGTTTTTCTCCCAACATACGTGGCAACATATTAGTCGGCTTTCGTAGCCTTTCTTTTAGTTTGTCACTATCGTTGAGGCATGTCTCGACCTTTACTCTTTGTGTGATGCTAGCACAAATAAGATACTTATAAACTCTGTAATAATCGGCTGTCTGCACCAATCGATACAGAGGCTGGATTAATAAAATTCCCTTAAAAAAAAACAAGGTCAGAATGTTTGCAATATTTTGTGAAATGTTGCCACACATGCTGTTAACCAAAGCTTCAGATGTAAAATCACACCACGACTAAGCTTACGTGTGGGTCGTGGCAAGTGGTATTGTCGATCATCGAACTGCATCTGAATATGAAATGCGCTCCACGGAAGTAAATGTGATCATGCGTGAGAGCTGGACACTGCAATGTGAGCAGTAAATTAAGTGAAACTCCCTATGGGGGCATCTCGAGATCTTCATGCAGCGCGTGCTTGCTAGCTGGACGATAACAGCAAACTACTCTTGTTTAATCTTGAGCATAGAAGAAATTCATTCTGCCACTGACGTAGTAATCTCGAGTCAAACCCAAGTAATATTGTTTAACCTGTCACCACTCCCCACTACCCACACCTTGATTGATTCATTGTTTCTTTTAGGCTAGACACCTTGATTGATTGGTTACCAACTTACCAGCAGAAAGCAAGAGCTCGTAACAGTGCTGGCGTTGGATTTGGGGGTTGAAATGAGAATTGAAGAAAATGTCGAAATGCGCAATGCAGAAGAGAAATTGGTCTCTGGCAAATGGTAACAACATTCAACGACGATGATTGCAAGCTAAACATGTTACTAAGTTTTTCAGTTCTGGGAAGAGATCTATCTATTCTCATGGAGATGTCGCCGGGCCGGCGGCGAGCTGAGAGGCGGTCAGACGGGGCGCAGAGAGCGGGGATCGGTGTCAGAAGATGTCGAGGACGTCGATTATGGCGGCGTTGCAGAGCGGACAGCGGCCGCGGCCGGCGAGGAGCTCGCGGGCGCAGCCCCGGCAGAAGGTGTGGCCGCACGGGATGAAGGCCGCGCCCTTGGCCCGCGCCATGCACACGCAGCAGCACCCGCCGCCCGCCGCGCCGGCGCCGAAGCTTCGGCCAGGTTCCGGGAGGTCCGCGTCGTCCTCCGGCCCAAACGGGTCCAGCTCGATCGGCACCGTCGCGACGGCGCTCCAGTGCCTCTCCGTCTGCTCCAGCAGCGCCATCAGAGACACCCTCTCCCCCTGCTCCGCCTCCTCTTCCTGATCCGTCGGTGCCTGAGGCGGCGAGGCCTCCGGAGGCGGGGCTGCGCGGGCACGGCCGAGGTCAACGCGGGCGGGGAGGCGGTCTGCGGAGCCGGCAGGGACACCGCGCGGCGGACGAGCGGCTCGCCGGCGAACGAGGCAGCGACAGCAGGAGTCGGAACCGGCTGGTCGTCGCGGATGATGTCGAGCAGCGTCCGCGCCGCCGCGGCCGCCGCGAAAGAAGAGGGCGGCGACGAGGAGACCCGGCGGTCGGCCTGCATGGCCGACGCGAGGGTGACCGCGGCGGCGGCCCGGCGTCCGTCGTCCTCGTCCCGCAGCTTGAGCAGGTCGCGGAGGTTGCAGGAGCCCGCCGCCGGCCCCACCGCGGCCAGCTGGTCCGCCAGCGTGACGCTCCGCCGCAGCACCCTCCCGTCCATCACTCGTAAATCCCACTCGCCGCCGCCTGCGTGTGTCGCCCAGGGGAGGAGACAAGGACGGAGGCAAAGGAAGCGCCTTCCTTTGTTTCTTGGTTCTAATCAGCAGCGGCAGCGAGCGAGCTAGGTCGCGAGGCTCCGTTAATGAAGGGCGTGGCGCGCGTGATGAGCAAGAGTGTGTGTATGGGCGAGGGGAGCGGGGCCTTGGATCTCGCCCGGCGAAGCGTGGTGGGGAATTTGACGAGCGGAATCGCGGGGGTTTTCGCGGTGCTTTTTGCCTTGCGCTACGACCCCGGGTCTGGAACTGGAAGGCAGCAGAGCCGGAGGAAGAAGAGAGGTAGTGGGAGTAATAAAGGCGGAGCGAGAGGGGGGAGTGGACTGGGCGTACGATGAGTGCAGTGCAGCAGGAGGGGAGCGAGCGAGGCGTGGGATCTGGCCACTTGCAAAAAATGTCCAAACAAATTCTTAAAAAAACGTTAACCTTCAAGATGACTGAATCAAATCCTAAAGTTTGAATCAAATTGTCACTCTGGACTATCCAATTCCCGTCTTTTTTCAACCGTGTGGACCGCAACAAACAAAATTGGGATAACATGCTCTACTATCATTGGACCCACCGGGCAGGGATTTGATCAATACTACTCCATTAGCCGGTATTTCCCTTGTCTTCCTCCCAATGTCATCTTGTACCTCGGTCCAGCGCGCGAACGGCTCGACGGCCGATAGGCGTCACGACAAGGTCAGTCCACGAATGAGGCAACATCCCTGTAGCCCACCGAATCCCGAGAGAGTACTAAGGGCCACTTCTTTTGGGTTTCTGTTTATGCAGAAACCGGTTTCTGGATTTTGGTGGGAGAAACAGTTGTGGGGAGAAACTACTAAAAACTGATTGGAGAGTTCTTTTGGGCTTGTGAAATTTTAGCTTATTTGTTGTCTTGAGTTGTGAGATGACTATAACACCCCTATATGATATGTGCACTAAATAAATGATGAACCTACATATATGTTTATTTTTAATAGAAATGAGCTAGAAATAAAATAAAAATATGAAAAAGGAAAAAAATGTCATATTATAATTCAGTACATGCCAAAATAAAAGAAATGTTATTGTGATTTCAAAATTACAATACAATAAATTAATAGCATATATCATCAATTCACAGCAGGGAAATTAACAGCAATGGAATCACGAGCGTAGCATCATTTCACACGCAAATACCATCACACCTAGTAAAAATTTAGTAGAAATTCAACCATCACAATCACATCCAGAAAGTACTTCCAAACAATGAATCAGAGACCAGCAGAGCACCATCGCTGGGGAGGTCGCCGCTTGAGGTCGAGCACGAGCTACAGGCGGCCGGGGATGGAGAGGAGAGCAGCGCCCGCGCTCGGCCGTGGAGAGGCGGAGGATGGAGAGGAGGGCCGGCTGGCGTTGGTCAGGAGGCGGGACGAGCTTGGCAGGCGGCCGGACAAGCTTGTCGCTGGGACGGGGGAAGATGCGGGCCGGGGATGGAGAGGAGAGGAGGAGGATGCGCTCGGCCAGCAGAGGATCGAGAGGAGGGAGGGGGCGGCGTGGAGAGGCGGAGGATGGAGAGGAGGGCCGGCCGGCGTTGGTCAGGAGGCGGCGGCGGAAACCATATTTCCCGATCCCATCGCGGTAGAAGAGAGCGAAGGAGTCGAAGGCCAGGGACGGACGGGAGTGACGAGGTGTTGACCGTTTCCCCTTGTTTTCCTACGGTGGCAAGCTCTCGTAAATAACTTGAAAACCTGGGGTAGGCAATCGTACCGGTTCGCCCCTTTGAATCACCTCGCGACCAGTTTCTCGAAACGTGAAGGCAAAGAGCTTCGCGGTCCAAATAAGCTGGCGAGCAGCCTGATACGTCTCCAACGTATCCATAATTTCTGCTGTTCCATGCTTATATTATACCATTTGCTACATGTTTTATATACACTTCGTATCACTTTTATGCATTTTCTGGGACTAACCTATTAACAAGATGCCACAGTGCCAGTTCCCTGTTTTCTGCTCTTTTTGGTTTCAGAAAGTTACTTCTGAAAATATTCTCGGAATTGCACGAAACAAAAGGCCAGGTCCCTATTTTTCCAGCACGTACACGGTGTACGAAGGAGAGACGAAGGAGAGCCACGAGGTGGCCAAACCACACCCAGGCGCGGCAGTGGGCCCAACCGCGCCACCTGGTGGTTTGGGCCCCTCGGGGGTCCGCCGACATCGCCCCTTCGCCTATTTATTCCCCGAGACGCGAAAACCCTAAAACACCGAGCATTTCATCCAAACATATTCGCTGCCGCCGTCGTCGTCAACCCTAACTCGGGGGGTTTCTGAAACTCTTCCTGGCACCCTACCGGAGAGGGGAATCATCACCGGAGGTCACGGTGGGCATAAAACCCGAAACCCGAAACCCGTACCCGAAAAACCCGAGCCCGAACCCGAACTACCCGAACCCGACCAACCGAGCGCTGCAACGGGTAGCAGATCTTAAAACCCGAAATATATTAGGGAAACTCGGGTTTGCAGTCCCGGTACCCGAACAACCCGAATTACCCGAATTTAGAAAAAAAACTAGTATGAATCGCTGCCTCTAGTCAAGGCCCAGCCCAACTTAACACGAGCCCAGCCCAACTTAACACGAGATCGTGACCTAGTTCGTCCTGACCTCATCCGGACTCCAGATCCCATCGCCCCTTTCCTCATCTCCTTGCGCCCCTGTGACCACGCCACCACACACCACCACACACCACCACACACTCACGTCTCCTTGCGCTCCTTTCCTCATCTCCTCCGGCGTCGACCTCGGCACGCACGCCGCCGACGTTGACCCTCCACTGGTGCCTCTCCCGCCTCCTTCTCTTACAGATCAGTGCCACAGCCCAGCACTAGCACCACCTCCCTCTCCTCTTCGCCATCCCCTCCGCCCCCTGTCCCTTCTCCTCCCACGCCGGGCTCGGGAAGCATGCGGCGGCGCCGTCCCTCCGCCGGGGCGCAACCATGAGTCCACGACGACCGCCTCCGTTTTCCCCACCGCCAGGGCACAACTAGGACGGCCGCCTCCCTCGGATTCCCCTCTATCACCGCTGGTTGGAAGCTGCTCTTCCCCATGGTGGAAGAATTTCGGGCAATTCGGGGAAACCCGAACCCGAACCCGAATTTTCGGGTACCCGAAATATCGGGTATTTCTTTTTTCAGACAAATTACGGGTAGCAGATCTGAAAACCCGAAATTTTAAAAACCCGTATTACCCGACCCGAATTTTTCGGGTAACCCGAATGCCCACCGTGAACCGGAGGGCTCTACATCGCCATGCCCGCCTCCGGAGTGATGCGTGAGTAGTTCATCCTTGGACTATGGGTCCATAGCAGTAGCTAGATGGTTGTCTTCTCCACTTGTGCCATCATGTTTAGATCTTGTGAGCTGCCTATCATGATCAAGATCATCTTATTGTAATGCTACATGTTGTGTTTGCTGGGATCTGACTTATATTGATACCTATGTGGAGCTGAATATTATATTATCATGTCTATGTCATTTGTGATCTTGCATGCTCTCCGTTACTTGTTGAAGCCTTGGCCACGTGAATACTTGTAACTCCAAGAGGGGGTATTTATGCATGATAGTTGGGTTCAACCTCTATTTAACCTGGGATAGTGACAGCAAGTTCTAAGGTTGTAGATGTGTTGTTGCCACTAGGGGTAAAACAGCAATGCTTTATTCAAGGATGAATGTATTGTTTACATTACGCACATTACTTAATGCAATTGTCTGTTGCTTGCAACTTAATACTGGAAGGGGTACGGATGTTAACCGGAAAGTGGACTATTTAGGCATAGATGCATGCTGGATAGCGGTCTATGTACTTTGTCGTAATGCCCAAATGAATCTCATAGTAGACACCACAGCTCACACATGCATGTTATATGCACTTATCAATTGTCCCAGCTGTAATTTGTTTACCCAGCATGTTAGTTATCTTATTGGAGAGACACCACTAGTGAACTGTGGACCCCGGTCCATTCTTTTACATCTGAAATACAATCTACTGCAATCATTGTTCTCTACTGTTTTATGCAAACAAACATCATTTTCCATTCGATACGTTTAACCCTTTGTTTTCAGCAAGCCGGTGAGATTGACAACCTCACTGTTAAGTTGGGGCAAAGTAATTTGATTGTGTTGTGCAGGTTCCACGTTGGCACCGGAATCCCTGGTGTTGCGCCGCACTACACTCCTCACCAACACCTTCGAAGCAAACCTCGTTTTCCTACTGGTCGATTAAACCTTGGTTTCATACTGAGGGAAAACTTACTGCTGCACTCATCATACCTTCCTCTTGGGGTTCCCAACTGACGTGTGACGTACAAGCATTGTTTCTGGCACTATTAACCTAGAGCCACCAACACGTTTTCTGGCGCCGTTGCCGGGGAAAACCGAATTGCTTCTGCAAGGGGAGTCTCTCACACCCAATCTCTTTACTTTGTTATTTGTCTTGCTTAGTTTATTTTTATTTATTTGTTTGCTTCTTTATCAAAAACACAAAAAAATTAGTTACTTGTTTAATTTTTATTTGTTTTTTTTTTCAAAATGAGTACTCCTGAGAACACTAAGTTGTGTGACTTCACTAGCACAAACAACAATGATTTCATATGCACTCCTATTGCTCCACCTGCTTCTACAGCAGAATTTTATGAAATTAAACCTGCTCTATTAAATCTTGTTATGAAAGAGCAATTTTCTGGTGTTAGTACTGATGATGCTGCTGCCCATCTTAATAACTTTGTTGAACTTTGTGAAATGCAAAAGTATAAGGATATGGATGGGGATATTATAAAACTGAAACTTTTTCCTTTCTCCTTGAGAGGAAGAGCTAAAGAATGGTTGCTTTCTTTGCCTAGAAATAGTATTAATTCTTGGACAAAATGCAAAGATGCTTTCATAGGGAAATATTATCCTCCTGCTAAGATTATATCCTTGAGAAGTAGCATTATGAATTTTAAACAACTTGATAATGAACATGTTGCTCAAGCTTGGGAAAGAATGAAATCTTTGGTGAAGAATTGTCCCACTCATGGACTGACTACTTGGATGATCATCCAAACCTTTTATGCAGGATTAAATTTTTCCTCAAGGAACTTATTGGATTCAGCCTCTGGAGGAACCTTTATGTCCATCACTTTAGGTGCAGCAACAAAGCTACTTGATGATATGATGATCAACTATTCCGAATGGCACACCGAAAGAGCTCCTCAAGGTAAGAAGGTAAATTCTGTTGAAGAAACCTCCTCTTTGAGTGATAAGATTGATGCTATTATGTCTATGCTTGTGAATGGTAGATCTCATGTTGATCCTAATAATATTCCTTTAGCTTCATTGGTTGCTCAAGAAGAGCATGTTGATGTAAACTTCATTAAAAACAACAACTTCAACAACAATGCTTATAGGAATAATTTTGGTAGCAACAATTATAAGCCTTATCCTTCAAATGGTTATGGCAATTCTTATGGTAATTCCTACAGCAACAATAGAAGTGTGTCCTCTGATCTTGAAGCTATGCTTAAAGAATTTATTAGCACACAAAAAGCTTTCAATAAAACTGTTGAGGAAAAGTTTGAAAAAATTGATGATCTTGTCTCTAAAGTTGATAGTCTTGCTCATGATGTTGAAATTCTAAAACTGAAAGTTATGCCTAATGAAGTTAAAGATATTAAGTCATTTGCTACAGCAAATGCCATCCAAGTTCGAATTGATAATAATATTAGGATGTTGGCTGAATTGCATGCTAGGTGGGAAAAAGAGGAAGAACTTGAAAAAGAGAATAGTATAGTTAGAGTTTGTACTATCACCACCACTAGTAATGCTAATGTTTACATGCTAGTAAGCCTCCTACTATTGATGGTAATGTTATTGGTGTTGGTAATGTCTCTACTACTTCTGCAAAGCGTTTGAAATTGCCTAAAACTGCTGAAACTTTTTCTGATAAAAGTGCTGAAATTTTTCAAACTATTGGAGACAATGGTTCCACCACCATTGACAATAATGATTTTGATTTTGATGATTGTAACATCTCTGAAGTTATTATGTTCTTGCAAAAATTAGCTAGAAGTCCCAATGCTAGCACTATTAATTTGGCTTTTACAAAGCATATTACAAATGCTCTTTTGCAAGCTAGGGAGGAGAAGTTGAAACTTAAAGCTTCTATTCCTAGGAAATTAGAAGATGGTTGGGAACCCATCATTAAGGTAAAGGTGAATGATTTTTATTGCAATGCCTTGTGTGATCTTGGTGCAAGTGTTTCAGTTTTGCCCAAGAAGCTTTATGATATTCTTGATTTGCCACCTTTGGAACATTGTTATTTGGATGTTTTTCTCGCTGATAATGCTATGAAGAAACCTTTGGGGCGAGTTAATGATGTTTTTATTACGTAAAAATAACCTTGTCCCCGTTGATTTTATTGTTATGGATATTGAATGCAATGCATCTTGTCCTATTGTTTTGGGAAGACCTTTTCTTCGAACTGTTGGTGCCATCATTGATATGAAAGAAGGTAATATAAGGTACCAATTTCCTCTCAAGAAAGGTATGGAACACTTCCCTAGGAAGAGAATGAAGTTACCTTTTGACTCTATTGTTAGAGCAAGTTATGATGTTGATGCTTCTTCTCTTGACAACACTTGATTTTCACTTTCTGCGCCTAGCTGAAAGGCGTTAAAGAAAAGCGCTTATGGGAGACAACCCATCGTTTTTATTTGCTGTTATTTTTGTTTTCTTTGAGTCAAGGAGTTTTGTTACTTCTGTAGCAACTCCTTTGTATCTTTATTTTATCGCAATGTTGTGCCAAGTAAAGTTCTATATTGAAAGTTGATGCAAGATTTGGATTTCTGCGCAGTGACAGATTTTTAGCTGTCACGGATTTGAGCTTATCTCCCTGTAGAAAATTCAAAAAATTCTGAGAAAAATCACGCATATTCCTGAGATATGTACGCAACTTTCATTATTTTAGGCCAGATCCATCTGAGCAACTTAAGTGCCTCGAAAAAATTCGTCATTCCAGACTGTTCTGTTTTTGACAGATTCTGCCTTTTGTTTTGCATTCGCTCTTTTACTGTGTTTGTGTGGATTTCTTTGCTCCACAAAGCATTGGTGGCTGTAGCTAATGTCCAGAAGCTTTGGGATTGATTGTATCATTACAGAATATGAGAATTTTTGATTATGCACTAACCCTCTAATGAGAACTGTCTTGAGTTTGGTGTGAAGGAAGTTTTCAAGGATCAAGCGAGAAGGGTGATATTATGTGATCAAGAAGAGTGAAAAGCCTAAGCTTGGGGATGCCCCCGTGGTTCATCCCAACCATATTCAGAGAGACTCAAGCGTCTAAGCTTGGGGATGCCCAAGGCATCCCCTTCTTCATCAACAAACTTATCAGGTCATCTCTAGTGAAACTATATTTTAATTCTTTCACATCTTATGCGCTTTACTTGGAGCGTCTGTGTGTTTTTATTTTTGTTTTTGTTTGAATAAATTCGGATCCTAGCAATCCTTGTGTGGGAGAGAGACACGCTCCGCTTTTTCATGTGAATACTCATGTTCTTCACTTATATTTGTTGAGTATTCTTAACTAGCTACTGCAGTGCTTTTAGCTCCTGTTTTTCATGCATCTCTTCGAGCTGTTAGCACTTGTTTATAAATACTCTCTTGCTGCATTATATTATCATTTGGAGAGTTTATGTTTAAATTTATTGGTGTTTGTTTGGAAGAAAGAAAATGCTACATGTAGTAGTTGGTATTGGAAAAGACATATGCATTCTTGTAGATCATTGTCTTGTTTTGATTTGATGCTTTGCAATTGTTTTGAGCTCTCAAGTAGATCATGTTTAAGCTCTTGCATCATGTAGTTAAAGCCTAGTAGTGGAGAACTACCGTAGAGCTTGTTGAGACTTGGGATGCATATTTGTTCTCTCTAAGGTCTAGATATTTTCTGGTAAAATGTTTGAGCAACAAGGAAGACAGTGTAGAGTCTTATAATACTTGCAATATGTTTTTATGTGATTCTTGCTGTACCGGTTTATACTTGTGTTTGCTTCAAACAACCTTGCTAGCCTAAACTCTGTACTGAGAGGGAATGCTTCTCGTGCATCCAAAACTTGAGCCAAAACCCATGCCATTTGTGTCCACCATACCTACCTACTATGTGGTATTTCCTGCCATTCCAAGTAAATATTTCATGTGCTACCTTTAAACTATTCAAAACTTTATTACTCCTTATTTGTGTCAATGTTTTATAGCTCATGAGGAAGTATGTGGTGTTTTATCTTTCAATCTTGTCATTTACTTCTGACAGACTTTCACCTGGACTAGTGGCATATACATCCGCTTATCCAATAATTTGCAAAAAGAGCTGGCAACGGGGTGCCCAGCCCCAATTAATTACAACTTTCATTAATAATTCTCTTCACATGTTTTGCCCTGATTTATCAGTAAGCAACTTAATTTTGCAATAGACACTCCTCCATGGTATGTGAATGTTGGAAGGCACCCGAGGATTCGGTTAGCCATGGCTTGTGTAAGCAAAAGGTTGGGAGGAGTGTCATCTATAAAGAAACTAAAATACATGTGTAAACAAAAGAGAAGAGGGATGATCTACCTTGCTGGTAGAATAACGTCCTTCATGGGAGCCGCTCTTTGAAAGTCTGGTTGACAAGGGGGTTAGAGTGCCCACTACCATTCGTTGACAACAACAAACACCTCTCAAATACTTATTTTGTGCTCTCTATATGCTTTCGAAAACTTAAAAAGCTCTAGCACATGATTTAATCCCTGCTTCCCTCTGCGAAGGGCCTATCTTTTACTTTATGTTGAGTCAGTTTACCTACTCCTTTCTATCTTAGAAGCAAACACTTGTGTCAACTTTGTGTGCATTGATTCTTACATATTTACTTATTGCACTTGTTATATTGCTTTATGTTGACAACTATCCATGAGATATACATGTTACAAGTTGAAAGCAAATGCTGAAACTTAATCATCCTTTGTGTTGCTTCAATGCCTTTTACTTTGAATCTATTGCTTTATGAGTTACCTCTTATGCAAAACTTTTTGATGCTTGTCTTGAAAGTACTATTCATGAAAAGTTTTTGCTTATATGATTCATTGTTTACTCTTTATCTATTTGTTAGCAAACTATAGATCATTGCTTTGAGTCACTTCATTCATGACATGAGCCTTGCAATATATTGATCAAGATTGTGTGAAAGCATGTCTCCTCAGAAATTATTTGTTGTTATCGTTTTACCTACTCGAGGACGAGTAGAACTAAGCTTGGGGATGCTTGATACGTCTCCAACGTATCCATAATTTCTGCTGTTCCATGCTTATATTATACCATTTGCTACATGTTTTATATACACTTCGTATCACTTTTATGCATTTTCTGGGACTAACCTATTAACAAGATGCCACAGTGCCAGTTCCCTGTTTTCTGCTGTTTTTGGTTTCAGAAAGTTACTTCTGGAAATATTCTCGGAATTGCACGAAACAAAAGGCCAGGTCCCTATTTTTCCAGCACGTACACGGAGTCCGAAGGAGAGACGAAGGAGAGCCACGAGGTGGCCAAACCACACCCAGCGCGGCAGTGGGCCCAGCCGCGCCACCTGGTGGTTTGGGCCCCTCGGGGGTTGATACGTCTCCAACGTATCCATAATTTCTGCTGTTCCATGCTCATATTATACCATTTGCTACATGTTTTATATACACTTGGTATCACTTTTATGCATTTTCTGGGACTAACCTATTAACAAGATGCCACAGTGCCAGTTCCCTGTTTTCTGCTGTTTTTGGTTTCAGAAAGTTACTTCTGGAAATATTCTCGGAATTGCACGAAACAAAAGGCCAGGTCCCTATTTTTCCAGCACGTACACGGAGTCCGAAGGAGAGACGAAGGAGAGCCACGAGGTGGCCAAACCACCCAGGCGCGGCAGTGGGCCCAGCCGCGCCACCAGGTGGTTTGGGCCCCTCGGGGGTCCGCCGACATCGCCCCTTCGCCTATTTATTCCCCGAGACGCGAAAACCCTAAAACACCGAGCCTTTCATCCAGAACATATTCGCTGCCGCCGTCGTCGTCAACCCTAACTCGGGGGGTTTCTGAAGCTCTTCCCGGCACCCTGCCGGAGAGGGGAATCATCACCGGAGGGCTCTACATCGCCATGCCCGCCTCCGGAGTGATGCGTGAGTAGTTCATCCTTGGACTATGGGTCCATAGCAGTAGCTAGATGGTTGTCTTCTCCACTTGTGCCATCATGTTTAGATCTTGTGAGCTGCCTATCATGATCAAGATCATCTTATTGTAATGCTACATGTTGTGTTTGCTGGGATCTGACTTATATTGATACCTATGTGGAGCTGAATATTATATTATCATGTCTATGTCATTTGTGATCTTGCATGCTCTCCGTTACTTGTTGAAGCCTTGGCCAAGTGAATACTTGTAACTCCAAGAGGGGGTATTTATGCATGATAGTTGGGTTCAACCTCTATTTAACCTGGGATAGTGACAGCAAGTTCTAAGGTTGTAGATGTGTTGTTGCCACTAGGGGTAAAACAGCAATGCTTTATTCAAGGATGAATGTATTGTTTACATTACGCACATTACTTAATGCAATTGTCTGTTGCTTGCAACTTAATACTGGAAGGGGTACGGATGTTAACCGGAAAGTGGACTATTTAGGCATAGATGCATGCTGGATAGCGGTCTATGTACTTTGTCGTAATGCCCAAATGAATCTCATAGTAGACACCACAGCTCACACATGCATGTTATATGCACTTATCAATTGTCAATTGCCCAGCTGTAATTTGTTTACCCAGCATGTTAGTTATCTTATTGGAGACACCACTAGTGAACTGTGGACCCCGGTCCATTCTTTTACATCTGAAATACAATCTACTGCAATCATTGTTCTCTACTGTTTTATGCAAACAAACATCATTTTCCATTCGATACGTTTAACCCTTTGTTTTCAGCAAGCCGGTGAGATTGACAACCTCACTGTTAAGTTGGGGCAAAGTAATTTGGTTGTGTTGTGCAGGTTCCACGTTGGCACCGGAATCCCTGGTGTTGCGCCGCACTACACTCCTCACCAACACCTTCGAAGCAAACCTCGTTTTCCTACTGGTCGATTAAACCTTGGTTTCATACTGAGGGAAAACTTACTGCTGCACTCATCATACCTTCCTCTTGGGGTTCCCAACTGACGTGTGACGTACAAGCATTGTTTCTGGCACTATCAACCTAGAGCCACCAACACGTTTTCTGGCGCCGTTGCCGGGGAAAACCGAATTGCTTCTGCAAGGGGAGTCTCTCACACCCAATCATTTTACTTTGTTATTTGTCTTGCTTAGTTTATTTTTATTTAGTCTTGTTTGCTCTCTTTATCAAAAACACAAAAAAATTAGTTCCTTTTTATTTCGAATTACTATTATGACTAGTTGTTTTCAATGTCTTATCTCTATGAAACTGGGTCTCGTTATAAGAATTACCGCTTCTCTCCAAAAGGAAAACATCTATGGGAACAAATAAGAAGATTGAATGGTTTTGCTAAGAACTTGTGTTCTACATATGATGAATCCTACTGCTTTAATGAATCTCTTTGCTATAGAAGGCACAAACATCTCCCTTTCCAATGTGAGTATACTGATAATGAAACCTTGGCTGCCTATGCTAAAGGAAACTATGATTTTGGTAATCTTGAACAAATTGAAGAGTTTATTGTTTTTAAGGGTGCCCTTGAAATTAGTTCTTATCTTGAACATAAAACTGATGCCCCTTATAAATCTGAATGTATTGCCATACTTAAATATTGTTGTGATACCTACAAGGATAATAATTCTTACATTACTGAACATCTTGAGAGGATGTTTCCTCAAAAAGATGAAACTTGTGCCTTGCAGGAACCTGAGGAAGAGGAAATTGCTGAAACTGTGATCTCATTGGATGAAAAAGAGGAGGAGAGTGAAGAACAAAAGGAGGATCTACCTTCTAATGACAGTAACTCTTCAACTCTTACACTATTTAATTGCCCTCCATGCCTACCTAAGGAGGAAGAGTGTTATATTGTTGAATGCCATGATTCTTTTGAAATATCTCCTTTTGATAAATTTTACGTAACAAGCTCCTTGACTCAAGAAAACGAAATTTCAGAAATAAAACAATGGCTCCCTAATGCTATATATGATAATGCTCTTGATGATGGTCCTATATTGCCTAATGATATTTATTATACTACTATTGTCAAAAGTGGGTTTAATGACCCCACTGTTTTGAACTTAATAAAAATTATGTGTTTGTAGATCATGAAAAGCATGCTTTATGTGATAGTTATATAGTTGAGTTTGTTCATGATGCTACTGAAAGTTATTATGAGAGAGGAAAATATGGTTGTAAAAGTTTTCAAGTCACTAAAACACCTCTCTTTATGTTGAAAGTTTTGAAGTTGTACTTGTTTCATCTTTCTATGCTAGTTGCTTTATGCTTCAATAATTTATTTTGTTACAAGGTTCCCTTGCATAGAAAGTGGGTTAGACTTAAATGCGTTTGATATTTGCCTCTTGATGCTCTCTTTTGTTTTTCAAGTTCTATTCCTATGAGAGCATCATTAAAATCTTTTAGCCTAGCTAAAGGCATTAAAGAAAGCGCTTTAGGGAGGCAACCCTTTATCTTTTATTTTTAGTTTTTCTCAAGGAGTTTTGTTACTTCTGTAGCAACTCCTTTGTATCTTTATTTTATCGCAATGTTGTGCCAAGTAAAGTTCTATATTGAAAGTTGATGCAAGATTTGGATTTCTGCGCAGTGACAGATTTTTAGCTGTCACGGATTTGAGCTTATCTCCCTGTAGAAAATTCAAAAAATTCTGAGAAAAATCACGCATATTCCTGAGATATGTACGCAACTTTCATTATTTTAGGCCAGATCCATCTGAGCAACTTAAGTGCCTCGAAAAAATTCGTCATTCCAGACTGTTCTGTTTTTGACAGATTCTGCCTTTTGTTTTGCATTCGCTCTTTTACTGTGTTTGTGTGGATTTCTTTGCTCCACAAAGCATTGGTGGCTGTAGCTAATGTCCAGAAGCTTTGGGATTGATTGTATCATTACAGAATATGAGAATTTTTGATTATGCACTAACCCTCTAATGAGAACTGTCTTGAGTTTGGTGTGAAGGAAGTTTTCAAGGATCAAGCGAGAAGGGTGATATTATGTGATCAAGAAGAGTGAAAAGCCTAAGCTTGGGGATGCCCCCGTGGTTCATCCCAACCATATTCAGAGAGACTCAAGCGTCTAAGCTTGGGGATGCCCAAGGCATCCCCTTCTTCATCAACAAACTTATCAGGTCATCTCTAGTGAAACTATATTTTAATTCTTTCACATCTTATGCGCTTTACTTGGAGCGTCTGTGTGTTTTTATTTTTGTTTTTGTTTGAATAAATTCGGATCCTAGCAATCCTTGTGTGGGAGAGAGACACGCTCCGCTTTTTCATGTGAATACTCATGTTCTTCACTTATATTTGTTGAGTATTCTTAACTAGCTACTGCAGTGCTTTTAGCTCCTGTTTTTCATGCATCTCTTCGAGCTGTTAGCACTTGTTTATAAATACTCTCTTGCTGCATTATATTATCATTTGGAGAGTTTATGTTTAAATTTATTGGTGTTTGTTTGGAAGAAAGAAAATGCTACATGTAGTAGTTGGTATTGGAAAAGACATATGCATTCTTGTAGATCATTGTCTTGTTTTGATTTGATGCTTTGCAATTGTTTTGAGCTCTCAAGTAGATCATGTTTAAGCTCTTGCATCATGTAGTTAAAGCCTAGTAGTGGAGAACTACCGTAGAGCTTGTTGAGACTTGGGATGCATATTTGTTCTCTCTAAGGTCTAGATATTTTCTGGTAAAATGTTTGAGCAACAAGGAAGACAGTGTAGAGTCTTATAATACTTGCAATATGTTTTTATGTGATTCTTGCTGTACCGGTTTATACTTGTGTTTGCTTCAAACAACCTTGCTAGCCTAAACTCTGTACTGAGAGGGAATGCTTCTCGTGCATCCAAAACTTGAGCCAAAACCCATGCCATTTGTGTCCACCATACCTACCTACTATGTGGTATTTCCTGCCATTCCAAGTAAATATTTCATGTGCTACCTTTAAACTATTCAAAACTTTATTACTCCTTATTTGTGTCAATGTTTTATAGCTCATGAGGAAGTATGTGGTGTTTTATCTTTCAATCTTGTCATTTACTTCTGACAGACTTTCACCTGGACTAGTGGCATATACATCCGCTTATCCAATAATTTGCAAAAAGAGCTGGCAACGGGGTGCCCAGCCCCAATTAATTACAACTTTCATTAATAATTCTCTTCACATGTTTTGCCCTGATTTATCAGTAAGCAACTTAATTTTGCAATAGACACTCCTCCATGGTATGTGAATGTTGGAAGGCACCCGAGGATTCGGTTAGCCATGGCTTGTGTAAGCAAAAGGTTGGGAGGAGTGTCATCTATAAAGAAACTAAAATACATGTGTAAACAAAAGAGAAGAGGGATGATCTACCTTGCTGGTAGAGATAACGTCCTTCATGGGAGCCGCTCTTTGAAAGTCTGGTTGACAAGGGGGTTAGAGTGCCCACTACCATTCGTTGACAACAACAAACACCTCTCAAATACTTATTTTGTGCTCTCTATATGCTTTCGAAAACTTAAAAAGCTCTAGCACATGATTTAATCCCTGCTTCCCTCTGCGAAGGGCCTATCTTTTACTTTATGTTGAGTCAGTTTACCTACTCCTTTCTATCTTAGAAGCAAACACTTGTGTCAACTTTGTGTGCATTGATTCTTACATATTTACTTATTGCACTTGTTATATTGCTTTATGTTGACAACTATCCATGAGATATACATGTTACAAGTTGAAAGCAAATGCTGAAACTTAATCATCCTTTGTGTTGCTTCAATGCCTTTTACTTTGAATTATTGCTTTATGAGTTACCTCTTATGCAAAACTTTTTGATGCTTGTCTTGAAAGTACTATTCATGAAAAGTTTTTGCTTATATGATTCATTGTTTACTCTTTATCTATTTGTTAGCAAACTATAGATCATTGCTTTGAGTCACTTCATTCATGACATGAGCCTTGCAATATATTGATCAAGATTGTGTGAAAGCATGTCTCCTCAGAAATTATTTGTTGTTATCGTTTTACCTACTCGAGGACGAGTAGAACTAAGCTTGGGGATGCTTGATACGTCTCCAACGTATCCATAATTTCTGCTGTTCCATGCTTATATTATACCATTTGCTACATGTTTTATATACACTTCATATCACTTTTATGCATTTTCTGGGACTAACCTATTAACAAGATGCCACAGTGCCAGTTCCCTGTTTTCTGCTGTTTTTGGTTTCAGAAAGTAGCTAGATGGTTGTCTTCTCCACTTGTGCCATCATGTTTAGATCTTGTGAGCTGCCTATCATGATCAAGATCATCTTATTGTAATGCTACATGTTGTGTTTGCTGGGATCTGACTTATATTGATACCTATGTGGAGCTGAATATTATATTATCATGTCTATGTCATTTGTGATCTTGCATGCTCTCTGTTACTTGTTGAAGCCTTGGCCACGTGAATACTTGTAACTCCAAGAGGGGGTATTTATGCATGATAGTTGGGTTCAACCTCTATTTAACCTGGGATAGTGACAGCAAGTTCTAAGGTTGTAGATGTGTTGTTGCCACTAGGGGTAAAACAGCAATGCTTTATTCAAGGATGAATGTATTGTTTACATTACGCACATTACTTAATGCAATTGTCTGTTGCTTGCAACTTAATACTGGAAGGGGTACGGATGTTAACCGGAAAGTGAACTATTTAGGCATAGATGCATGCTGGATAGCGGTCTATGTACTTTGTCGGAATGCCCAAATGAATCTCATAGTAGACACCACAGCTCACACATGCATGTTATATGCACTTATCAATTGTCAATTGCCTAGCTGTAATTTGTTTACCCAGCATGTTAGTTATCTTATTGAAGAGACACCACTAGTGAACCGTGGACCCCGGTCCATTCTTTTACATCTGAAATACAATCTACTGCAATCATTGTTCTCTACTGTTTTATGCAAACAAACATCATTTTCCATTCGATACGTTTAACCCTTTGTTTTCAGCAAGCCGGTGAGATTGACAACCTCACTGTTAAGTTGGGGCAAAGTAATTTGGTTGTGTTGTGCAGATTCCACGTTGGCACCGGAATCCCTGGTGTTGCACCGCACTACACTCCTCCACCAACACCTTCGAAGCAAACCTCGTTTTCCTACTGGTTCGATTAAACCTTGGTTTCATACTGAGGGAAAACTTACTGCTGCACTCATCATACCTTCCTCTTGGGGTTCCCAACTGACGTGTGACGTACAAGCATTGTTTCTGGCACTATCAACCTAGAGCCACCACAGCCCGATACTTCTTTCGCGCTTCTGCGGTCTGGCACCCCGAAGCTGCCTGGAAACTCCAAAAGAAGTCGCCCTAACGCTGTCAGGAATGGATTCACCGAGCTGCTCCAAATTTTACCCGTACAACAATGGTGACCGACTCTGGAAAATATATCTAAACTCTTCTCAATCTTCTGGTGAGCTGGGGTTGTAGCTTCTCCATTGAGTTAATCAAGAGACGGAACTCGCGCGTGCTCGCTGTAGTTTGAGGCCTGGGACGGTGATTTTTGCCATAGCCATGGCAAGAGCACCCAATTCCGAAAAATAATTGAGCAAATAATACCAGACTCTTCTCCTCTCCCCATGCGCAGCCAGTGGTATTCAGGATTGCATACGAGATGGACTCCGGAGGTGGAGGATGTATATGACAGGTGGACACTCTTTGTCGGTGAGAGCAATGAATTAATCATCTTTTGCAAAAAAAAAATTCAAGCACCAAATAGAGTTGAAAATAGACCGGGATTTGATAGGTTAGGCTGGGTATATTTTTATGCCAAACAGATTGGGGATGGAAAATGATTTGGTGAAATTCTTCCTTTCACCCAATCCCCACAAATATAGTTTGCATCCCAATACACTACCATGGTGTAAAGTTTTTAATTTAGACTGAAATGAGATGGTTGGTTGGGGATGTTTATCCAGAAACGGATCATTAGACTACCCACAGTGGGAGTAACATAGGTAGTAACATAAGTGCCACGTAGGCAAAAAAGATGACGTGGCATGTATTTAATAAAGAAAGAGGTGGTGGTGGTATCATAGGTGGATACCGTAACATAACAAATTTCGAGGCAAAATGAGTCTACAAGCTAATAAATATAGTACAACATGATATCACATATATGTTACTAACCACTATGGAGAGTATTTTTTGCCAAATTTGGCCCTTCTTCCCGGAAACTAATTGCAAATTTGGCCCCTGAAGTCGGCGCCAACGCAAATGGAGCCGACCTTGTGCAGTTCGGTGCCATACAAAATTTGCATTTTGGTGGCTGATGGGGTCGGCGCCATTGCCATTGGCGCCGATATAGCTCGGCAATTTTTTTTTATGGCGCCGAACTGCACAAGTTCGGCTCCATTTGCGTTGGCGCCGACCTCAGGGTGCAGATTTGCAATTAGTTTCCGGGAACGGCCAGATGCGTCGTTAGTTCACGAAAACGGCCAGATTTGGCAAAAAATACCTATGGAGATAGTAACATAGGGTTGTATCATGTGTATGATACCACTCTATGTTACTTTCCACTGTGAGTAGTCTTAGGAAATTTTCGGATCCAGGGTAATCCCATGAATGCACACCCCAAGAAGACAACTCCGAAATTCAAAGTTCAGAATTTTATTTAGCGTTCATCGTCTAAAAGGTTTCTTTTATACTTTTGCCGGTTGCAATATGTCGGAGCCGGAGCCACGCTTGCCATGCCATCGCCGGGATGGCGGGATCCATCGATGCAGTTGGGAATTTTGATGATTTGATTTGCGTGCCCAGTTTCCGAAGATTCTGACTCGAATCGCGATTCTGAGGTGGACGGGGGCAGGCAGCCTTCCTGTGATGTTGCGATCTGCCGTGTGCGCCGGTGCGCCGAACGGGTGGAGAAACAAAAATGGCAGTCAAAAAAGGTTGAAGCCGGTACCGACGTTTTCACCCCTCCCCTTGGAAGTTGGAAGCAGGATGAGGAAAGTTCCAAGTCTCCTTCGCTTGCATTCCAATCTGCAATCAGTAGCAGACTGGCAGCACCACCAAACGCCACACACAACTGCTCAACAGGATAGCATATTTCAACACATAATAAACAGCAACAGAAACCAGCTCTCAGCTGACATTGATCAAAAAAAGGTAACTGAAGAAAGAACCAAGTTCAGTAAGGCAGCGAGTTCTCACAGCATCAAGAAACAACAGGTTCACAACAATCAACTGTATTTCCAGAATTGTGTCGAATGGGAGGATGCTGCCCATCAACAAAAATAGTCACTGTCCTCCTACCTATTCAATCTACTTCTTACAAAGATACTCACAGTGTGAGTGTCCTACCTATGCAGTGTTGTTCTGACAAAATGCTCTATTCGGTATTCTTCATGGACAGAAAAAATGGTTCCCTCCTGCTGACTACCCTATATGCTGCAACCAGTGCAGAATCCTGCAATGACTCGGACAAAATTGGACTCGATGACAGACGCTATGTCACTAGGTACACTTGGCTGTGTAAACAAAGCTTGATAACCTCACCCTTCTGCTTCTTTTGTCATTGCCCTTTCGATTAGTTGCTTTCTCTCCTCTCATAGAAAAGAATGTACGCTTCGCGCCTGAGAACTTGCTCTAGGGAGACTTCATTGACGTTGAGGTCGGTTGCACAAACCCAGGAGGAAGAGCCACTGCCCCGCACATAAGCAACATAGTGCCCTGTATTCGGCGTGTCGCCCACATGCTCAATGACGCCAACTAGACGGTAGCTGCACTTATCTTTGTCCTCAAAACTGAAGATAAGAGAAAATTACAATACTTAAATAGAAGTAAGGATTTAAGTTAACAAGAAACTGATGATTACCTGGAGTAGCAACAATGGTATGTCTTTCTTGTAAACAACAGACTGAATACTGTATCAGATAAAGAACAAAATGGTACATCTGCAGTGACTGGTTATGTCCTAAACTCCTCATAGAAATACTAACAAGTTAAGCGACATAGTAGTTTCAATTTAACTGGCTGCTGCAATATATTAGTTTATATATATATATCCATCTATGAAAATACCATACAAATTTTACTTAACAATAAAGACGTTTAGAAAATGAAAAAAGTTTCCAGGTTAGGCATTTCAAGGCACCTAAACACCTACAGAAAAAAGTGTTACCATAATAATGTTTCATGATATGATAATTTTACACCATAACTTCGCTAGTGAACCATATCTAGGGTGGATAGAGTTTATGGCAGACTGCCTTTACAGCTGATAAATATTCGAACATGATGACATCATACACAGAAAAACTAGAGTCTCAATCAATGGTAAACACGGTCTTGATCCAAATGAGGCTGTGAGTAAACACTAACATTCAGTTGATACTACATTGCAATTAAAGCCATGGTACAGTTGTAGCGTTCACATTGTCACAATGTTTACTTTTTTATACGCGACAGATAATAGGACAAATGTTGTCCCTTGGCATTTACAAGAGGGGGCATACGCGCACTGAAAAGTACACATTTGCATGAAAAAAGGTTTTATATCATGAAGTAATCTTGCTCCAGGATAAGCAAGGGTTATTCATCAGTTACTGGAATAGATGTGATTGCAAGACTACTAGGGGGTTAAATGAGCAAGTCATATTCAAAAGGCTGTGATATAAGCAGTTTAAATTTTAGAATGTATGTTCACTTTCGGAATGCAGTTTAAATTGAAGCAGTTTCAGAATGCCTGTTCACTTTTAATGTTACGCGGTTGCAGGCATTCAATGAAAGTAGTATATTCCTGGTATAACCATCTGTGGACTAATAATTACTGACCTTCTCAACAGAATATATTAACGTGATAATTATAACACTGGCCTAGTTCACTCACATCTAAATCATACTACTACTCTGCCAGTGAGAGACAAGAGTGAAGATGTCCTAACCTAACTCTGTGGAAAGTTAAAAAATCAGAGGCTCATTACAGGAAGTTACCACCATGTGTGACAATCATTCATTCGCACACTCTAAGAGAATGCTTGTTTCAGATATCTACTGATCAAGAATTCAAGATGAACAAAACCGAATATGCACATAGTACATAACAATCCACAGTGACAATGAGAACATAATGAAAAAAGGACAGTTTGAATGGTTCTTTGACCGGCAATGCCCTTGTCTTCTTAAAGCTTTTGTTTTTGCTAAGCAAAGAAATATTCTTAAAGCTAGTAGAAGTAAACTATGGAACAAAATAGTTACTCCCTCCGATCCATATTAATGGTCTCAACATTGTCTAGATACGGATGCATCTAGTCTAAACACTTAACTAGATACATCCGTATCTAGATAAAGTTGAGTCCATTAATATGGATCGGAGGTAGTACTTTATTTCTGAAGATCAGGAACTTATGGTACTGGAATAACAAAAAGGTTACACAGTACAGTGTAGAATTGTCAGAAGTCAGTACCTGGGGTCCATGAATGGTCCTAGATGAATAATCTCCTTAAAGCTCACATGTCCTCTCAATTTAGAAAGAGTAGGTGTGTATCTCTTCAGTTGAATGGTTAATACAGATGGCAGCTTACTAAACAGTTGTGTTTGAATTGCACTAACATTACCATCTGTCTGAGTTGTGATATCCTGAATATCCTGAGCACTCAGCAGGTCAGTCTGGTTATCAGTCGGAAGGCAAGCAGGCGCAGCTTCTTGAACACCTTCATGACTTTCAGCTTTTTCATTGGCTTTGCTGCAAGAGGCTAAGTCCTTGGTATCACAGCTCGTCGCTGAAGTGATCTCTTCAGTAGTTATGTCATCAGAGAGTATGACTTCATGATGTGAATCTGAAGGATATGCTTGCCTACTTGGAGATTTTACCGACAAGCTTGTAAAGTCGCTAGATCGTTTACTTGGGCATGTTTTCCTGTCTGACAGTTCAGTCTGCTCTCCATCAATAGTTGTAATTACATTGGCACTTGCCATGATCGGTTCAACATTTTTAGTTCTATTGGTTTCTGGCAGATCAGCAGCAACATTGGAACAGGTCGGACATTCTCTTTCTATATAGGCATGTGAAAACAGTTCCAGGCAGTACTCAATCGACACAAGAGAATTCCTATGTTCTGCCTCGTCATGAACAATATCGCTGCTCTGAGCTTTCTCCTTATCTTTTGTATTGTGAAAATCTACTGTGGATAACTTCTTATCTTCAGTGTCATCAAACAAGTTAGGAATAAAATCCAAAGCCTCCATTGGCACCTCAATGATCTCCTGTGGGACATCATTCTTCTGAGTCTGCAAACAACTGTGTACAACATCCTTCACTCCACAAGAATCTGCAGATTGAAGAAGCATACAGGGCTTTAGCATTATCTGCATTAGCAAGATTATGCAACTAGAGACCCTCATCCTTTGCATATTTTAGAATCTTTAACCTCCACACTCTAAACTGCTTTTTAACATATCCAAACACATTTAAGTTAGCCAACCATTTGAAGTGACACTTACTGTATGACGATAAGGAACTCAAGACCCTGGGCTTCCCATGGCAATTCGAACTACTAAACTATGGCAAACACCTTTGCCATGTCAAGACTGCTGAAGCATCCTCCCGATTTTGTCAAGACACCCCAAAGGATTTCCTGCTATTTCGTTTATCCATGTACAAAATGTCCTTAACAATTTTCTCTGCTTAGCTAGTACTGGAGATTCCTTCCAAAATGTGTCATTTGCTTGTATTAAAAAAAAAAGCAAATAAAGCAGATCACATGATTCCTCAGTCTTTCCTTGTAAGTTTTATGACCTCAGACAGGCGTGTATGCGGGCCTGTTCACCATTGTGTTTTTTAAGTTAGGGACAGGAGCACATAGACTTACCAGCTTGCAAAGCCTTGGGTGTTTCTTCTATTGCCCCATCTTGCAGTCCTAAACCGGGAATCTGGGAATTACCACATTCAGCAACACTTCTAGCTGGTGGAGGGGGATCGTCCGATGACAGTGGCAATGAAAGATCACGGAATTCATCAAGTTTAAAGGATTTATCTGGGCAACTTCTGCAGGAAACGGTCTGAATCAGCTGGCCCTTGAAAATGGAATCCATCACCTCATTATCCAAAGCATTGTGCAAACATCTAAGGAACTCATGGCTGTCTTCCATCACTCCAATCTTGAACTGCCCTCGATAAAGCTTTTGCATGTCTTCCAATATCATCCGTGGGTTCAGCCTATGTCTGGCATTATTCCCACTCTCTACAAACAACTGCTTCAGGTGCAGACCAATGTGTCCCAACCAAGCATCCGGCCCTAGAATTGTTGTCCTCAGCTTACCAAGCGCAAGGAGGCACTGCAGCGATGCATTCATGTAGCATGTGTTTCCAAGATTCGGCATCCCTCTGATAAGATAGCCATCCCCAGTAGCATACTCAGACACATCTTCCCTGGCAACCATTCGATCCACTGCATCACTTGCCAACATTTCACAATCAACATTGTAATTGCTGGCTACCTTTGCCGAATCAACATTTAAAGTGCTGGCCACCACTCCCTGCTGATCGATCGAATCGCTGGCCACCATTCCCTGCTGCTTTATCGTTTTGCTGGCCACCATTGCCCGTTCATCATCTACAATTCTGTTCACGTATGAAAACTCATCATCGCTCAACTCGTCCTGGTCGTCAGTGAGCCTCATAGCGCGTGCACATTCGAAGCAGAACCCCAGCTTGGGTTCATCGTACCACTGAGCAATATGATGGTTGGTGTCCTCGGCGTGCCAGAGGGCGTGTCTCTGCGGATCATCCCTGTCCGCAGGCCACCCAGCGCAGGCAATATAGTGGCACTCCAAGAACTTCATCATCCCTTCCTTGCTCTCACCGGCTCCCTTCCAGGTGATCCTGCACCCGGGATAACGGCATGTCGGGGGCTCCTCGGATTCCTCAATATCGAACACAGCCATGCCCACCGAGTCGCTGTCCAAGCACATGTGGTGGCACGGCTTGTCCATGTCGTCCATGCTTGTCGCGCTCGAATCTGATGGAGACGGGTCCGCAGCCTGCACTTGTAGGTGTCGCAGGCCCATGGATGTCAGCGACTTCCCGCCCACAGTCTGCCTGTCCAGGCGCGGGGATTTCATCGCCTTGTCGGCCTCCGGCACCGTATTCTCCCTCTTCCTCATCACGCCTATCGCCTGGAAACTGGGAAACAGCAGGAATGAGTCGAGTGAATCCTTAGCCACACTTAGGAAAATAGCAAGACGAAGAACCGCAAGGAGTAGACACCGAACCAAAGAAATCCTAGATTACAAATTCTGTAGGATAAAAATTCCATCAAACCGCCATCACAACCGAACATCCGAGCGAGCATCAATAGTTGGCCGCGCCATGGACGCTTGCTCCAAGGCCAGGAAGGAACCAAGCAGAAATCCCGAAGAACCGCAGAACAAGAGAAAACTCCACACCGACAAAGACACACGAAATCGAACATTCCGGTACAAAAGAATCACCAACTTCGCGGCCTAGGGACGAAAAGCGACCGAGAACACGAGGGAAAAACCCCACCGACGACAAGGCGACGAGAAATTGACCATTCCGGGCGAGCAAAGACACACGAGAGCGGCGCCGCGGATTCGATTCGGGGGTACCGAGGGCGAAACCCCGCCCACCAGAAGTCAACAAACACCAGGCGGTCAAGCAAAAGCAAGCAAGCGCGTACGCAGCGGCGGCGACGCGGCGGAGCGGATTTCGCGGGGGGGAGGAGGCGGGGCTTACCAGGAGACGGCGAGGGCGAGGGCTCGGAGGGAGAGCCGAGCGGCCGGCCCGGCGAGGCGTCCGCGGCGAGGTCGAGAGGACCGGAGGAGGGAGGGAGGAGGGGTCGGCGGTTTCGCTGGTCGCGGCGGTGGCGCCGTGCGGGTTTGTTAGCAAGTGTGGCGGCCCCGTGCGTGCCGAAGGCTTGTTTAAGCTGTGGGGTTTGGACCCCTTGGTCTCGTGGACCTCGGGCCAGAGGATCCAAGTTTCAGTGGCCCAAGCCTGCTTGGCCTGGTCTCGTTTTCGGAGACCTGTGCAACGTGGGCGAACAACCCTAAGAAAAACTTGGAGACAAATTAAAGAGCAATTTTTTTTTCTCGGCGAGAACCGTAACTAAAAAAAATCTTCTCACTCGCCACTTTTATACCATCTTCAACAAAAAACTCAAACGAAGAAGACTTAAAAACCCACTTTTGAACTCCAACTATATTTTAGTCATGAAAGTTTACCCGAGTTTTCAGAATACCATGTGAGGACCCCCCAAAAAATTCAGCCCTCGGACTTTCCCTATACTTCAAAAATAGGTGTCATCATTTTGCAAAACACTGACACATGCGACCCACCATCGGGTTTTTTCCTTTTTACTCTCTCTCTCTCTCTCTATTGGAACTTCATTTATAGCCACATGCGTTAAAACCCGATATGGGGGCCGGAGTAGAGACTATCTTGTAGATTCTGTAACCGACGAATTATTAGAGACCAGATGTGGCATGTGTAGATGCAAAAACGATGTTAATTATATTTATAAGAGTGCCGTGCATAGTTTCAAGCGTAAGAGTAAGCAACCACATCAGTTTCATCTTTTATGCACATGACTAAGCGGTAGCATGGCTATCTAGATCCGCTAATCATGTTTCTAAAGGTACTCCTGAGTGGTGCCTGCCGGAAGATCGATGAACTATAGAACAACGTCGATCTCGAGACCACTCGTCCACGCACTCTCTTGTGCTGATAACTGAAAAGCGCAACTTTGTCCTAAGCAAGTTTGGTGATCAATGATACACGATCATGATAGTCCAGTGAGTTCGCCAAGCGTGGCTTTGGTAACCAATAATAATTTTCATGGACTAACTATTTTATTGAGTTGTATGTGATGAAATGTTCCGTGATGCATGAAGAATATGGAAGAGAATCTAGAATGAACGCCATACAATTCAAGATGATCAAGAGGAAGTAATGAAGGAGAATTTTGAAGTTCCGCGAGAAATCAAACGTGTATCAGTATGTAGTGTCGAGAAAGACCAAGCTGTGTTTCATGACTAAGGTAAAGGTCATGGTGGAAGAAAATTGATAAATTTAACCCTTGTAAGAAAGTTCAGCAAAGAATAACCTCTCTTTAGTACTTAAACCAGATCTAAGGCCCTTGTTCAATATAATCCTCCTCGGCGTTCAACTTGGCTATATAAACATTAAGTGCCTCCACGTTGAGAAAACTATGGTGTTTTCACGAGCATAATGAAATGAAGATTATACATCCATGTTCGCCATGATCCATGGCGTTGAGCAGTTATAGCTCAAATGAAGGTGGGCATGATTGGACTTGATGTTGAAACCGAAGGTGGCGATCAACGGAGTTCCACCGACCATCAGCATTGTCCTACATTCCCAATCTCCAATCGGTGGAAGTAGCATCTGCGGTGTAGGCACAACCAAACACCCGATAGGACACACCCTCGCTGCTCGGACACGCACAATTCTCAACACATAATAAAGCAGAGGCAGAAAACCAGCTGCTGGGCACCTTAACTAACCTTCACCAAAATGAAAAACCATGAGAAATCATTTTGAGCCTATTTGCAATCAAACTTCTGGCAACGACCAATGGACTCGCATAGGCCAGGTCAGCATCTCAGAATTGATACGGTTTTGTTTCTTTCTTTACATGCACCAGTACAGGCACGGTATGCTGCAGACTGACCATACAGAAACAGAGGTTGAGAACAATCAACTGTTATGTGTTATCTGAAGGAAGGTGTATATTAACAGGAGAACGCTACCCATCACAAAAGTATTGCAAGAGATACGATGTTCCATGTGTTTCCAGTGTCCTACACATTCAGTTTGTTCTAACAGAAATAACTCTGTTGCTGCTCTTTTTTCACTGACACAAAAATGTTCTCATGAACCCAAAAATTGCCAGCAGAGTACCCTACAATCCATGCTGCGACAAATGCAAAATCTTGCAGTGACTCTGCCAAAACAACAAAACTGGACGTGGTGACAACTATATATGTCTCTATGTCAGTAGTAGTATCTACACTTGGCTATGCTTGCTAATCTCAAACCTCTGCATCCCTTTCTCATTGCCCATCTGGTTACCTGGTGGGTACAGTACCAGACATGCCTCAATCATCTATCCTCTCATAGAAAAGAATGTATGCCTCGCTCCTGAGAACTTCTTCTAGAGAGACTCTTCGGATGATTATATCGCTCGCACAAACCCATGAGGAAGGGGGGCCACAGCCCTGCTGCTTGCGACTTGACCTCACATAAGCAAGGTAATGCCCTGTGTGCACGTCAGGGCCAATGTGCTCAATGACACCAACTAGACGATATCTCGATTTATCTTTGTCCTTGGAACTGAAGATTAGAGGAAATTAAATAGTCAAACTAGATGCAAGGATTCAAGCTAACAAGAAACTAAAGCTAGTGTACAAACGATGACATGACTTTCTTCAAAACAACAAACTGGATATTGTTAACAAGAATGCTCTATCAAATTAAGAAAACTGTATGCTGCATCTGAAGTGACTGATTGCGTACATATCCATCTAAAGTTGCAAGAAATGAAGGCCCATATTAATTTTCAACAGTCCATTGAAAGACATTAGATTTTTATACATATCCATCTAACGTTGAAACTATAAAACCAGAAATATAATTAAAAATTTCAACTTGAAGCAAATAAAAAGATTGCCTGTTTAGGAATTTCAAGGCACCTAACCACCACCACACTAAGATTGTTATACAGTACGACAATATGAGATGGTAATTTAAAAACATAACCATATATTGGTCAGTAATACACTGCTATGGTGAATACAGTTTGTGGCAGACAGCCTGTACATCTGAAAAACATATCCAAATATGATACCATATACTACAAAACACTTAAGTTTCGATTAATTTAATGGTACATGGTTTTGGTCTAAAACTGGCTGTCAATAAATACTCAAATTCACTTGATACTCAAATCACAATTAAATTCGCAGTACAACTCCGTTCACATCGTCACAATGTTTCCCTTTTTCTAAGAGATAAACCTTTTCTTATATACACTGAAAGTATCTGGATGATGCCTTCATACAGTTCAATTAAGCTTTGAATTATCGTGAGAAATGCTAGTCTGAAGCTAGAGAAAAATGCAGTCTGAACCGAAAAGATTCATTACAAATTTTCATATACATTTGGTTTTCTCGCGATTATTTTTTATGTTTAAACTTTTCAATATGACAACATTTTTGTGACGGCCCACCTGATATTCACACTAGGGTCACCGAGAGTCACCAGATCCCAGCAGCAACATCGAAATATATACATGGAAGTTATACGAAGCTTTGAACCATTGGAGAAGTTCAAGTATGGCACAAGATAAAGTGACAAACAATCATGAATTTTTTTATTCCTGGAATAGATGAGACTGCAAGACTACATGGCCAAATGGGTAAAGTCGTGTTCAAAGGCACAAGTTAACATTGTTTGCATGTTCTATTTTAGCCTCACGTTAGAGGGAATGCAGTTTAGCCTGCTGCAGCTTTAGAATACCTACCCACTTTAATGTTATGCTGTTGCAGTCGTTCAGTGAATGCAATGTAATCCTGGAATGCACATATGTGGCATTGATAATTACTAAACCACTGAACAGCATATGTTTTTGTTATACTTATAACATCGGTTTTAATTCAATTTTCTAGTTTTCTTTAATCCAAATCATGTTAGTCTGCCAGTGATGAAAAAGAGTGGGGCTGTCCTAACCAAACTCCGTAGTGAAGAACAATTAGCTGATCACACAGGAAATTACCACTATTTCTGTCATTCACTCATTTGCACATAAGAGCCTTATTTTATACATCTACTGATTCCTTCTACAGTAAATCCACAGTCACGATGAGAACATAATGTAAAATGGACAGTCCCAATGGTTCTTTGACCTGCAATGCCGGTGTTTTCTTAAAGCGTTTCCTTTTGTTAAGTGAAAGGATATTCTAAGAGCTATAAGAGGCAAACTACTAACCAAAATAGTTACTGTATTTCTGAAGATCGGGAACTTAATGGAACTGGTATACAAGAAAGGTATTAGATATTACTGTGTAGAACTATCCGAAGTCAGTACCTGGGGTCCATGAATGGTCCTACATGAAGAATCTCCTTAAAGCTCACATGCCCATTCAATTTATGGGGTCCAAATTTCTTCAGTTGAATGGTTAATACAGGTGGCAGCTTGCTAATCAATTGTGTTTGAATTGCCCCATCATCACTATCTGTCTGCTTATTTTGTTTTTCCGCCACTTGCTGGGCACTATGATCATACTTTACCTGCTTTTCATTGACCGGTTTTTTAGTGCTGGCATCCTGAATATCCTGAGCACTCATCAGGTTAGTCTGTTCATCAGTTGTAAGGCAACTAGGGCCATCTTCTTCAACACCTTCATGAATTTCAGCCTTTTCATTGGCTGTGCTGCAAGAGGCTAAGTCTTTTTCACCACAGCTCTTCCCTGAAGTAACTTCTTCAGAAATTATCTCCTCAGAGAGTATAACTTGATGATGTGATTCTGAATGATATGGTTGCCGACTTGGAGATTCTACCGACAAGCTGCTTAAGTCACTAGATCGCTCACTTGGGCATGATTTCCTGTCTGGCAGTTCAGTCTGCTCTCCATCAACAGTTGTATTTACATTGGTACTTGCCATGACCGGTTCAGCATTTTTAGTTTCATTGGTTTCCGGCACCGCAGCAGAAATCTTGGAACAGGTCAGACATTCTGCCGGGCTATGTGAAAACAATTTCAGGCAGTCCTCCATCGACGCAAGAGAGTTCATATGTTCGGCCTCATCATGAACAATATCACTGCTCTGAGCTTTCTCCTTCTCTTCTGGATTGTGAGAATCGGCTGTCGATTCCACCACTCTTTCAGGGGCATCAAACAATTTAGGAATATAATCGAGAGTTTTTATTTGCTCTTCAACGATCCCTCCTAGGAAATCATTGTTTTGAGCCTGCAGATGACCGTGTACAGTATCCTTCACTTCAGTAGAATCTGCAGATTCAAGCAGACAGGGATTTAGCATTATCTGCATTGGCAAGATGATGCAACCTAAACAAACCTGTCCTTTGAATATTTATAATCTATCGTCCACACTCTAAGCTGTTGTTTTCGACAATGTATGTACATGCTTAAGGTAACCAATCATTTGGGGTAACACTTATTGTGTGAAGGTAAGGACTCTCAACACTTAGCTATATAATCCAATGGCAATTCGAAATACTACAGTACACATTTGCCATGCTACGACTGCTGAAAGATCCTGCCCGATTTTATGTAGCTATCCCAAAGGCTTTCCTGCTATTTGAACATAGACTTACCATCTTGCAAAGGCTTGCTTCTGGCTGGAGAGTTCTTTGATGACACTGCCAGTTGGAGACCACGAGATGGCGGCTGAGGCATAGCTGAATTACGTGAGCAACTTTTACAGGAAAACGTCTGAATCAGCTCACAGCTGAAAATGGAATCGACAATTGTTGGGAACTGCTCGTACAAAGCTGTAAGGAACTCATGGCTGTCTTCCATCCTTCCTTCCTGGAATCGGTCTTCATAACGCGACAGCATAGATCCCACTAGCATCTGTGTGTCCAGCCTGTAACTGGCATTATTCCCACTGCTTGTCTCTACAAACAACTGCCTCAGGTGCAGACCAATCTCTCCCAACTGAGCATCCGGTCCTAGAATCATTGTCCTCAGCTTACCAAGCGCAAGGAGGCACTGCAATGATGCATTCATGTAGCATGTGTTCCTAAGATTAGGTATCCCTCTGATGACATGATCATCACCGGCCACCATTTCCAAGTGATCCATTGCACTCGTGCCCACCATTCCCCACTGATCGATTGTATTACTGCCGACTATTCTCCACGGATCTATTATATTGCTGCCCACCGTTCCCCACGGATCTGTTATATTGCTGCCCACCTTTCCCCACGAATCCATTGGATTACTGCCCAAACTTAGCCAATCAACGTTCCCATTTCTGGCCAACATTGCTGAATCATCCTTTGAACTGCTGGCTACCGTTCCCCATTCGTCCTTTTTATTTCTGGCCACCAGTGCATAATCATCTTCGTACGCCTTGTTCCTACCGAACATCAGGGGCGTCGACACTGGAAGCAGTACCCTTTAGACGGCTCATCGCACCACATAGCAACCCAATGCTCGTCACTGGAAGCATGCCAGCGTGCGTGTCCCCGCGGATTGTCCCTGTCGGTCTCCTCCCCAGTGCAGAAAGTATAGGAGCACTCGGTGCACACCATCATCCCAGCAGCTCCCCTCGAGGTAGTCCCGCACGGATAATGCTCGCACGTCGGGGGCTTGTCGGCTTTCTTGAGATCACGCACGATTTCATCCAGCTCCTCGCTGTGCCTGAATAAGTGCTCGCACGATCCGAAGTCGTCGGCACTGTCGTCGTTTGTCGCCTCCGCTTCCCCTGTCGATGGCGAATCGCCCAACTGCAGCAGCGCCTCGGCCTCAGTGTCCAGTCGCGGCGATTTGTGTGGGTTCTCGGTCGCCTCCTCCGCCCTCGCCGTCTTCCTCTTCTCCTCTCCCATCGCGCCTGCCGCCTGGAAACCAAGAAACAGCAAGAATGAGTGCTTAAACTCGTCCCAAAAAAAAAGCCAAGCTAAAAATCAGGAAAGAGAAAAAACTCCCGGGACCAGGAAGGTATCAACCAAGAGAATCTCCGACGAGAGAGGCCAACAGAACCGGAAATTCAGGCGGGTATCAAGCATTAGCCACGCAGAGAAGAAAACTCCACGGGACGAAATCGAACGACGGCAAGGAAATTCGCGGCCTAGGGCGGAAAATCAACCTCGAACCGGAGAAAAAGAGGAAACCCTAAATCCAATAAGATAAGAAGAAGTCAAACATTCCGGTGGCGAGCAGCACGAAAAAACCCAGCAGCTGATAGCGGAAAAGCAACCGAGAACCGCGGAAGGAGCGGAGGACAAGGAAACACTCCACCGACAAGACAAGGAGAAATCGAACATTCCGGGCGGGGAAACGCGCAAAAAGCGGGGCGCGGATTCGTTTCGGGGACCGAGGGAGAACCCTCGCCACCACCCGGCGATCAAGCAGCGGGGCGCGCAGCAGCGGAGAGGGATTCGTGGGGAAAGGGACGACGAGACTTACCAGGAGACGGCGAGGGAGAGGGCTCGGAGGAAGAAGCGAGCAGCGGCGGCGTTGGCGACGAGGCTTGGGACGGAGGCGAGGCAGGGAAGTGGTTTCGCCGGTCGGGGACGGAAGGCGGCGGGAGGGTTTGGGCTGCGTTGAGGTGCCACTGTGCTGGGGTTTGTATTCCTTGGGCGCGTTTGGAAACGTCTAGATCTCGAGACGCTCAATCCAGGCCCAGACCCGGTGGGGATGCAGGCGGCCCAGGCCCAGGCCTGCAGAGGATAGGTTTTTCTGCTGCGGCTACATTGTCAGTTGTCACGAGGTTTGGTTACCTCCGGGTCATTTTTTTTACGGGAACGCGAGCATTCCATTAAGGACGTTGCTACACAGTGCCCGTTTACTGTTTAGTCTTACGCTGTGCCCCATCCAAAAATAGTAAAACAATCACCTTTGCCACTGTCCTTTCCATAAATGGCAAGTACTGGTTCCCACCCACGTTCCATCCCTAGCCCAGGCACCATTCGTAGTTCACAGCAGAAAATTAAGCCGCCGTGCTCCGCCACTGTCCTCGACGAGTCGCGCTTGTCGAGAGTCTATGATTTCGGCCGTCCGCGACCTCGCCTGGCAGCGTCGTCACCTCCTCGACCTCCAGGGTGAGCCTCGCTGCTGGGCCCGCCGACCTCGCCGGGCAGCCGACGTGCCCGGCACTCGTCATCCTCAACAATCTCTGCGCCTTCGGGAGCGTCTCGGCGTTGCCCGTGGACAGCGCCGCCACCACCAGACTCGCCCTCTCGCGGACGCCCCTCGCCCTCGTCCTCCACGCGAACAGGCCGCGCTGCTGCTGCGGGAGGAGGCGGTGGTGGGCCAGTGACCTTTTATTTCAGTTTATCTTCAAACTGAACTAGTTTAGAACATACTCCCTCCGTTCCAAATTAGATGACTTCAATTTATTCACATGTGGATGTATCTAGACATGTTATAAGTATAGATACATCCACATTTAGACAAATGGAAGTCATCTAATTTAGAACGGAGGGAGTATATTTTAGCACAAATCATTGAACATATCATAAAATAAATATGAATAATTCATAGTGCAAGGTTAGAATTCAAATTACCATCTCGAGCATTCATTAAGAAAAGTGAAGCCCGGTGCATGTAGCTCCCGCTTGCCAGGGGCCGAGGAACTGAGGAAGGGTCTCTGTTAGAGTCTGTATATATGTTGTATAGGTCGGTTCATGTACTGTAAACCTAGTAGCATTGTATTAGGACTCTTAGGCTTTTGCCTCTTTATAAACACACCGAAACCCCACGTTATCATGTGTGAGGCTTCCCCCCAAACCCTAATCTCCTACATGGTATTAGTTTAATCTCGATCCTAAACCCTAGCCATCGCCTCGCATCTGATGGCCCTTGAAGAGGTCGATCTACGACGCCAGAAAACACTTTGCTTGATCTCCGGTGCGTAGTTACCTGCGTCAAAAGTAAATGGGTTAGGTTGAGACTCCAAGTGCAGAGTGTGTAGTAGTGAAGACGTGTTTTCCCCACGAGGGTGACTCGAGGGTTTAATATCGAACTCTCGGGGAATCAGTAGTGAAGATATATCTTCTTATCCTTCTTTTGGTTACCTACAAAACAAAGTTAAATGTTTTGGTCGTCAACCTCACCTGTGGTTGTCAAGCACAAGGTGTAAGAATGATATCAAGATAGTTATGCAATGCAAACAGGAAATAAATATGCAATGGTGGTGGATGCAATGGTAAATTATATTTTTGGGTTTTTTAATGATGTATGCAAGATGAAAAGTATTTTTGTATTTTTGGATTTAATGATGGCTGAAAATGGAAAAGTGGTATATGGTGTTGGAAAGGTGTTTCTTATGATTAAAAAATGGACCGGGGTTCATGGTTTCACAAATGCACTCTCCCTTTATAAAGTGGCAGACAATGGAACACACAGAGTTAAGATATGAGATTGCAACACAAAGTTTGATAACAAGTTACTTAGATATATATGGCATCACGTCCTAACATAGAGACCTTTTGGTTATTAGCCTCTCTTATACTCCACCAAGATGCGAACTAAATCATAACACCTCGGTAATTAAGATGACTCAGAGTATAGCAATAAGTTTCATGACATAAAGTGAAAATAAGAACATGCTGGATCTAGTCACAGGAAGAAGCTTGGTCACCCTCAACCCTTGCAGCATGCTATTTTAGTTTACCCCTAGTGAGGTAACAAAGTAAGGTAAACACCCAAGTGGATCGCGATATTAAGTTGTCAGCTTACCGCACTCACCACTCCCCATTACTCCAACTAATGCACACATCACCCCACACACGCTCTCATAAACATGCTTGATCATAACAAGTAGACAAGAACGGGGTACATAATATGCATCTATACTCATAACTGAAACAAACATTGCAATCTCAAACATATATTAACTCATAGAAAGATCCATCACATAGGTATTACAAATATGACCGTAATCATGTTCAGCAGCTCATACGGTACTAATTAGTGAAGCTCAAGAGAGGAGAGATACATAAGTTACTTCCACAAACCCATAGTCCAAAGGTGGACTACTCCCTCTTCATCATGGAGACGGCGGAGAAGTCGATGGAGAAGATGGAGACCACCCCGGCAGCGCCCCGCCGGAGTTTTCCCCCACCAATCTGCAGCTCCTGATCTCCGTTTCGGTGTTTCTGTGTTTGTGCGGCGCTCTGTTCGCGAAACGCCAGGGGACCTTTTTTATAGGTGTTTTTAGGTCAAGACGGAGTCGGTGGACAAAAGATCGACGGCAGCGGAGCCACGAGGCCCAAACGGGTGGGCCCCACGCGGCCACAGTACCTGGCCGCGTGGGCCACCCCCTTTCTGCCTTGCGGGCTCCGTTTGCTTGATTCCTTCGCTCCTACGTCTTCTTCCTTCCAAAATAACGACCTCTGTATTTTTCCAGAATTTTATGACGACGTTTGGGTCCCTGAAATATAAAAGGAAAGAAATAGGGTTTTCTGCCTGCGCAGGGTTAATTCCATAAAAATAGGAAACAATTGATTTATTTCCTCAAATCATTAAATAACAGTAATATAACCCTTATATGATGCAAATATGATTGGAATATGTGTGATATAGTGCAAAGTTCATGTATGCATTTTACATGCATCAGCATCTCGCCGAGCCGACGCCTAGCCGCCGTCTTGCCTCTCGCCGAGCCGACGGTCCCTCTTCCGCTGCACACCATGGCATCCACGTCGAGCCAGCTCTCCTCCACCTCGGATGCTCTCGTGCCAGCCAACACCGGCGCCGTGCCCGCTGGCGGCGCGCCGCGGCATGTCGTCCTTGTGGTGCTCTCCTTCGAGGCCAACAACTACACGAAGTGGAGTATATACCTCAAGGCTTCTCTCGGGCGCGCTGGTCTCATCGGCCACCTCGACGGCACTACGCCCTCCGCGTTCACCGACGCGGCGTGGATCGCCGACGACTACACCGCGCTCAACCACCTCTACTCGGCCATCCATTAAGATGTCGCCGACATGGTGCTCGCCCGCGACCAGACCGCCCGCCAGCTTTGGCTCGCCATCATCGAGCTCTTCTCCGCCAACAAGGCGAGCAAGGCGGTCTACCTCGAGAACGACTTCCATCAGCTCTCCCAGGGCATGTCGTCGATCACCGAGTATTGCCGCCGGCAGAAACAGATCGCGGACGCCCTCGCCGACAACGACTCTCCCGTCTTGCCCGCGCCCTCGTCCTCAACACCTTGCGCGGCCTCGGCCCCGGCTTCGCCTCCGCGGCCACGATCATCTCCATGACCGACCCACTGCCCACCTTCCTGCGTGTGCGGAGCATGCTCCTCATGGAGGAGATGCAACAGGCGAACGCTGCTACCCTCGCCGCCTCCACGGCCCTGATTGCCCAAGCACGCCCGGCTGCCCCTGTCTGCACCGGCACTGCATGTCGCGGCGAGTCCTCCAACTCTGGCCAGCGCAAGAAGAAGACCAAGAACGGGGCCAAGCAGGCCCCGTCTACCCAGCGCGCGACGACTCCTGCCCCAACCGGGCCATGGGTGTGCTTCTCTCCCGGTGGCTCGGGTGCTGGACACTGGCGCCATCCTTCTCCCGCGCCCGGCATCATCGGCCCACGCCCGCAGGCGTACCACACAAGGACTGCCCCGCTCTTCCAGTCGGGTCCATCGACGCCGGCCTCGCCTGCATGGGACAACTCCGACCTGATCACCGCCCTCAACAGTCTATACCAGCAGGGCGGCTGGGTAATGGACTCCGGTGCCACCTCCCACATGACAAACGACGAGGGTAACATACTCTTTTCTGCCCCACTCTCTTGTCCACAATTCGTCACTGTCAGAAACGACACTTCTGTTCCTATTTCTTCTTCTGGTTATACTTCATTTCAATCTCCCTCTGGTCATGTTTTTAAACTCAATCATGTCCTTCTTGTTCCTCACTTGATTCGAAATCTTTTGTCCATCCGCAAATTTACTAGAGATAATTTTTGTTCTGTTGAGTTTGACGCTCTTGGTTTTTCTGTGAAGGACCTGAAGACTCGTCAAGTGATCCTTCGCTGCAACGGTGAAGGAGATATCTACACGTTTCTGGGCACCCATCATCGTGCACCACCCACCGCCATGCTCGCCACCACCCTTGCTGATTTATGGTACCGAAGGCTTGGACACCCCGGTCACGATGCTATGTCGGCACTTCAAAAATTGTCTTTAATAAAGTGTAATAAACTTAGGCGCTCCTCTGTATGTCATGCATGCCAACTTGGCAAACATGTGTGTCTACCATTTAGGTTGTCTACTTCTGCGTCTAGTGCTAAGTTTGAGTTGATACATTGTGATTTGTGGACCTCTCCAATTATAAGTCATTCTGGTTTTCGATATTATTTGGTTATTGTCAATGACTACTCTCACTTTATTGGACTTTTCCGTTGCGACAAAAATCTTGTGCCTCTCGCACCCTTGACAATTTTTTCGCCTATGTTCGCACTCAAGTTGGTACAACTATACGCTCTCTTCAAACGGACAATGGAACCGAGTTTGTAAACTCCCTCGTAGACAACCTCCTCACCAAGCACGGCTCGACACTCCGTCTGTCGTGCCCCTACACGTCCCAGCAGAATGGCAAGTCTGAGCGTGCTATCTGTACTATCAACGACACAATGCGCACGCTCATGTTCCAAGCACATCTGCCCGAGCAATTTTGGGCTGATGCTCTTGCCACAGCAACATATCTCCTCAACCGTCGTCCTAGCAAAGCCATTGGTTCTCTCGTTCCCTACACACGTCTCCATGATCGTGCTCCTTCGTATGACTCTCTACGTGTTTTTGGATGTCTTTGCTTTCCTAATGTTGCTTCCACCGCCAAGCACAAACTTGCTCCTCGTTATGTGCCGTGCATTTTTCTTGGATATCCATCACAACATCGTGGCTACCGCTGTTTTAATCTGGCCTCTGGGAAAATTATTTTGTCCCGGCATGTGGTCTTTGACGAGGCCGTGTTTCCGTTTCAGCAAGCAGCTCAAGTACCGGATTCTCCGATGCCTTCATCGCCACGACGCCTGGACTTCCTCTTCACCGACATTTGGGACACACCACCGCGTGCGGCCTCCCGCCCTATAGCTGCACCGGCTGCCACCGATGGATCCACATCACGCCAGCCAGCTCCTGCGCCGGCCTCTTCACCGTCGCGACGGTCCAATGGGCCTCCTTTGACGGCGTCTACAGCGGCTTCTTCCCCGCCTCGACAGCCCGCTGGGCCTCCGCCTGCCGCGACCCGAGTTACGCGCGCGTTCTTTGCATCGACACAGACACACGCGGCTGCACCATCAGCTCCCTCAACGCCTGCAGACCCAGCTCTTCCGGTCACTCGGTATGGTCGTCGTATACGTCTTGTCGATCGACTAACCCTCGCTGCTGTCGACACTATAGTTGTTCATGTGCCCACTACGTCCGTCAGGGCCAGGCCATGGCTGACGAACATCAGGCTCTCGTTGACAACGTGACGTGGTCGCTTGTCCCTCGCCCATCTCGGGCTAATGTGGTGACCGGCAAGTGGATTTATCGGCATAAGTTCCACTCTGACGGATCCCTCGCTCGTTACAAGGCGAGGTGGGTTGTCCGTGGATTCTCTCAGCGACCCGGCATCGACTACAATGAGACTTTCAGCCCTGTCGTCAAGCTTGCTAAAATTCGTCTGGTTCTTCATATCGCCGTCTCCAGTAATTGGCCTATCCGTCAGCTTGATGTGAAGAACGCCTTTCTGAATGGCTATCTCGAGGAAGTGGTTTATTGTCAGCAGCCCCCAGAATTTGTTGATGCCTCCAAGCCTGATCATGTCTGTGGCCTCCACAAGTCCCTCTATGGTTTGAAGCAAGCTCCGCGTGCCTGGTACCAACGGTTTGCTGCTCACCTCGTCACCCTGGGATTTGTCGCCTCTGTTACAGACACCTCCTTGTTTGTTCTGCGCTCTAGGACTGACACTGCATACTTGTTGCTATATGTCGATGACATTATTGTGACTGCGTCCTCCACGGTTCTTCTGCAGCGTCTACTCGCCCATCTCCACAGTGCGTTTGCGATGACAGATCTTGGTCACCTTCACTTCTTCCTTCGCATTGCTGTGAGTCGCTTGTCTGATAGTCTGTTCTTGTCCCAACGTCAGTATGCCATCGACACTCTTCAGCGTGCTGGTATGGCTGAGTGTCATCCTACAGCTACACCAGTTGATACACATGCCAAGATTTCTGACTCTGCTGGCGAGCTTCTTTCTGCTGAGGAAGCTACGGATTATAGGAGCATTGCGGGTGCACTCCAGTATCTCACCTTGACGCGTCCGGATATCTCCTATGTTGTCCAGCAGATTTGCCTTCATATGCATGCTCCACGACAGCCTCACCTTGCTCTCGTGAAGCATGTGCTCTGTTATGTCCGTGGGACTTTGGAGGTCTGCATATTCGCGCCTCTTCTTCGTCTAGTTTGACAGCTTATTCCGATGCTGACTGGGCCGGCTGCCCTGACACTCGACGCTCCACTTCCGGCTACTGTGTCTACTACGGTGATAGTTTGATATCCTGGTCCTCCAAGAGACAGACCACCGTGTCCCGATCCAGTGCAGAGGCTGAGTATAGAGCTGTTGCCCATGCCGTTGCTGAGTGTTGCTGGCTTCGTCAACTCCTCCAGGAACTTCATCGTCCTCTGCGCACTGCTACCGTTGTCTACTGTGACAACGTCTCCGCCATCTATATGTCATCCAATCCAGTGCAGCACCGACGCACCAAGCACATTGAGATTGACATACATTTCGTTCGAGAGAAGGTTTCTCTCGGCGAAGCTCGTGTTCCACATGTTCCCTCTGCGCTTCAGTTTGCTGATGTTATGACCAAGGGGCTGCCGACACAGTTGTTTCTTGATTTTCGGTCCAGTCTTTGCGTCCGAGAACCTCCCTCTACGACTGCGCGGGGGGGGGGGGTGTTAGAGTCTGTATATATGTTGTATAGGTCGGTTCATGTATTGTAAACCTAGTAGCATTGTATTAGTACTCTTAGGCTTTTGCCTCTTTATAAACACACCGGAACCCCACGTTATCATGTGTGAGGCTTCCCCCCAAACCCTAATCTCCTACAGTCTCGAGCATTCATGAAGTGCCCAGACAATCACAAATAATACTTACTCATACAAACACACAACAAGATATAGAGTGATACGGGCCTACGGTATGAGACAAGATCTAGGCACGTGCTTGTGCATACCAAGTGTTTGTCATGTCGTCCATGGTAGTTGTCTCGGCAAACATTGCCCGAGCTTCCTCGGTGAACAATGTGAGACCTACTTCTGTTTCCTCCGTTGTTGCTTCCGACTTGTCGGCTGCGGCATTCTTTTCACTCCAATCCGGAGCTTCTCATTTTGTATCTGCATGAAGATTTCGAAGCATTTTTTATTTCTTGAGCTCTCTCGTATCCCCTCTTCTCACTTGTGACCTCCTTGACACTTATTATTTCGGTCAACAATTTTTAAATATTTTTGACGGAAACAGCAGCGCTGCTTCATTTTGTATAGAAGAATAAAGAATGATAAAGTTTTACAGGTGTAACGCGAACAACTACAAACATAGACACACTAAGTGACAGCTAAAACTAATAAAAGGAAGAGTGCACTAATCAGGCTCTCGTGGTCTTTGTCCCAAAACTCCTATCCTACTACGACCAACCTGATGCCAGGTAGCAGCTTCATCGACAATCTTGCTAAAAACGACCGCATTAGAAGAGCAAACGTTGTTAAAAGTGCGGGCGTTTCGCTCTTTCCAAATGGACCAGCACACCAAAGTGATGACAGCGTTGAGAGATCTAGCTGCATTCTTAGGTCTCAACATAACCTGCTGGTACCACCACTGACTGAAATCATCCGCATCGACTGGCCTAGGGTCTAAATTAATCTGCAGTTTTGCATATCGGATCATTCTCTGCTAAGCATAGCTTGCATATCGGATCACACGTCCATCCACGCTTCAACATGTTATCGGTAGTTAAGCATCGGTTTAGTGAAGCCAACCAGGCGAAGAACTTACACTTCAGAGGGGCATCTGAAGCCCAAACCAAAGACTGCATCCAGGATCTAATGCGTCCTTCAAACTGTATGAGGTAAGCAGATTGTACCGAGAAGAGGCCATTAGCCGTCCACTTCCACTTCAATGTATCCTGCACATCCTGTGTGAGCTGAACTTGTTGGATGGCTTCCCAGAGTTCAGTGAACTGAATGACAGCCAAAGGTGACAGATTACGCTTTAGATGTCGAACCTAGCGATTGTCCAACATTGCCTCCTTGATGGTCAGGCTTCTTTTAGTGCAGTGCTTGAAAAGCTCGGGCCAAACCTCCTTGAATGGTTGTGGCCGTAGCCACGGAACATGCCAGAAGCTGGTTAATTCACCACTGCCGATTTGGAACTGCACCGAAGCGAAGAACAGGTTCTGAACCTCAGCGTCCACAGGTAGTGGCAGGCCTACCCAGGGCTTGATTGGATCCATCCAGCTCTGCCAAAGCCAACGAATTTTCAACGCAGAGCTGTGAAGTTGTAGGTTAAGAATTCCAAGCCCTCCAAACTCCAGCAGGGAGCAAACAAGTTCCCAGTTAACAAGACACTTGCCTCCAGAAGTAATATCTTTTTGAGCCCACAAGAAAGCTCTGATGATCTTGTTCACTTTGCGGAAGAACCACTTCGAAGCTTGAATGTCAATGAGCTGAAAAATTGGCATGCCACAGAGTACAGTCCGGACTAGGGTTAGACGGCGTCCCGAGGAAGTAGCCATTTGCCATGCCGACACCTTCTTGGTTAGTTTATCGAGAAGAGGCTGAAGGTCAATCCGGCGTAGCCTGCTGATGGCCAGAGGCATTCCAAGGTAACAAGTGGGGAAAGAGCCTAGCTGACAAGGAAACTGACCCAGGATTGAAGCAACATCAACACCATCACAATTTTTAAATAAGCTTGATGAAGTTGCACGCTTTGCGGCCTCTTTTTCAAACTTCCTTTTTTTTTTGCCAAACCGCACGCTTGCCATTTGGGAAACATCTTCATCAACATTGCTTGTTTGAGAGCAATTTTGCACTTCATTGTACCACTAGATCAAACACCGTTTGGCAAACAAAAAAAAAAGAACTTCCACAACAGCATACAGCCAAACAGTAATGGCTCCGTTGGTTGGCTTCAGAAGCGGAGATAAGCCAAACAGCCTAAATTCGCATCGCCTAAACTGTGGTGCTTACAACGCAGCAAAGCCACCAGCATATATAACCACCATTTTTTTTCCACGCATGCTTTCCATTCCCTCCTCTCCCTCAAAACAACGCCAGCAACGACATCCTCTTTCCCGGTTCGCCTTCATCCTCCATTTCTTCCTCCGAGCCCTGTCCCCATCCTCTGCATTGCGCGATCGAACCGCCAGAGATACGAACCAGGCAGAGCTACTGGGCGTTCGTGTTCAATTCCGGCCGAATTCAACTTGCAGGTAACGCAGATCAATGCTTCAGATTCTTGCATCAGCTTTCATCAATTGCGAGGTTCATATACTGTCGTATCTCCATGCATGCTACTTTGGAAGATGTAATTTTCTTAAGAATACTCTAGAAGATGTTATCGACTTTGTCGCTACCTATCGTTCAACCTATGAACAATTCCGGAAATGAAGTTTATGGTTCAATGGGTGCCTTTTGGTCATCGATTAATTAAACTTGTTATTATCTTCTTTGAATTAATATTCCATCACGCCATGTTAATTTGGAGGGGGGCAACATTTTTTACGTCAAGCACACATGGCCTAATAATAGATTCCTCTGTTCTAAATTTAAGCACCACTCTGCGAACATCGACAAATACATCACGTTTGCACGTTGTTGTGCAGGGCAAGTTCCTATATTTTGCAGCGCCTCATCAACCGCACGTTCACCCAGAGGAATCACTAACCAAGAAAAGAGAAGAAGACACCCGAATTAGTAATTAGAAGATTGATGGAGGACAAGAAGAAGGACCTGCTCCGGCGATTGACCATCATCTCCATTCCGTTCGTGTTTGTGGCCATCCCGTCCATTGTGATCTTCGTGGGCATGCTGTCGCCGCACGCGGCAGAGCCAAAAGTGGCAGTGGCGTCCCCAGAGCAGAACCACACGGTGGGGTTGCTGAGCACGATGACTGGTGGGCAGATGATCCTAAGCTGCCGTGCCGCCTTCTCCGGCAATTGGGAATACTTCCACTACTTCATCCTGGATCCTTACAAGCCACAGCACGCCTTCTTCCAGCCACAGACCGACGACTATGCCATCCTCTGCAAGTGGGGGTACATGGGCAACTTCCTCCAGGACATAGTTGTCTTCAACAGCAGCGCCCCCTACGCTCCCTTCTGCCGCGTCGACGCTGGCGGATGCCGGTACCTGTTCCAGGATGGCCACATGTTCCTCGTCACAGGGAAGCACGCCACCAAGGAGGCACCATTGCAGCGGCAGGAGAAGAAACTCGTCGGGGATGTGCTGCTCAGAGACTGCAATCACATCCTCGGTGTGTTCCCATCCATGTGCCACTACAAGAAACATGACCACCCATATGTCGGCAAGATCATTGGCCGGTGGCGCTGGTGGTTTAACTACTAGCTCGCCAGTCGGCCATTATTGCTAGTTGGTTAAGAGTTTAGTTAGATGCAACAACAATATTATACAGTGGTGAACAGCCAGTTATACAGATTGATACTGAAGAAATGCTTTCAGGTTGATAAAGGCAATCAGGATTCTGGGATACCCATTACTTGGAATGGTGACAGGCTGTATATATTAGCAGGATCCAATGGTGGCTATTGTGTATAGTGGTACAACAAAATCTGTATGCCAAGCATCATATGCTGATAAATAGGATGAGGAGACTGCGGGTTAGGGACCGTGATCTTACCAACAAACGAAAAAACTGCTGCAAGGAGCGACGGGTGCAGTTACAATGGTGGGTAGAAGTATGATGATACTGAGAAGCCTAGGAAGAGGAGGCCTCCAATGGTGGCTACTGTGCCCTGAGAAATCCTCGACGCCAGCATGCTGCCGCCCACCACTGCAAACGACGTGCAGATGGTATGCCCCAACGTTGCTCCTACTGCAACACCTACAGCATTCTTGTGTGTAGCTAGCTGCATTCAAAACATGCTACAAGTTATAAAATGGATATGCTAGGATACAGACAGGTTGGCAAGTACATTCCAAAAGGGAAATAAGCTATACCGCGATTGTGGCTATCTGACTTCGGTCACCCCACTCAGCCAGGAAGGTCAACACAAATGACTGGATCATAAAAAAGAAGTCATACTCATACATCAAGCCATTCATAGGCATCACACTTGCATCATTGAAGCAGCATTTAAAGTGTATTTTATGAAACATTGTATAGTATTAACTATTGGTGTGAACAGAAATTACTTTGCAAGGTTTAAAAGGGAGCTATAAACTTTCTCACTCTATATAATTCCATCTCAAATCAGATGTTAGAAAACACGGTTATTGGGGAACATGTAAGTTGCAGATGAAGAGTAGGATGGGAAATGCACCTCCAAGAAAATTGGAGTACAGAACCTTGAGAAGATGCGTCTAAATGTTGATTTCCCTTGGCCTGCTTCCAGCTTTTCTTGTACCTGTATATGAAGCAATTAAAATATTATAAGCTGATTAAACTAGCACAAGAAACAATTAAAAAACAGGGTTCACCAATTAAAAAACAGGCTAGACCCGACAGCAGCAGATAGTACGCATATCCAGTTGATACTAAAACCACTACTGACACAAAAGGAAGGATATTTCTACAAGAATTATGTTTATTTCTAGCAGTAAAATTCAGTATTTTGAGAAATTGAATTGCGATCTAAAAGAATCTCATATGATTTGCATTTACGTGTTAAGCAAAGAAATCTATGCTAATTTAAGGCGGTAGAGGTAAAGAGTAGTGTAAGGAAAAGAACATACTTCTTCTATTTCCTGTGATGCCGTGGAATCTGACCTCCAAGCAATGTAAAGCAATCGTAGCCCAAAGAACATGTAAAGGACTGAAACACAAACACAAACAGAGGATGTCAGACAATAGACAAACTGGTAAACTAATTATGTGCTACTGAGATACAGTAAATATATACTTATGATATATATTATTATGGCATGACAAAACTGATGGAATCTAACTAACTTGCCAACCCCAAATTTCTCAACTTGTGTAAAACTTAAAAAATTCGACCTGTACGGGGGGAAGATGCCCCCGGGGCATTTTCTAAACCTGTGGGGGAATGCCATGCATGAGAAGATCTATTTCTTTGATGAAATTAAAGTCTCAATGTTCTATTTGGTTTTGCCACTGCTTTTGGGCTCTGTGGTTTACTGCAACTATTGTAGAAGAAGTAGATTAGCAAGCTAAAGTAAAATGGATAATGCAGTGTCAAGGGAACCATATTCTGTGGTTTTGAATGAGTGGACTATGGAGTGGTCATTCCTGGTTTCCTGTTAGGCTCTTTACTTCAAAACATAAACTGGATAATCTGAGTTGTTACCTATCGATAAAGCAGCGTCACAAGCATTCTTTCTACAAAGACAGGGTGGGATCTACGATAGAAAATGACTAGAGGTCTGTTTCTTATCCAACTCTTCTACCTAAATTAGAGCTTGCTTAAATTCACGAAGAAATAAGTCAACATTAGGACTGTGGAAAAGCATATAGTATATAGCTACAATTACAGCCAGTGGCGGACCCAGAAATTTGTCGAAGCCTGGGCGCGTCCCAAAGCAAATAATTTTTTTCCTAGACAAATATAAATATCAAATGAAGTAAATATTGTTTTCACAATAGTTTTAATGCAGAAACACACATACATTACGCTGTCAGGATTGATTTTGTGACGATGGTCGATGGGAGTCAGGATTGATTCAGGAGCATAGTTCAAAAGATCTCGGTATTTTAAAATTTTGAAAATAGTATTTAAACAAATTTACATGTATACATACAAATATATCTACATATCTGCAGAGATTTGCTAGATAATACGTTCTATTTTAGGCTACACAAAATTCACCAAAAATGTGGTTCTAAAAAGGAAAAATAAATACTATTTTCTCTTCCAACATTTGTCTTTTTTGTGTAGGCCACAAATGTAAAAAAATATTCAATTCAAATTTGACCGTACACATTTTTTTTGCGGAGGAGTTTTATTCCATAGTGAAAATAGAGTTACAGTCCTCCAATACAAGTGTTTCATCTCGGTTCTACCATAGTTGCCTAAATAGTGAGCAACTCTATTCTGATTTTGATGAATTTTACACAATTGACATGTATATATACTTGTATGTTTTTTCGAAAATAATTGGAGACCTAAAATTGAAATTTTCGATTTAAAAAAAAAGTGGATCAGTGGAGTTTTGGAGCTACAAACGATTTTTTCAAAATACCGCCATGTAGTGGGAGAAAATGATGTTATATAAAAGACATACTCAGCAAGGTTGGTATTGAGCCTCACATGAATGTGGCACACGGCAGGGCTGCACGTCGCAGGTTCGGCTCATGCTTATAACATCATGTCTTGTTTATTTTTTACCGGAGTTTTACTACTGCGATCATTGCCTGCCTTTGCCTGTCTGCATGTGCAAGGAACGGTCAAGGCCCACGTGCACAGCTGAGAACCAATTTGCCGATTCTCATTAAAAAAATGCCGAACAAATTTGCCCATGCAAGCTCCTCGGTTTGTGCTGGAAACGAACTTGCGCAATGGGCGCGCAGCAGCCAAGCCCGGGCAAGCGCCGGGGAATAGGGGCGCTGCGTCCGCCCATGATTACAGCCTTACAGGAATTTTCATAACTTGTATTTGTATATAGACACTAATTCCGAAGGATTTTAGCCACTCCAGGTGCAAACATCAAACCTCTGAACTTATGTCTGATGATGTGAACCATTTTGTTTTTAAATAACACTGACCATCTAATGCTTATTTCAGGCAATTATAAGGATCACTATTCCACAATCTTGACGTAAAACGTGTATCATTGCTTTTGGAACAGCATGCTGCGCCATATCTTTCGACTAACACCACAGGTGTCCATGCAACTAGGCAGTAAGTAAACAATCAGACTAGTCTTACCAGTCGCCGCGCTGTTAGTGTGCTTCCTTGATATCAAGTTGGGAACAATCCTGCCAAGCCCAGTAGACAGCACCTACACCAGCATAGCCACAGCAGGCAGTAGACAGTAGTCAAGGCTAAAGTGTGACACTACAAACAATTTAGCCAGCGAAAGCTACTAGTGCAGGAAGCTGCTGCGGCTTCACCTACCGTCATGACGACCAGCGCCGAGAGCGCGCCGGAGAGCACGATGGACTTTGGGTGCCGCATGGCCATGAGAGCCGCAATGATGAAGGTCTCGTCGCCAATCTTCATCCAGCGAGGCGTAGTAAACACGCAGCACCCGTATGAGTACAGGTGAGCAGAGCAAAACGCAGGAACAGTGGAGTAGGAGTATCATCTAGATCCGAGAAGTATACGAGCTCACCTCGCTGACGAGGATCATGGAGAGGCTGGCGAAGAAGGCGTCGAAGAGGCCCAGCTCCGCCTCCTCCTGGGGCCACGCGCCGCCGCCGCTGGCGTCCTGCGCCGCGTGGACGAACATCTACGAGGCAGCGGCAGAGATGGCTTTGTGTGAGACCAACAACGACCCAATCCACCCGGGCAAAAAAAAAAAAAAAAACCGGGGGGTATTACGAGAGGAAAGTGTGGGTGGCCTCACCTTGGTGCGGCGGTCGAGGCGGGCGGTGGCGTTGGCGTTGCCGGCGGCGCCATCGTCCACGGCCTGGGGGGAAGAGACAAAACCCTGTTGAGTTACAGGGGAACTCGACGGGCGAGCAAACGGGGAAGAGCCGAGAAGAGAGGAGCGCTGACCTGGTCCCCGGCGGCGGAGGCGGAGACGGCGAGGGCGAGGAGGAGGAGGAGGGTGAAGGCGCGCCGAGGCATCGGATCGGCCGACCGGGGCAGGGGATCGGTGTGGGAGGAGGGGGTCGTCGGCAGGTAAGGTGAGGCGCGGGATCTGGGCAGCCCGCGTGCGGCGTGGGGCGGCTCCGCGAGTTGAAAACAGAACAGGCCCGCCCGAGTGAACCGGCCACTGAGAGTGTGTTTGGTAGCCCGGGTGGGCTGAGAAAATCTCCCTCCATCACCTTTCACGTGTTTGGTAGCCCGGTCTTTTTCTCCCGGCCATGCCCACTTCATACTAAAAAAGGCTCCTCAGCCCTGTCCGGTTGAGAAGCTTGAATCGATCTTCTCTGCTCGGCCATGACCAACTCATACAGAAACTCATCCCACGTGTGGGCCCCGCTGACGCTCGCGACCCAAACCCTCCGGAAAATCGTGCTCATTCTCCCCACACTTGTCTCCTTCCCTTCTCTGCTCTCCTCATCTCCACCGCACCGCCGCCCTTCCTCGCCTGCCACCGCCGCCTAGTGACGCCTCCTCGCGCCCTTCCCCGCGCCTGGCGGCGCTGCCCCTCCCAGCAACCAGACGCGGATGGCGCAGTCCCCTCGCGCTGCTGCCCGCCCCGGCCGCCTCCGAGCGTGGAATAGGAGAGCTCGACCTCCCGGCGGCGGCTCCTCTCGCCGGAGGCCGCTCATCTCGCCGGTGGCAGCTCCTTTCGCCGGCGGCAGCGCCTTCTCTTGCCGGCAGCGACGCCAGGGGGCCTGATTGCTTTTTAGGATTTTAGTTTAGGGATCTGGTCACTATTTAAGATTTCTATTTAGAGCATGATCGCTTTTTAGAAAAGTCTAGCATGGCTCAGGTCATACAGTCTACCAAACATTGTCTCGATTCAGCAGAGTTCAGCTTGTACAACCTACCAAACACCCAGAGTAAAACACATTTGGATGCGCTGAGCATAGCTGAACTTGACATGTATGGGTTGAGATGGAGACTACCAAACACACCCTGACGGAACCGAACCAGCTCGCGTCGTATGCTCTCCTCCATTTCACCCACTCAACAACAACCTCGCCGCCGGCGTCACGCACTCACGCCGAGCCAGACGCAGGCTCCCGCCGGCGGCGTCGTACGAGACGCGTGAATTTTCGTTGAAATCAGAGAGACGTTCCGTCTCATTTCCGGCCGGGGTGTCGCCGTCCGGGGCTGGAGGCACGCTTTGTGTCGGGTTAGATTCAGCCAAACTTTGCCCGATCTCCCACTCCAACACCTGATTTTTTTTGTACTGTATTGTATTCGCCCTTCTTTGCTTCCGTTTGGTCGATGCATCACGAGCTACCCCTGACGGGTCAGCGCTCGTGAATCCGGATCTTTTCTCCTTTTCGTTTTGATTAATTGGCTTGAAAGCGAGAGCAACGTCAACGGAAGATTTGCTTTGGCTCGTCTGTTTGTGTGCATCACACATGGAGTGCGTGGAGTCATTCCTCCTCCGCTTTCCCTATGATGCGTACGATTTTCTGTGAAGTTTGACATACCTGGCCTCTTTCTAAAACTCAAGCACAAGATGAACCAAATATGTAAAAAAAAACGCAATCTCTATTTTGCATGACCGGTAAAGCCCCATGCTACAATGCAAGATGCCCGGGATAGAGCGCCATGCCCCGATAACGCAACCACTAAACACGCCATGTAATATACCATGACGCCCTAATTATAGGAGCCATGCAATGTACATGGTCCCGGTTGGACGTAATGGAAAAGAGTCACATTATGATTTTTTTCTAAACTTGTTTATTTTATACTAAAAAATAAAAAAGGTAATCTCTATCAAACATGTTCTTCGGTCTTATTATGTGAAATAAGATGATTCTTCAGAAATTGTGCTCAAGTGTGTTCTCTCATTGGCTTATGGACTCTGTGTTACACTGTCATACATGTTCTTCACTGTATTATCTATGAGTTGTCATCTTTATTTTGGCGTCACAATCAAAAGGCTTGTTTGGTTCAAAGAAAAAAAAAAGACATAACGTTGGAATAGGATATTTAATTACGATGGCACTATCATTCGTTTTGTTCCAAAACAAAAGTGAGGAAAATATGAAAATTTTCTATGATCTTGCTATCCACTTGGATCTCCTTTTCAAATTTCCTGCGCGTCGAAAACGAGAACGTTCTCTCTAGTGGCACAATAATATCTTAATTATGCTTTCCATGTGGTTTGAATTTGATGTGACCATGTATTGGGAATCATGTGTTTTTTTTCCTATTCATGAGAACAAGCAACCAATTTACAAAGGTCATGTGTTTTTCAATCCTCTATTTTATACCTACGTTCCTTTTAATTTTCTTGTATGTTTTCCTATTTCTATGTGATTAGAATTATGTGAACCAAACATATATAACGTAAACTTCATATCTTGTTTCAAGAAAATAAACTTTATATCATTATATGGCACTGAATCGCCCATCACCAAGCCAAACAAATCTAGGTTATAATATTGTGAGGAAATTTCACAAAACCATGTTACTGGGGCTAGAGTTTCACAAAAACTAGAATTGAAGGACATTCATCGGAAGACATCAATTTTTTTGGGTTAAGATATTTCAGACAAGCCAAATCTCGTTATTTGTAAGTTTGGCACCATATTGAACAACTCGGTCTCACATGCTAGGTGCCACATGGCAGAGGAGGCGTTTTCGACATCGCGGGCTCACTAGTTTGATATTTTAAACAAAGTTTGGTCGGAAGTTGCAAAAAAAAAAAAAAAACTTGGTTTGTTCCGAGTAAAGTCTCTTCTGCCACTTGGCACCTGTCTTGTGATGTTGTGCACTCGGGTTATCGGAAACAATGTCAACTGAGATTTGGATTCTCTGAAACAATTTAGCTCAAAGTTGTTGCTTTCTGATAAAATTTGCAGTGATGATAAGAATACGCTCCAGTGATACAAAGATGGGTGTTCAAATATCGATCCAGTGATACATGATGGACGGACTAACTAACAGAGAAATCCCACAATACTCTGTCCTTCAGAGCACGCACTGGAGTGTAATGTTTGGAAACCTGAAACGTTTAGACTTGTGCTTAATCATGTGGAGCCCGTTGTGATCACGCACCACCTCCACACCAGTAAAGACAGTAAGCTCCTCTTCGTCTATGATATCCGAGTCGTCATCTGACCACCCTCGCGATTTACCACAAGTGCAACAAGTGGCGGTCTCCTGCTTCGTAACAATGCGGAAGCTAGTGGCGATGCAAAACTTGCCTGAGCCAAGGTACAGCGAGTGCTGATATGAGGGGTACAAGCCGTCAGGCACATTGCCGAGATAATCCCACGATTGGTGCTCCTCGGGTGGCTAAAATTCAAGATCAAAAGCACACAAGTGGTGGCGGTGGGAACCATGAATGCCGAACCAGAGGCCCAGCTCGGGGGCATACTCCGCTGCCCTCGGATGGGCAGCACCCAGCTTCCAGCTTCACTCCACTGGTCCCTCTCAGTGTCGAATGCATAGGTGCCGGCGTCCGGACATGACACGCATATCGTCGAGTCATCGACCACCGCGGCCGCGGTGGGTTTTCCCTGTTTCTTCTCATATCCAGGCCAGCTGTTCGAGACGGGTTGACAAGGTGGTGGGGGTGGCAGACGATCCCAACCCCAGTCGACGTTGTCATGAGGTTGGTCGTCTTCAGTGTCACCAGTCCTGGAGTAGCTGAAGACCTCGAAGACGCCATCCTTTTTGCGCAAGACATAGAGGCGGTGCTCGTCGTCCTCGCAAATACTCTCGTCACCAGGTCGGGTCATTGACAGGGAGATGGAGTCGGCTGGCTTGGAGACGCTGGCACTACGAACCGCCATGACCGACTTCGAGGCCACGTCGTAGACTGTGGCATTGCCAAAAGGATTAGTGAACAAGACGCAGCCCTCTCCCAGTTCTCTCAGTAGAGAGAAGAAATGCTGGTGGCATGAACCCGCGTGCTTGGCCGGTACTCTGAAGTTGACTGCTGCCTTGGGCAGACTCTTGCAACTCGAGGTCATCGGCAACAGTCCTTGTATGTTCTTCGTCTTCTGTGCTGCTGCCTCTGCTGCTTCTCTTGTTTTATGGAAGAGGTGCTTGGAGTGGTCGATGCGGCACAGCGAATAGACACCAGTGCCGAAGTTGTGCACTACCATGTTCACGAACTTGCGAGCCATCGTCCTGTCCAAATTAACCCAACTAGTCCTCGAGTTAAACCTGACTAAGGTAAAGAAACAGTATTAATTGGTGAGATCCAAATATCAGGATTAAACTCAGTACATGTCTCAAAGTTGCGCCTTTAATTTGTACTATTTATTACGAGAGACAGAAAAGTACATACCAGCAGCTGCACAGCAGAATCAAATTCCGTCAGACTCCTCCTAATTATACACCTAGAGCCGCCGGAGGATTGTTACTGACTCTTAATTCCACAAGCCCTGTGTTGCGTTGCGGTCAAAGATGTGAATAATCACTCGTGAAAAAAATTACGGACCAAACTGGATGGAGGACAGGCTCTAGCTTTGTTTGGAAAAATACCTGAAGCTGCTCCATCTGCCACCAGCGACAGGGAAATCTAGGAAACGGCGATGGCGACGGCGGCGTCGGGAGGGAGGCGATTCTTCTATCAATTGATCATGGGCCAGAAAATTCTGGTTTTGTCGCTGGGTGGGCCGGTCCGGAAGTTAATCCAGCCTGCCTGTCCTATAACCCGATGGCATCAGGTCAGGTCGCGGGCCTAGCCGCCACTAGGTCCAGCGTTTTCTAGTTCTCAAAAAAAATAACTAGGTCCAGCGTTTCTTTTCGAGAGTTTTTTGTAAGGACAATCGTTTCTGTGCACTACCTATCTCAGTTTTATCTGTTTGTGCCATCTCCGCGTAGTTTCTCTCGTTCGTGCCTTGGCTGGGCCGCAAATGGCCCACGCACGGCCAAGATGGTCGCTTCCGTCTGGTCAACCTCGTTTGGTCGTCACTTGGCCTGACTTGTTGGGTCGGCCTGGGGCACCGGCCTGACTGGTGGGGTCGGCCTGTGTGGAAGTTATGCCGAACGGGTATACCTGCCACGGTGGATTAAAACCTGGCCCACCAAGGAGGCACATCAGATAAAGCCGGAGGGCTTAATGGAGAAGGCCTCATGGGCTTAGGCGCAAGGGTAAGCTCTGGGCTGGCTTAGTGAAGTTCAATACGAAGGCCAGGCTGCGTTCGCCTTAGGGAGCAAGTTAGGGTTTGTTACCGTGTTAGTCTAGAACTCGTGATCTATGTCGGTTAAGGCTTTCCTTGTAGGGGAAGGCTTGGCACCTTTATAAGCCAGCCTTCCAGCAGCCTTAGGACACGCATACAATCTCATTGTAACCTGTACACATATTCTCCTTGAGTGAATTATAGCAGCACGTAGGATCTCGCCACCGTCGTGAGATCCGAAGCTGGGTAAGATCGTGTGTGCAATCCTGTCACTGGAACCCTCTACGTTCTTCCCCACCACTTCTACGGTACGTATGAATCCATATAGTAGTTCCGCGTTACCAATACCTCGATAGTTGGCGCCCACCGTGGGGCCCAAGGCGTCGGGAGTTTTGTTTCAGGCGGGAGCATTGGGCGAGATCGGCAAGACTATGGCAGTTGGTCGCGCCGCATCATCAACAACTTTGGGTGCATCGAAGACGACGGGTCCTACGTCCCAGCAAACGACGCACTTGTGTCAAGCTTCGTCGTTCCCTTCGGCACCATCAACATCTTCATGGGTTTTACGGCTGAGGCGTATGGATTCCCCAGGGGATCCGCCGCCTTTTGGCCCACCCACCACCCCATCGATTATGCAATCGAGCAACAACACAGATCGGATCAGGCCTTTGTCTATCGCGATCTGAGTGACATTGCCGTTATGTCGCGAAAACGTGGCAATCTCATCGTTGACCTTCAAGAAACCTTTGATAACTTAAGAAAATATAACATGAAGCTAAATCCGGGAAAATGCTTTTTTGGCGTCCCAGCAGGAAAACTTTTAGGCTTCATTGTTTCAGAAAGAGGTCTTGAGGTTAACCCAGAAAAGATTCGAGCTATCATGGACATCAAAAAGCCTACTTGTCTTAAAGATGTCAAAGGCTCACAGGATCTGCAGCAGCTGTAAGCCGATTTATTAGTAGGCTTGGGGATAAAGCTTTACCCCTATACAGGTTGTTGAAGAAAACTAAGACGTTCGTCTGGACTGAAGAGGCAGATGCAGCCTTAGCACAGTTAAAAGACGCCTTAGTTTCAGCACCAATATTAGCGTCTCCTCTACCACAAGAGCCGATGCTACTTTACATGGCGGCTACCAACCTAGTTATTAGTGCAGTGGTTGTTGTTGAGCGAAAGGAAGAGGGAAAGGAGCTACCGGAACAAAGGCCGGTATATTATATCAGCGAAGTCTTCTCCGAATCCAAACAACGATACCCTCACTATCAGAAGCTGGCTTATGGAGTTTTCTTCGCAGCCAGAAAATTACGCCATTATTTCCAAGAGCACCCAATCACGGTAGTCAGTAAGGCGCCATTGGGTGACATTATAAACAACACCGATGCCACTGGACGTGTGGCTAAGTGGGGAATTGAATTGGCAGCCTTCGACATCCAGTACAAGCCACGTACAGCCATCAAATCCCAGTCTTAGCTGATTTCATCGCAGACTGGACAGAAGCAATGGATGAACTTCCCCTCCCTGACGAGAATATTGGGTTATGCACTTTGACGGCTCCAAAATGTTGCAGGGATCGGGAGCTGGCGTGGTACTGAAGAACCCTAAAGGAGACAAGATGTGCTATGTCTTGCAGATACACTTCAATGCCACTAATAATGTTGCAGAATACGAGGCTCTGTTGCATGGATTGCACGTCGCAAAGGATTTGGGCATTAGCCGTCTTTTGTGCTATGGCGATTCAGACCTCGTTGTTCAACAATTAGAAGGGGCATGGGACGCGAAGAGCCCTACAATGGCTGAATACCGACGCACGGTAGACGAGTTTGGTCGGTGTTTTATCGGCTTAGAAGTCAAGCATATCAAAAGGGAGGAAAATGAAGCAGCGGACGCCTTAGCCAGAATGGGCTCGAAAAGATCGAAGGTGCCCTCCGATATATTTTTGGAGCACCTGTACGTGCCGTCTATTAAAGGCGGAGATGAGGATGACCCCATGGCTTCGCAGTCTGTTTCCGTCATGCTGGTGAAGCCAGACTGGACACAGCCCTACATAAATTTCCTCCTTAACAAGGAAGAGCCAGAGGATGAAGTATTAAGGCGGCAAGTTGTGCGCAGAGCTAAGGCATACACAATAATAAATGGAGAGCTATACAAGCGGAGTACCACAGGTGTATATCAACGATGCGTTTCGCCGGAAGAAGGACAGGAGATACTAGAAGAGATCCATGGTGGATGTTGCGGTCATCATGCCTCTGCCCGAGCAATTGTCGCCAAAGCTTTTAGACATGGATTCTACTGGCTCACAGCAAAGCAAGACGCAGAAGAACTCGTCAAGAAATGCGTTGGATGCCAAAAGTATGCAAGACAGCCAAAGATGCCAGCCCAGGAATTGCGCACCATTCCAATCACGTGGCCATTTGCGGTCTGGGGACTGGACATGGTAGGTCCATTCAGGACTGCGCGAGGCGGCGTCAAACATCTCTTAGTTGCGGTGGATAAATACACCAAGTGGGTTGAAGCTAAGCCCATAAAAAAGCTTGATGGGGCAACAGCCAAGAAGTTCGTCATTGAGGTTATAACGAGATTTGGCGTCCCCCACAGTATCATTACGGACAATGGGACAAACTTCGCCGTAGGAGAACTGGCAAAGTACTGTGGTGAAGTTGGTATTCGTTTGGACTTAGCATCTGTGGCTCATCCACAATCGAATGGCCAAGTTGAGCGAACCAACAGTATAATCTACAGGGAATAAAGCCAAGATTAGAGTGCCTTTGCATAGAGCAGCTGGAGCATGGGTAGAAGAATTACCTGCTGTCTTATGGAGCATACGCACAACTCCAAGCAGTGCAACAGGCTATACCCCTTTCTTTCTCATATATGGCGCTGAAGCGGTACTCCCAACAGATGTCCTGCACGACACACCTCGTGTAACAGCCTACGTTGAAGCAGACGCAGAAGAAGCCAGACAGGATGGCTTAGACCTTCTCGAAGAAGAGCGTGAGATAGCGCTTCAGCGCTCCGCCATTTATCAGCAGAACATGCGGCGTTACCACAGTCGCAAGGTAAGACGGAGATCGTTTCGGAAGGCGATTTGGTGCTTCGCCTTGTTCAGCAAAAGGAGCACAAACTATCTCCCATATGGGAAGGACCCTTCGTTATCAGCAAAGCGCTTAAGAACGGGGCATATTATCTTGTGGACCTCCGTGATATCGAGAAGAAGAAGAAAAGAGGCCGCAAAAGGAAAAGGAACGAAGAAGCAGTGCTCAAGGAGACGAAACGTCCTTGGAACATTGAGCAGCTACGTCCTTTTTACACTTAGCAATTCTATTGTAATCACACCATATATGATTATGAAATAAAAGTCTTTGGTTCCCTCAATTATTTTTATGCATGAGTTCTCGCCGTCTTTTATTTCCATTTGATCATATATTTCGATAAAAATATCAATGTTAACCCGAATTGGCTTCGTGCTTGTGGTTACTCACATGATGCTTTTGCCTTAAGGCCTTACAAAAATTAAAATTGCATCCGTCTAAGAGTATTTATCTGATCGCGTATATGCTGGCTTGTCTTAGTAGATGCTTTACGCACCAAAAGCCGGCGCCGTTTCTGTGTTTAAACAGTTTGGTTACTAACCCTGTTGCCAGCGAAGTGTTCCGTGCTTAGGTTCTGCCAGCATACGAAAAGGCTAAAGCATATAAGCCAGAAAACTTAAGACGGATAAGGAGCATAGTTTGCAAGCCTTTTAAAAATAAGTGCATGCGTCGCAAAACAAACATGTTCAACAGATAAAAAGGCTCCTGCCATTACAAAACATAAAACAAGTCTTTTGTGCCATCTTTCATGACACGCTTAATGCAAAGTTTTTCCTGCATCTTATGCAGGGGACTGAGGAGGCGAAGACGCAGGGGACTTGGATGGATCCAGCGTAGCTTCAGACTCGCCTTCTTCTTCTTCATTTCCGTCTTCTGACTCATCGCCATTGCCAGTGGTGGGTGCTTCGGCTTCGTCATCAGACACGTCGTCAGGACGGGGAGGCACAGGCTTCTTGGAGAAGAAGATAGACAAGTCTACCATCTCAGCAACGGCTGAGGCAAAGCCAGAGACAGAGGCATAGACCTTTTCTTTGACGAGCTCGTTGCCGTCTCTGTCCTTGGCTGGGAAACACTTGATAACGCGCCACATGTTGACTTCGGGGTAGTGGCCGCGAACAAGTCCTAGAGCAAGTTTTGCTCCGCCTCTAGCTGCTGAGCGAAGACGCTCCACCACCTCTGGGACGCAGTTCTGAAGAAGTGGCAGCAAGTTGCTGGTGTTTGTCACTTGGGGCAGCTGTTTTGGGAAGATGTTGGCGACAACGTCTCTTCCCGCAGCATACAGCCCTGACACAATTTCGCCACACTCCAAGATAAGCTCCAGGCGCGTCTCAGAGGTAAGCCTTTCCCCAAACCCAGCTGGAACTGAGGAAGGGAGGAATGGAAAAAATTAAGGCGTACTGAAGTGTTGAATAAAGGCGAAAAGTGACAGAAATGCGAGAAGTAAAAGAAGAGGCTTACTTAGCAGTTTCTCGTCAATGGCGGTGCTCTCATCAGCTTGGCGTTCAAGACGACCTTGTAAGCTCTGGATTAGGAGCCCATCCTTTTCAGCCTGTCGCTGCAGTTTCAGAAGTTCTGCCTTCAGTTGTCTTGTTCTGCAGCGGCGCTGTCTTGGACGGCTTTAAGATTGGCCTCGGCCGTCTTTCGGTTCTCCTCCAGTTGCTTAAACAAGGCGGCATTTTCCCGCCTCACACTTCTATATCGCCAGTCTCGCTGACGATCTGTTTTGCCTTCGCCACAACAGCTGTGCAAAACACATTGCATGTGTTGAGCATCTTATGCCTTAAAATGAACTAAAGTCACATTGCATGTGAAAGAACAACATTTACCTTTGTTCGCCTTATTTTCGGCGACGGCTTGCTTGAGCACTTGCCTTTGGTTACTCAGTGAGTACCATAGATCGCATGTAAGTTGCTCACTGCTCTGCTAGGCAAGGGTAGTAGTAAGTAAAAAGGTAAAGACATAAGGTACTACAATGGGCTTGGGGACTGAGTCTTTATCAACATTAAAGAAAGGCCATTACGTCGGCTTAGTCAAAGCACAACGTAATGCCCGGGGACTAGTATGTACATAAAGACGGAATATTTACCTGCATCATGGCCTTCAAGGCTTTGTAGCTCTTCTTCATTGTGACGTACAGCTCGTCACAATTATCTTCCAGTTCAAGATGGTCAATGTTTGCCAACTGGCCTTAGCTTCGGAGGCGGCTCGTTGCGCTCCTTCTCATCGGCAAGCATGGCGGCGATGTTGGGTAAGATGTACCCCTCGTCGTCAAAGAGCTCTTGCTTCACCATGTTGCGGATAGCTCACGAGTAATGGGCTCGTTCGGCTCTTCTGACTGAAGTACCGCCGCCTTCCCAGCAGCGGCAGCCCTGGCCAACTTTTCAGTTTCCGTCTTATCAGGTAAGACGGCTGAGTCCAAATCTATATGATGATCTTCAGATGGGCCTGGGGATGTCTCTTGTTGAACGGAGGGAGTGGGGGGAGCGATGGCGGAGAAGGCTCAGTCTTCTTTGCCTGGAAGAAATTACTTTCTTCCTCTTGAGAGGTGCAGTTGGTTTGATCCTGCAAATCACATACAAAATAAGATAACATTCATAGACATTGTTCGCCTTACTAAAGAAATTGAGGTTCGGCTTACTTCTGTACTGGAGCATTGAAGGCCGCATCTTCATCGTCCTCAATGTCGAGCACTTCGGCGTTAACAGGGATGGCTTTCTCACGCTTCCGCCTTTCTGCTGCTGAAGTTGCTGCAGTAGCTCCTGAAGCCTTTCGTTTCCGAGTCTTTGGGGCTCGGGTGCCGCTTCAGGCACGTAAAACAAAGGAGCCAGCAGATTATCCGGCAAAAGGGCGAGCTGAAATCAAAAGTGGTGTTAGTAAGGCAAACATTGTGGAAGTGTAAAAACAGTAATGGTAAATGCCTTACCTTGGGAGCCGGGTTGGCGGCTGTGTACATAGGACGCTGCTCTGTGAGCTGGATCCTTTCCTTGGCAATCCTCTTAAAGCGATACATAGGGCGTCGTGCGTAAGGTCACTCTCACTAACACGGAGGGGATCTTTCTTCTGGTCCGTGTAGTGGCACAAGAGGCCTTTGCGATCTTTCAAAGGCTGGATTCGCCTTGACAACCAACATAGGATGGTGTCTGCGCCCGTGAGTTTGGGCACAGCAGTCTTTGTTAAGTACTCAATCCGCCTTTGCATGCGACGGAGGTTGTCAGGAAGGACCTTCAGCGGTTTTTCGCCCCAAGAAGGCGGGCTCCGCAGGCAAAGGAGAAAAGCGAGGAAGTCCTATGTCTTTGCCTACTGGCGCCATGTCTTTGCAGTAGAAGAAGGAGCTATTCCAGCCTTTAATGGAATCTATTTTTGGCGCCTTAGGATACCAGTCTCTGCCTCTACGAAGGTTGATGCTAACTGTTCCTAAGGAAAGCAGTTCTTCCTTCTCTGTTTGGCGCTTGCAAGTAAAGCAGTACTTGAAGAATTCTAAGCTGGGCTCTATGCCTAGGTATCCTTCGAATAAAGCCATAAAGCCAGCTATGTACAAGATACTATTGGGGCCTACGCTATGAGGCTGAAGGCCATAGTAGTCTAAGACTGATTGGAAAAAAGGATGCGGAGGCAAAGACAAACCGCGAGGAGATGTGAGACGAGGAGCACTCGTTCATCGCCGGCGGGATCTGGAGCAGGGTGGCCGTACGCTGACCGCCAGTGGCAGTTCTCCTTTGGTGGGAGGATGCCCTCCTTTTGCAGCTGCGTGAGGTCCGCGTCGGTGATGGTGGAAGCTGCCCAGTTGCGGGATGATGCTTCCTCTCCCTCCTCCTCTGCCTCCGCCGCATCGCCCTCGTCGGAGGGCTGGGCATTT
>CAMZMU010000041.1:66144684-66317574 GCA_947311845.1 Poa pratensis
GGAGTCGGAGCCATTGCCGTCCTGCGGCTCCAACTCCGGGTCCGAGTCCGCCTCCTCGGACCCGTCGTTGTCGTCGGATTCGGGGTCGGAGTCGCCTATCCTCCCCCTGGTCGTCGTCGTCGCCCTCGCCGTCGTCGTCGGAACTGGCGTTCTCCTGCCAATGCCCGTGGCCCTCTTCCCACCACGGGATCGGGTTCCCGTCGCCATCGGAGTCGCTCGGGATGGCTTCGTTCTGCCACACGGATCCATTGCAGGGAACGGGGTGGTTGGGGTATTTTGGACTGGAGAGAAGAGAGAAGAACTGCACCAATGCGCAATGTAGAGAAGAGAGAACCAAGTGAACCGCAATGCAATGGGATTGGGGTTTTTATGTGTGAAGGGATAGTGATGAATTCACTGCCGCCCGCGCGTAGATCGGTAACCGCTTGGGGCACCGAACAGGCGGATCGCTTCGTTTTCTTGCCAACGCAGTGTGAAATGACAAACAATTTACAGATTATATTCGCAATGATGACATCGTGTGACCGCGCTTCACGTCTAGTCGAACTAACATGCCTGTAAATGTTCACCACGTCATCTGGTGCCCTTGATGTGTCGAGTACAAGTGTCGAACAGTTGATGTGCGTCGTCGTTCTTTTCAAATTTAATGCAGTTGGAGACGCTGTGAGACATCTACACGTATCAGAAGCATTTTTGCGAGAACTGACGCGATTAACTTTTTGTTTACGTGCAAATATGCGTCGGTGCATCCGTGTCAACACACCAAGCGCGATCTGGACACGAACTGGACGTGAACGGCCCACAATGCGCTCTGTTACGCGATCTGAACATGTGTAGACCTTGTTTATCAACTTGAATCGTTAGTATATGACATAAGAACTATGTGCGCAGGATTTTCCTTTTTGTTTTTTTTTGAATATTTGAAGCTCATTTCAAAATTCGGTCAAACTAACGTTGACCGACATTTAAACAAGTTTAAAACATGAAAATGAAAACTAAGCATGGATCCTTCTTAGTCACTCCAAAATGAAACTTTGTGAGGTGTTTGCTTTTATTGGAAATCCAAAACCCCTTCTCTTCACCCTTGAAATCATAGGACATAGTGAGATATCACCTTAGATACATGCATTTCTCATATGAAATGTTTATAGATGATGTTTATCAACTTGAATCGTTAGTATATGACATAAGACGACTATGTGCGCAGGATTTTCCTTTTTTTGATTTTTTTTTAATATTTGAAGCTCATTTCAACCTCGAGTTCATACGACAATTCGAGGATATCACTTAGATACATGAATTTTTCATCTGAATGTGTATAGACATTGTTTATCACTTGAATCGTTAGTATATGACATAAACGACTATGTGCGCAGGATTTTCCTTTTTTGATTTTTTTTGAATATTTGAAGCTCATTTCAAATTTCGGTGAAACTAACGTTGACCGACATTTAACAGTTTAAAACATGAAATTTGAAAAACGAAGCCTCGATCCTTCTTAGTCACTTCAAAATGAAACTTGGACACTTTATCAAACTTTTCAAAACCCCGTTGAGTGCCTCCAAACCCCGTTGAGTGCCTCCAAACCCCATTTAAACAATGACCGTCGAACTAACCCTAGCGCTGAACTGCAGCCGTCCGATCGTTCCTCTAGAAGGAATCTGCAGGCAGACTCGGGGCGATCCGCGAGAAGCTCATTCTGCGATCTGATTGGACGCGCCGTAGGACTAGGGCTTTACCCGCTGACGAGTGGACCACGGCGTACCCAATGGGGATTTTGGCTCGCCCACCCCATTTGCTCAGTGACAAAAATGGAAATTTTGGCTGTAACCCGTCATCGTAACTTAAATGGGGATTTTGGCACACCAAATGGGGATAGCCATGAGCTTGGTCAAATCTAGCTTGAATCCATATAAATTTTCAAATGAGCTTGGACTCGCTGAAAAATGTGTTTCAAATGAGCTACAAAGGTAGGGTAAACGGCTCCATTTCTAAGAAAAATGGTGGACTCGCTGAAAAATGTCTTTCAATGAGCTCCAAAGGTAGTAAACGGCCCCATTTCTAAGAAAAATGGTGGACTCGCTGAAAAATGTCTTTCAAATGAGCTCCAAAGGTAGGGTAAACCCCATTTCTAAGCAAAATTTGCAAACTGAAGTGGATTTTGGCACACCAAATGGGATTTACACACAATTGGAAACGTCAAGCACAAGGCCTTGCCAAATTTCATGGTAGTACAAAATGGACTTGCCCTTGACAAATTATAAAATAGATCAACAACTAATAATTAAATTGGCCCTTGCCCTTCATAAAGCAACTAATAATTAAAATGGACTACCACTCGTCCTCGTCATCGGAAACCTCCACCGACTCGGCCTTGCCCTTGCCCTTGGCATCGACCTCCATTGGGGCGTTGCTGTTCGACAGCGACCACATGACCTTCTTCTTCCCCTTGCTCTCTGAGTTGATCTTGAGCCGTTGCTGCTCGACGGCGGAATGCTTGGCCAGCTCCGTGGCTTTATGGTCGGCCATGGCCCAGGCCATACCCAGGTCCAGGACCTCCGTGACCTCCTCCTTCCAGGCCATGGTCCAGTCCATACCCTGGTTGTCCTCGTCGTCCTTGTCGGACAGATCGATGAAGGGAATGGGATCGGGAGTAATGGCCCTGCCCTTGCCCATGCGCCTGCCCCTTGGAGACTCCCCGGATCGTGCAATCTCGATCCTTGAGCGCATCCTGCTCGAACTTGGAGGAGTATGCGCACGCCCACGCCCACGCCCACGCCCCATGCCGCTTCCCTCGCTCGCCTCAAGAAACCAAGGATAGCGGACGTGGCGGCGGTGGTTCCAGCTGGGAGTGGAGCTGCCATCACCACGAGTCATGGAGAGATAAGGGACTGACGAAGGTGTCTAAGAGAGGAAGAGGGGATTTGTGAGCACAATGGGCAATGAGATGGCTCCTTTTGAAGCCATCTGCGGTCTGGACGGCGTCGCGGTCTAGACGGCAGTTATGGCGACCGAGCATTGATTCGGCTCCAGACTGCTCAGCTTGAAGCAGGACAGAGTAGGCAAGAGAGATGCGAGGACGGTGGAGCAGATGCACGGCCAGGCCGGCAGTGTAGGTGGCGAGGCAACTTTTTGCCGGCCAGGGGGGCATGCCATTGAAGGCACGGTGGAAATTTGGGGACGGCGAGCACAGGCATGGACGCGCACGTATGGCTGCATGCAAGCACATGCACTTCGCTGGGCCCACATGTAACAGGTTTGTTAACGGTCAAAGGGCTTGACCAGATGGAAACGGCCGTCTTCGTCATCCGCGGGCCATGTGCGAGCCAGCCAGGGCACGAACGAGAGAAACTACGCGGGTAGGGCAAACAGATAAAATAGAGAGAACCAGGGCACATAAGCAATAATCCCTTTTTTTAATGTTAAGTTTTTGTGTTTGCAACGCTGTCTTGGTGGACATCAAACTTTGTGACAGCGCACCTGCAATAAATCATCTTTTTTTTGCCGATGACTCCCGTATTGTGATGAAAGCCACAGAGCGGGAGTGCGGCAAAATTACAAGAAATCTTGGCGCTATATGAAGCACAGTCCGGGCAGATGATTAATAAGGAGAAGTCCTCTGTTTTTTTTTCAGTAAAGGAACTAAGGCGAATGTAAAAACTGGTGTTCTAAATGTGCTAGGGATCCCAAGGCAATCACAAAACCAGAGATATCTTGGGTTACCTGTACACCTTGGACCATCGAAAAGCAAGGAATTTGAATATATTAAGGAGAAGATTTGGAGGCGCATTCAAGGTTGGAAGGAGAGACTACTTTCAAAGGCAGGCAAAGAAATCTTGATCAAGGCTATAGCACAAGCCATCCCAACCTATGTGATGTCGTGTTTCAACCTCACGAAGAAGTTGTGTTAGGAGATTAGTAGCATGATATGCCGATATTGGTGGAGCCAACATGATGGGAAAGATAAGTGTCATCGGGTTGGTTGGGAGAGGATGACGAGATCAAAAGATTCAGGTGGTCTAGGTTTTAGGGATCTCCACATCTTCAACTTGGCCATGCAAGCACACCAATGTTGGAGGATCCTTTAGTTTCTGGACTCCCTGTGTGCAATTGTTCTAAAAGCAAAATGAAAGGGCATGGCGCCCCCATGTGTGGGCATGGTGCCCCAATGTGTGGTTTTGGTAATTAATGACAATCCCTATGAACTAATGGTTGCATTGAGTTTTACTTGTAGTGTTTGTCCATAGACCATGCTTGAACTCCATATGTTGGATTCAAGGTTGATGCCATGAATATATTGATATAATGAAGTATTTGGCATCAAGATCATCGAGTTGAGCATATTGCAAGTATGTCTTGAAGAAAAGAATTATGTGATCATTCATGGTTATCTTCAAGACATCATCTATTGAAAAGAGAAGAAAAGATACAAGGTTGATCAAGTATTGATCAACACACAAAGCTACAAGATGTACCAAGTGGGATCATGTATCTCTTGGTATGGTAAGCAATTGTCCATATAGCTTTGTGAACTAACCCATGATATGTGTGTAGCATTTCTATATGTGGTTAGGTATCTTTCTATGGGCTTGCATCAAATGAAGATTTCATATGGCCCATGATCGATGACGTCAAGTGGTGATCGTCATCAATGTTGAGAAGCGCAAGTTCAAGAGGAGCATCTCGAAGAAATCCTAGGCTTGAAGCTTGCCACCCATTTAGAGATAATGTTCATGTGAAGATGTGCCTAAGAGAGGCTCTCCCATAGTGGAGTATGGGGGAGCAATGTTTGAGTCTTCACCAAGCGAAGCGCAATCAAGAAAGGTGGTCCACTTGAAGAGATCAAGATCGACGTCATCTAGCTCAAGTGGAATGCGCAAGGCAAAGGTATGATAGGGTTTCTATTTTACCGGTCTCGTGGTACTAGCTGGGAGACCGGGTTATAGGATAGATACCGTACTATCAAGAGGGGCTCTCGATTGAGCTTTAGCGTATCAGTTGGAGAGAGCTCAAACCTTTGCATACTTGCCTTCATCATCTTTCTTGGTTCTTATTTGGATTTTCTCCTTGTTGGGTTTTGGTGCTTGTTGTGATCTTCATGACAAGCCCAAGTTCTCCGAAAACGGATTTCGTATGGAAAACTTGTTGCATTTTCAGGTTGGAAATATTATCGGTCCACCTTCGAGATAGGGTCCACACCTTCCCATGTGTGGTATCCCCTCTATATTTGTGACCCTTAATATTTCCACTTTTTGTAGGAATGCTCTTGTCGCTACCTTTCCAACCTCGTTGGTTTCATCTCGTTTGGAGCTTCCTTGCAAAACTTATTGCGGTTCTCTTTTTCTGGTTCTGCAGTTTCTTCTTAGGCCGGTAGTACCGACCCTCGCCTGGTACTACCGGCTGACCCCTTGCGGAACTACCGCGGCCAGTACCGGGCCCAGTACCGCATCTCCGGATGGCTCTCTGCCTCTCGAAGTTTTCACCCGGTAGTGGCGCGGTACTACCGGGAAGGGAGCACTACCGGGCCAAGTGGTCCGGTACTACCGTTGCGCGCCGAGTCAGGGAGCGCTGACTGGTCTTCGTTTTTCCTCGAGTCAACGCGGCTCGGTACTACCGGGATCGGCCCGGTACTACCGCTGTGGCCTTTTTCGTCTGCAACGGGCAGATTTTTGAGAGGACCTTTTTAAGGGGGTTTCTTCCCCAACGGTTCTCTCACCCCTTGAGCTAGCTTTTCCCCTCTCTCTCCTCCATTGTTGACCTTTGGAAAAGCTTGCCTTCCTCTCAATCCCTCCCATGATTCTTGCATATCTTTGAGGGAATTTGAGAGGAGATCAAGATCTACATATTCATCCAATCCATTCCTCCTCTAAGTGAGGGGAACCTAGTAGATCGTGATCTTGAAGTTCCATTTGTTGAGTTCTTCCTTGTTCTTCCTCTCTTCTCCCCCCACAAGCATTAGTTGCTTTTGGTGGGATTTGGGAGTGAAGGATTTGACCACTTCTAGTGGTCTTGCCTTCTTGCATCGGTTGCATCGGTTTAAGTTCTCCACGGTGATACGTGGAAATCGAAGTTGAGAAGCTTGTTACTCTTGGGTACTTGGGGTGCCCTAGAGCTTGTCCTCTTGGGTACTTGGAGTGCCCTAGACGGTCCTTGTTGATCTCGGAGTTTTGGTGGCTCGCGGGATAGTTGGGAGCCTCCAATTAAGTTGTGGAGTCGCGCCCCAACCTTGTGATTCTTGTGGCTTTGGGAGCCACGGGAATTCGGTGAGAGCCTCCAATTAAGTTGTGGAGTGTGCCTCACCCTTGTACGGGTTCGGTGACCACCTCAAGTGTCCCATAGTGGTTCGTGGCACTCCGCATTGGTGGAGGCACGAAGGAGATTACGGTGTGCCATTTGACGGCTATTCGGGGATCACTTTGTGACTCCGCACCGCTCCAACGGAGACGTAGCTTCCATTGGGAAGTGAACTTCGGGATAAATCATCGTCTCTAAGTGACTCGGTATTTCTATACCCGGGCTTCTTACTTATGATATTTACTTTGTGATAGCCAACGAGCTTGAAGTAATATATCTTGCTATCACATATTTGCTTATCTTGTTTAGCATAAGTTGTTGGTGCACATAGGTTAACCTAGCTTGTTTAGGTTTCGTGCTTGATAAATTAAACGCTAGTTTTATTCCGCATTTATTCAAGCCTAAACCGCAAAGAATTTTAATCACCTATTCACCCCCCTCTAGGCGACATCCATGTCCTTTCACAAAATATTTCCAAATGTTTATATCCTTGAAGCCCAGCCGCAGAAGAACATGTCGTACACTTGGCGCAACATCTTACAAGGCCTTCACTTGCTAAAGGAGGGGATAGTTTGGAGGGTCGGTGAGGGCGAAAAGATCAATGCATGGACTGATCCATGGATTCCTCGTGGAACCACGCGAAGACCAGTGGCGACTAGAGGCCTCTCCATCATCTCTACGTTCAGTCATAATCCAATCACGGAGACTTGGGATGAAGGTCTGATTCGAGATAACTTCACGAAGGATGACGTGCGAGAGATTCTGCGCATTCCTGTCAAAGCAGACATGGACGACCGGGTTGCCTGGCATTACGATAGCAAGGGGCAATTCAGTGTCAAGTCTGCTTATCGGGTGGGAGTTAGCTTGCGGGACTCGAAGCTGAATAGGGATGCAAGTTCGTCTGCGGTAGCGGTGTGTTAGAGTGACACATGGAAACATATATGGGCTCTGGATCTGCCGGGGAGAAAGTGAAGATCTTCTTGTGGCGTTTAGCTCACAACAGCCTCCCAACTCGCATGAACATTAAGAGGAAAGGAATCGAGCTCGACACACGTTGCCCAGTTTGCGACCGACTCGATGAAGATAGTGGTCACATTTTCCTAAAGTGTAAGTTCGTGAGGCATGTCTGGCAGACACTCGGCTTGGAACAAACTAGGTTGGAGCTTCTGTCCTGTGCAAATGCCCGAGAAGTGATGACCAGAATCTGCTCGCTTCCCTTAAAGATGCGTTCTCTGATAGTCGTTATGTTGTTGGACTGGTGGACATACAGAAATAAAGCCAATGCGGGGGAGACAAGGTGGATGAGCTCTGCCACTTGATGAACAAGCACCTAAATGATTTCATGCCAAAGCCGAAGGAGCCTACCATTGTGACTCATATCCGGAGATGGGAGCTGCCCCAATCAGGCTACATGAAAGTAAACTGCGATGCGTCATTTATACAGGCCAACCAAGATGGTGCCTTTGGTTTTGTCGTGAGATCTGATGCCGGTGATTTCATCGCTGCTGGAGCCGGCAAGCTGCACAATCTCCGTTTTTTTAATGTTAGCAGGAGCGCTGCTAAATTCAATTATTAGAAGAGAGTTTTACAGAAAAGAAAACTGGTGAGACAGACCTCAACCAGGATCAAAGGGGATCGACGCCCCGGCCAAGTTCCACAACAATGATTCGTCCCTAATTCTACACACTAGAGCATCTACAGAAAGCTGCTCATTTTGAAAAATCCGCCTGTTACGCTCACGCCAAATTTCCCAGGACGCCAGCATTAGGAGAGATTGAGTTCCTTTCCAAAGGCTGGACGTTGATTGCGACCCACAACGCTGCAGCCAAGCGCTGATGGAATCAAGGCCGGCCCAATTTTGGGGAAGAAGAGGATTCAGCCGCGATTGACAAGCAAGGCGCTCCCAGACCAACCAAGGACACTCGACCAGGAGGTGCAGCGGCGTCTCGAGACTGCGCATACACAAGGGGCAAAAGTAATCATTCTCCCAGCCTCTACGCTGCAAAGCATCCGCTGTTAGGATTCTGTTTATGGCCGCAGACCCGCAGTCCAGAGAAAAAACCGGCACTTCCCTAGAGCCCAGCCCGACCAGATGATAGGCGCAAGATCAGAAAGAGTCGAGCCCTCAAATTGGGCAAGGTATGCCGATTTAGACGTGTACTTCCCTGAAGCCGTCAGACGCCATCTAATCGTATCATCCACCCCCGGCGAGAGCGTCGTGGTGTCGAGAAGCGCAGCCAACCTCTCGAGCTCAGGCAACATCTCCGGCTGCAGGCCATGGCTAAGATCGGTGATCCATCTATTGCCCTCGAGCGCCTGCTGGACAGACCTGTTCTTGCGGCAGGCGATGGCGTAGAGGGTTGGAGCGATAGCACACGGGGCCAGCCCCTGCAAGCTGCACAATCTCCGTGATGCTCTCCAGGCGGAAGCACATGCTTGCGTTGCTGCCATTGAAACTACGGCTAACCTGCGCATACATCAGGTTGTTTTTGAATCAGATTCCACAACGCTGATCAATGCGATTACGAAGGGAGGGTATGACCTCTCCGATATTGGAGTCCTTGTACGTGAAGCTAGAAGTTTGGGCCTGATACATTTTGAACATGCATTGTTGAGGAGCTGCAGGAGAGAATGTAATAGGGTAGGGTACCCGTGAATTAGCAAAATTTGGCTATGCGGACAGTGAACCTTCATCCTTTTAGGTGGGTGCTGCTCCTGATTTTGTAAACAGTTTGGTTGCCAGCGATCTTGCTGCGCAACAGGTTTAGTGGTATGTGTTAAAAAGTAGAAAAAGTAAAAAAAACGCTGTCTTGATGGAGAATTTGACATCGTACAAAATAAAAATCACATGAACCTATCTCCGTCCTGGTGTTTCCGCCCAGACCAATGTGGCTGACACCGGGCAGCCCGTGGTGTTTTTCTTTTTCCGCACATCTTCGGCCTTACATCTTGTGGTTTATTGTTTGGCTTTTCCGTGGTTTTGACGGTGGTGACAATAATGTGAGTGTCAAGTTTTCTCGTTTTCCATTTTTTTTGTACGGGTGAGATTCTTCTCAAGCAGTACGACAGTCAATCAACGGTTGAACAACTTGATTTCCAAGGGGTGTTGTTCTATCAATCTATCCCCAGATCGGGTAGGTGCGGATCAACGGAAGAAGTGGGATGAGAGGAAAGAAAATGCAAGACGACACAAAAATGAGGAGAAAAGATACATCGGTGTATATATATCGTATTGATCATCCAAAAGTAAAAGATGTTGTAATTTGGCAATTTACAGTTAAATCCATGTATGAGGATCAAATGAATGGACATGCTACTTATCTACAAAAGGATCTTTGGAAATTAAAAATCCTGTTAAAAATCAAAAAATTATGTGGTTCCTTCATAGAAAAAAGTCATGTTAACTAAAGATAATTTGGCAAAAAAGAATTGGCATGGTAGTTCAGATTGTTCTTTTTGTGGCCACAATGAGAATATTGATCATCTGTTCATTACTTGCCCTTTTGCAAAACTTGTGTGGTTTGTGGTTTTCTGTACTTATAATATTTCTCCCCCTACTAATATCACAAACATGTATGTGAATTGGTCGAGAGGTGTAGACAAAAATACCAAAGATAGGATTCGCATAGGTGTTTCAGCTATTTGTTGGTGCATTTGAAATTGCAGGAAACAATCTTGTTTTTAATAGGAAAGACTCCTTTTTCTTGTTTTATAGTTTATTCATGTGCCGGTGCACTGGATCCAATCATGGTTTTTCCTGCTTCCTACGGATCAGCGGGACCTTTTATGGTGGTTGGTGCACGAGATTACTATTGTGGCACAAGATTTTTTTTCTCCCGACATATGTGGCAGCATATTAGTCGACTTTCGTAGTTGTGTTTTGCTTTGGGTGTGTCGGTTGAGGCTTTTCTCAATCTTTGTGATTCTTGAGATGCAAACTTAATTCGTACACTATCAAACTTTGTAATAACGGCTGTGTGCATCACTCGATACATGGGCTGGGATTAATAAAATTTCCTTTTTAAAAAATATTAAAAAAAAGTTAGCCAGAATTAGACCCCCAGAACTTACGCTGCAAATTATTCAAGTACTACTTCTATTCCAAAATATAACGCGTAGAAATTTAGTGCAAAGTTATACTTGCTAAATCCCCCACCCCCAAAAAAAAGTTTCTCAATTGAATAAAATTTAAAAAAAAATACAATGTTAAATAAATACACCATGAACATATGTTTTATGGTGTATCTCTCAGCTTTGTACATATCCATATTCTTTTCAAAAGAAAACATGCTCAACTTACCGAACGTTGACTTCTCACAAAATTCTTATATTTGAACATGGGGATTATTATTTTAGATATTCGAAGAATGCTATATCTAGTAGTGGATATATCCGAATTGTCCAGTGTCAAAAATAGAAATTTATATGTGTACAATAAACTGGAAGTCATATTCGTTTTTCTATAACAACCATTTGTATCCATTTTAAGAAACGCCAGTGATCTAGTCGGAGAGCCAAGCTACACAAGCCCAACATTTGTCCAGGTAAACATCTTAACCAGCATTTTTGGTTTCTTCTCTGAGAGAGCATCATAGGTTGTACTCAAAGAGCTGGAGCAAAAAAAAATCTAATAATCATGTTCCCATGTATTTGTATATTGGACATTATGTCGGACACCAGACAAAAATATCTGATAATAATCATAAACACACCATTTTTCTACAAGCTAGAGCTATCAATGACCGAAATTGTCATAGGATCACGAAGGCCATTTGAACCTTTAACAGAGATACATTATCAAATGGTGATCAAAATAAGACTGGCATGGAAACGTACACGTTGTGCTAAATATCATATTCTTATCCAGATTTTGAAGATTTGAAGGGCTAAGAGCATCTCCACCGAGGGTCTCCAAATGTGTGTCCGGCACGACCAATTGGGCCTCCTTTGGGGGTGCCGGACATGTGTCCGGGCAACATTTAGAGGCCGCCCACATCGGCACCCCCAAAGGCCCACCCCAAACGCGCGCAAATTGTCAAACACCTCGGGGGCGTTCAAATAGATTGCAGAAAATTTGAAAAAGTTCAAATTTCATTCATATTTGTTATATTTTACAAAAGTTTGAATGAATTTGAACTTGGGCGGCCTAGGCGCCGTACCCGAAACCCTAGCCCGAGAAGTTGGCCTCCAGCCAGGCCTCGTCGCTGTCGTCGCCGCTGCCATCGCCGTCGTCGTCGACCACGATGTAGCCGGAGGAGCCGGATGCGCCGTGGCTAGTGGACGCGCCGTCATGGCGACGCGTTGCACGGCTGCGGGAGGCGCCGCCGGAGGAGGACGAGGCTGTCGTCGTTGCCACCGAGGTGGCGATGGCGGCCATGTAGCCGGGGCTGTCGCGCTCGATGGTGGTCACCGAGTCCGCGATGGCGGCCAGGAACCTCGGCGCGTCGCCGTCGTGCTCGTTCCGCAGCGGGGACGGCACATCGTACCCGTACGGGATCATCTCCACGGGAGGTGGAGGCGTCCTGGCTCTAGGGCGGCGCAGGTAGAGCCGTCCGCGTGGTGGCGAACGCCGTGGTTCGCGGCGTTCGCGGATGACGATGCCGGTGCCTCCTCCTCCACGACGCGGAGGCGAGCACGGCTCGTCCTTCACCGGGCGGCAGCTGCGGCACTGGTGCACCTCCTGGTGCCGTGGCCGCACGGACAGCAGGCGCAACGGGGTGGCGTTCCCCGTCCTTGCGTGCTGGCGCGCGGCGGCGATGGCGGAGCCCACAGTGTGGCCTGTGCCGCCCCACCACTGGTGGCGGCCTTCCGCGTTGTGGCGGCCCGGCCGTCTCGGGCCGTCGAAGAACACGAGCGCCTTTGTCTGCTCGCGCTCGAACCGCCGCAGCCACGCCGCCCAGTTTTGGTCGTCGTACTCTGGGAGGGTGCGCTCGTGCGGGGTCAGCCAGGAGCGGCGCCGCGCGATGTCGCGCCGGATCTGGTCCTGCGTCTCCGGCAGCGCTGGCACAGGGAGGCCGCCGTGGGGGGACGTGCGCCACCCTGAGGGCAGACGCGCGTCCGGTGGCACCAGCAAGCCGTAACGGTACAGGTCACACGCCTCTTCGGTGGAGACCGTGCGCCCGCTGCTGCTGCCCGACTCCCAGTTGTTCGCCATAGACGCAGTGGGAGACTAGGCGAAGGAGGATGTGGGAGAGCGAGAGAACAGAGGGCGGTGTGGGAGAGAGGGCGCCGTGGGAGAGGCCATTTAAGGGCAGAGGAGGGGCGGTGCGCGAGCATCCGCGCCGGCGTAAATGCGTTGCGTGGAAACGCCGCGACGCCGGCGCGTGGACTGCCGCGCACGCTGTCGCCGGCGTTAATGCGACGCGTGCCGGCAGGCCTGCCGCCGCCGTCTCGTCGCATCGCCTCCCGTCCAGTCCCATCGCCTGGGAGACTGACCGCCATTAACGCGGCGGAACGGCCTCCTGCGCGCCTTCATTAACACGGGTGCGACGCGTCGGGTGTATGACGGGCGGGCCATCTCTGTCAGGGCCATGCCCAAATCGATGTCCGGCACCCCTAGGAGTTTGGAGGCCCTACTGGGGGTGCCGGACACAAAATCGCTCGGGGCGAGTCTTTGGGGGTGCCTCTGATGGGCGTTTTTGGTGTCCAGCCCCCCAAAGGGCCTTTGGGGTCCTTTAGAGGCCCCCGTTGGAGATGCTCTAAGAAGCATGTAGGCTTGAGTAATCAACAAGATTACCGTCTAAGCCAATCGTCCAAACCTGAATGCCAATGTTTGGCACAGATCACTGACCAATGCATTCCATTACACTAAGCTTCACTCAGAACTCATGGGGATGTCACGTACACATGATAAATGGAGAGAACACCATGCCGTAGACAAGAAATATTGGTAGCTTCACTAGGCCCACTTAACAAAGTGCGATAGCTTGCTTGTAGAGAACAGAAAAATGAAGGCTCATAACAAAACAACCACATAAGGAACGGTGAACAATTGGATCTTCCAGAAAACTGGAGGCCACGACATGTCAGCAAACTACTTCAAAGTATTGAATAAGTAATCACAAGTATGAAGTTTAAAGAAGCATCTATGGGATGTACTTAATGCCATACAGTGAAAAAACGTTTACACTATGATAAGAACCCTCTAAGGCCAGCGGTCATCTAGATCAGGCTTCTTGACAAAGATATTGTTGTACTCTGGTCGTGACATCTGTAACAAAAATCATTCAGTTATTAGTGTAAGAAGATAACAAATTCCAGAATATCAGATATAGCAGACTATATGAACCAAACTACGGTTGCCGAGATTAGGTAACGAAATCACATAAGATTTACTACTGAGCAATCTCTAGCCGATAGTTCTGCCTCCAAGTTATGGCATTATCAGGTTGACAATCACAGTTACATAGTTCAGTCAGTAACCGTGGAAACTATTATATCTCTGCTATATCAAAATTCCAAGCCAAGGAGAGTACTAGCATCAAACTATCTACCATACCCCCCTTCGTTTCAATTGATCCTTTCTCGGTAACCCACTCAATCATCACAAACACAAACGAACGATGTCCATTTGGCGCAGATAGTAGAAGTGAAATGTTCAACCCCGGGGAGAAGACTTGATGGGTGGGGGCTTACGAGATCCTTGAAGAGGATGAAGACGATGAGGAAGAAGAGGACGAAGAGGATCTCGAATTCGGCGAGGCGGACGAAGCGGAAGACCTTGTCCACGGCCCTCGTCATCAGCCCGGGCTCCCTCCGCATCCCGCCCCCGCCCACGCCCCGCTGCGGCCGCATCGTCTCCCCTGTCGCGCGCGGATCTCTCTACCGCCGATGCGAGCACAGGCAGATAGACAGCTGAGCGAGCGGGGAGGACAGCTACCAGATCGGCGGCGGCCGTGGACGGCGGCGGGGACGATTGGCCGGCGGCTAGTTGGTTCCGCGCCGGGCGGACGAGCTGGTCGGACGCACGCGCGGGGGGGAGGACGGCGAGCCGGAGAGAGTGGATCCGCGCCTCGGAGGCGGAGTCTTCGCAGCCTCTGCTAAGGCTGCCGGCTCGAGCGGTGGTCCACACGATCTAGGATCCAACGGTGGAGGGGGCAAGAAGCAGTGACAGGTCACGTCGAAATTGTGCAAATGGTACATGTTGTTGCACGAAAAAAACAATTGTGTGACCAGATTAATTAGAAAAATACCTAAAAGTTTGCTTACATCCCCGAATAAAATAGTATTCATTTCAATAATGATTTCCCAAATTATAAGCAATACAACTTTTGTGCCAATTTAATTATTGTAAGTATGACCAGATTAATTAGAAAAATACCTATATTTACAACACCAAACCAATACAGTATAGGGTATCTATTCGATATTCCATACGTTGGTATCTTTTTTTTATAATTTCATAATATACTTTTTTTTCATAGGGAAATTTTTTATGCTCCTTGTATTTCAGAGGAGTGAGTGATAACTATATTGGTGCAATTTTACTTTGATTTTTCTTACGAATGTAGTAACTTCTTGTAAGATGAAACAATCCGAGTTGGAATCAATCAAGAAAATTTACAAGCACCATGCATCACGATTTGGAGAGTATGAGAAAATATATTTCCCAATAAACCTAAATTAAATATCCAATGCAAGGAAATTGTCCGGCTAACCCATAATATACTATATATAAAGGGTGGTAAAAATCTCCCCCCCCCCCCTCCGTAGTGCCACGTCGCTCGCTATTCTCGGCCGTCCGATCGGCGTAATCCAACGGCCAGCAATCGACCACGTCTCCCCCCGCGAGCTGCACTGTAGATGCTACAGTACCAGATGATTTTCTACCAACCAAACGACGCCACGCGTCCCGTCACCAAACGGTGAAGCCGGTTTCAGCCGCTCACCTACAAATTGTGCAAAAACGACTCTCGCAAATCCAACGGTTGCCCCCCGGTCCCAATTTTCCCACTGCGAAGGACCTATTTGCTATTCCACGAAAATCCAGGGACCCCGCTGGAAAATGGTCCGCGGATCCCCACCTTCCCCTCTCTCCCTGCGCGACGCCGCAGTCGCCGGCGCAGAAGCGCCGCACGGCCGCTGATACGTCTCCAACGTATCTATAATTCTGATGTTCCATGCTTATATTATGCCAATTGCTACATGTTTTATATACACTTTATATCATTTTTATGCATTTTCTGGGACTAACCTATTAACAAGATGCCACAGTGCCAGTTCCTGTTTTCCGCTGTTTTTTATTTCAAAAAAGTTGTTCTGTGAATATTCTCGGAATTGGACGAAACAAAAAGCCAAGTCCCTATTTTTTGACACGTACACGGAGTCCGTAGGAGAGACGAAGGAGGGCCGTGGGCCGCCCTCACCACGTGGCGGCGCGGCCCCTCCTTCTGCCACGCCGTGACGTGGTGAGGGGCCCACGGGTCTCCACCGACGTCGCCCCTTCGCCTATATATTCATCTATTCGAGAAAACCCTAGATACCGAGTCAATATCCACGAAAAGTTCCAAAGCTGCCGTCGTCGTCAACCCTAACTCGGGAGGGTTCTGAAGCTCCTCCCGGCACCCTGCCGGAGAGGGGAATCATCACTGGAGGGCTCTATATCGCCATGCCTGCCTCCGGAGTGATGCGTGAGTAGTTCATCCTTGGACTATGGGTCCATAGCAGTAGCTAGATGGTTGTCTTCTCCTCTTGTGCCATCATGTTTAGATCTTGTGAGCTGTCTATCATGATCAAGATCATCTTATTGTAATGCTACATGTTTTGTTTGCTGGGATCCGATGAATATTGATACTATGTCAAGTTGAATATTGAATTATCATGTCTATGTTATGCATGATCTTGCATACTCTCCGTTGCTTGTTGATACTTGGCCAAGTTGATGCTTGTGACTCTAAGAGAGAGTATTTATGCTAGATAGTGGGTTCAATCTCCATTTAATCTGGGACAGTGACAAAAAATTCTAAAGTTGTGGATGTGCTGTTACCACTAGGGGTAACCTAATTAAGCTTTGTATAAAGATAAATGTGTTGTTTACATTATGCACTTTACTTAATGCAATTGCTTGTTGCTTGCAACTTAATACTAGAAGGGATACGGATGTTAACCTGAAGATGGTTTATTTAGGCACAGATGCATGCTGGATAGCGGTCTGTGTACTTTATCGTAATGCCCAAATAAATTTCATAGTAGAAACTACTTGCACATGCATTGTTATTATGCACTTTTCAATATTGTCAATTGCCCAGCTGTAATTTGTTTACCCAGCATGTTAGTTATCTTTATGGAGAGACACCACTAGTGAATTGTGGACCCTGGTCCATTCTTTTACATCTGAAATACAACCTACTACAATCATTGTTCTCTGCAATTAAACATCATTTTCGACACCACACTTTTAATCCTTTGTTTTCAGCAAGCCGGTGAGATTGACACCCTCACTGATTCGTTCGGACAAAGTAGTTTGATTGTCTTGTGTGCAGGTTCCACGTTGGCACCGGAATCCCTCGTGTTGCGCCGCGCCACATTTCTCCACCAACAACCTTCAGAAGTGACTTTGATCTCCTACTGGTCCGATTAAACCTTAGTTTCATACTGAGGGAAAACTTGCTGCTGCACTCATCATACCTTCCTCTTGGGGTTCCCAACGAACGTGTGACTTTCACGTCATCAAGCAACTTTTTCTGGCGCCGTTGCCGGGGAGGTCAAGCCTTCTGCAAGGGGAGTCTCTCACTTCCAATCTCTTTACTTTGTTATTGTCTTGCTTAGTTTATTTTTATTTTGTCTTGTTTGCTCTCTTTAAAAAAAAAAAATTAGTTACTTGTTTTTATTTTGTATTTCGGCCTAGCTTTTTTGCTAAAATGATACTCCTGAAGTTGAAGTTCGTTCGTTTAGGCAACAAGGGGGAGAGAGTTTGAAAGATGCTGGTATAGGATAAGTGATGCTCATCATAGATGTACTAAAAAATATTCTACCTTGATCCTTCTTAGGAATTTTTATGTTGGTATCACTAGCTGGTATAGGTATGTTCTGGACACTCTTACAGGGGTAATTTTCTGGGTACTCCTGCTTTGGAAGCTTGCAATTTAATTGAAAGTTTGGTAGGGATACCACCTATAAAGATATTAAACTGAGATCACTTTGGAAGATGTTATAAAGAAGTTGGATTCTATGGAGAAAAACTTGCCAAATTTTCTTGATAATGTTAGTAAGGCTAATGAATCAATAGTAAGCATCAATGAAAGAATCGTGTTTTAGAGGCTAGTAACACTCATGATACTCAAAATCATAGAATTGGGAGTTAGAGGAGGCTATGGAACCTTAAGTTCGACTTTTTCTTCTCTTAAAACTAAGAGGGAGAAGGCTTTTGTGGGTAAAGAGCAAAATTCATTTATGTTCCCAAGATGCCTAAGCCAAAGCCTCCTAGTCGCTTAAAATTGATAAAACCTTTAGTACAATTAATGGTGACTTACACATTGGAACATCTTCAGGGATACCTAAAGTACCTATTGTGACAAGTTGTGTTTTAGAGAAGCCTTTGGTGATTTGGATGCTTCTTCACTTGGAAACACTTGATTTTCACTTTCTGCGCCTAGCTGAAAGGCGTTAAAGAAAAGCGCTTATGGGAGACAACCCATGTTTTTTTTTGTTTTTTTTTTTATTTGAGTCTTGGAGCTTGCTTACTTCTGTAACAACTCCTTTGTATCTTTATTTTATTGCATTGTTGTGCCAAGTAAAGTCTCTAATAGAAAGTTGATGCTAGATTTGGATTTCTGCGCAGAGACAGATTTTTGCTGTCCACCGTTTTGAGCTGTATGCACTCCAGAAAAAAAAATTCTGAAAAATTCAGGCGTGATCCTCATATATGTACGCAACTTTCATTAGTTTTGAGTTTTCGATCTGAGCAACTTAAGTGCCTCGAAAAAATTCGTCTTTAGACTGTTCTGTTTTTGACAGATTCTGCCTTTTATTTTGCATTCTCTCTTTTACTGTGTTTGAGTGGATTTCTTTGCTCCACAAAACATCAGTGGCTGTAGCTAATGTCCAGAAGTATTGGAGATGATTGTGTTACAGAACATGTGAATTTTTGATTATGCACTAACCCTCTAATGAGAATTACTCTGAGTTTGGTGTGAAGAAGTTTTCAAGGATCAAGAGAGGAGGATGATATGATAGAGAAGAGTGAAAAGCCTAAGCTTGGGGATGCCCCCGTGGGTCACCCAAGCATATTTCAAGAAGACTCAAGGGTTTACCTTCTTCATCAACAACTTATCAGGTCATCTCTAGTGAAACTATATTTTAATTCTTTCACATCTTATGTGCTTTACTTGGAGCGTCTGTGTGCTTTTATTTTTGCTTTGTTTTTATTTTCTGAATAAATTGGATCCTAGCATTCTTGTGTGGGAGAGAGACACGCTCCGCTTTTTCATGTGAATACTCATATTCTTCACTTATATTTGTTGAGTATTCTTGACTAGCTACTGCAATGCTTTTAGCTCCTTTTTTCATGCATCTCTTGTTCAGAGCTGTTAGTTCTTGTAGAGAAGTACTCTCTTGTTTCATTGTTGTATTATTTGGAGAGTTTATGTTGAAATAAGTTGATTGGTGTTTGGTTGGAAACAGAAAATGCTACATGTGGTAGATGGTATATTGAAAAGACATACTCATTCTTGTAGATCATTGTCTTGGATAATTTGATGCTTTGCAATTGTTTTGAGCTCTCAAGTAGTCATGTTTAAGCTCTTGCATCATGTAGTTAAAACCTATTAGTGGAGAACTACCGTAGAGCTTGTTGAATTTGGTTTGCATGTTTGTATCTCTAAGGTCTAGATATTTTCTGGTAAAAGTGTTTGAGTAACAAGGAAGACAGTGTAGAGTCTTATAATGCTTGCAATATGTTTTTATGTAAGTCTTGCTGTACCAGTTGATATCCTGTGTTTGCTTCAAACAACCTTGCTAGCCTAAACTCTGTACTGAGAGGGAATGCTTCTCGTGCATCCAAACCTTGAGCCAAAACCCATGCCATTTGTGTCCACCATAACTACCTATTATGTGGTATTTCCTGCCATTCCAAGTAAATACTTCATGTGCTACCTTTAAACTATTCAAAACTTTATTACTCCTTATTTGTGTCAATGTTTTATAGCTCATGAGGAAGTATGTGGCGTTTTCTCTATCACCTTGTCATTTACTCATGACAGACTTTCACCAATGGACTAGTGGCATATACATCCGCTTATCCAATAACTTTGCAAAAAGAGCTGGCAAATGGGGTGCCCAGTCCCAATTAATTACAACTATAATTGTTTAATTCTCTTCACATGTTTTGCCAATGATTTATCAAAAGCAAATTTCAAATGTTAAACATTATCAAATAGGCACTCCTCCATGGTATGTGATTGTTGGAAGGCACCCGAGGATTCGGTTAGCCATGGCTTGTGTAAGCAAAGGTTGGGAGGAGTGTCATACCAATTTATAAATATGCATGTGTAAACAAAAGAGAAGAGGGATGATCTACCTTGGGTAGAAATAACGTCCTTCATGGGAGCCGCTCTTGAAAGTCTGGGTGACAAGGGGGATAGAGTGCCCACTGCCATTCGTTGACAACAACAAACACCTCTCAAAAACTTACTTTATGCTCTCTATATGATTTCAAAAACTAAAAAGCTCTAGCACATGATTTAATCCCTGCTTCCCTCTGCGAAGGGCCTTTCTTTTACTTTATGTTGAGTCAGTTTACCTACTTCTTTCTATCTCAGAAGCAAACACTTGTGTCAACTTTGTGTGCACTCTTATATGCTTACTTATTGCACTTGTTATATTACTTTGTGTTGACAATTATCCATGAGATATATAAGTTGAAAGTTGAAAGCAATTGCTGAAACTTAAATCTTCCTATGTGTTGCTTCAATGCTTTTATTTAGAATCTATTGCTTTATGAGTTAACTCTTATGCAAACTTTTTGATGCTTGTCTTGAAAGTACTATTCATGAAAAGTTTTTGCTTATATGATTCAGTTGTTTACTCTTTATCTACTTGTTAGCAAACTATAGACCATTGCTTTGAGTCACTTCATTCATGACATGAGCCTTGCAATATTATTTGATCAAGATTGTGTGAAAGCATGTCTCCTCAGAAATTATTGTTGTTATCGTTTTACCTACTCGAGGACGAGTAGAACTAAGCTTGGGGATGCTTGATACGTCTCCAACGTATCTATAATTTCTGATGTTCCATGCTTATATTATGCCAATTGCTACATGTTTTATATACACTTTATATCATTTTTATGTATTTTCTAGAACTAACCTATTAACAAGATGCCACAATGCACTACAACAGGACAGATCTTTGGTAACACATGCTTGTGTTACTACATGTCCAAAACCGTGTTACTATGACAGACAGTAACACAATTTGTAATGTGTTCCATTAGGCCGTGTTACTAAGAGGTCTCCACTGTCACATTTAATAGTTGTTACAATAGGCTAAAAATTGTGTTACAATTAATGTATAGTAACATGCATATTATGTGTTACCAAATGCACTAGTAACACCGTTTTTAACTGCAGTAACATAAGTGGTAACATATTTTCATTGATCAGTAGTAACACATTTCTTTACCTAGTAACACCATGAGTAACACTATAAGTCACAAGATAATTAATGAATTTTGTTTTAATAAATAAACAACAAATTAGGTGTATTCCATTTTTATACCTTCATTAGTAACAAATAATTGCACAAGTTGAATGAACTATTTTATTTGATGATTAGCACCATGAAAATGACAACGACGATGAAGCAAGGCACATCACAGATTTAAAATCCGAAGATATCTCGAAGATACAAAATTGTAGGATACATATTGCACTGCAATAAAGAAATAACAAAATTACACTCGCGCAACACGAGAGCATTCACACCAATTTGACTATAGGAAAAACCATTTTTGAAAGAAAAAAATACACCATAGCATATGTAGATATTCTGAATATTACATTTTTCGGTCTATCCTATAATTATTGAAGTGTAATTTATTTGTCTCTTCGTCTAGCCAGAAAATTCAGCTGCAACTCAACCATCCTTCTTTCCAACCATCCTTTTTTCGAATCTGCAAAAATTAATTGGTAGTTACGATCAAATAGATAGAAGTATGGTTCTAGAAAATGAAGAAAAAAACTTTAATCAACTTACAAAGCTGAAGGCCAAGCATTAAGAGTCCTGAAGCAAAAGCATCACCAACTGTCTTACAATCACTTACTTCTCTCACTAACTCCTCATTATCCAGAATAGTCTCATTTATGCTCACCTAACTCAATTCCACCAGCCTTAGTTGTAGGATCAGTATTTCGGCTAGTAGTATATGAAACATTCCGCTTGTTGGGATAGTTCGAAGTCATTAGAACTACTTGGGAACCAACCCATAATAGATCGCCATAAGTATTCAACGATAATAATGCTATAATGTGCATGAACAATATAGCAACGAATACACATGGTCAGCGTTAAGGAAGACTAACAGGACCATTCACTTAAGTCTCGCTAATACAACTAAATGACGTTAAATCAAGACTATCAGTCACAACATGAACACACATATTTAAGTGCCGAATATATGCCGGTTCCTAACTCTGAACAGTATCAGAATACTACTTGCTAACTTCCCAAATTTGGGTGTAAGTAGTAGCAGGTACTAATTTGTTTGGATCTTGAAAATTAATAACAAACAAAAATGAAGAGTAAGTCCATGCTTCAAAGATTAATGATCAGCTACCAAGTCAGCTACACATCAGTACAGATTACTAACTGAATTTCCCCTCAAGAAAATAAATGAAGTTGCTTAGAGGATCTCAGGGACCTACCAACAAGATCTCAAGTTCACGTATATGGTCAACATGTCCATCACCACCTTAGAATATAAAAAATGTCAATGGAACCATTACAGGTTGACCAATCAAATTTGTTTTAGACATGACTACTGTATAAGCAAGCCTGGAAGCACAAATGCATTGTAGTCAAAAGTTTCAGTTTTACATACACACGGGGGCCTTGTTCTGAAGTTGCTTATCTGTTTAGAGTAGAGTTCCTTTTTAATTTGCTACATTTAACCAATATTAGTGTGATGCTAGTACTTTTTTTTTCATTTTAGCATTGTACAACATCAGGAAAACATAACTGTATCCTTTATGTAAAAGTCACAAGCACTTTGCTTGTCAACTGAACAATTACTTGCATAGCCCTGAAATGAAGAAAGATATCTACGTACCTACTACTAATAGCTTAGAACCGATCTGGCTGCTTGAGAAAGAGTGCCTCGTTTGCTTGGTTGATCTGATCCAATTGTACAACACAGAAATAGTTGATCTGGATCATAAGTTTGAGAGAAGTTAGAAGGCACTTGTAATATTCTTGTCAGTAGCAGTTAAATGAACTGTAGCAGCTTAAGTTCAAGGTTCAGGAAGTAAAGGAAAATAGAGCCCAAAGGAATAGCTCCAGGTTGCAGGAGACTTAAAATAAAGTCAGTGTCTTACACTAATTGGTTTTAGTCAATTAGTCTCGAAAGGTTAGATTATAGCTGGCCAGTTTAACATAAGTAACAATACTGTTGGTTTCAGTACAGGAAGCCTAGAATGTTTATTTAGCTAGGAAAATAATGCAACCTGGTTGTACCTTTATTCATCTACTAAGAGACGAAACCAACCAAGTAAATATGCCAGTCCAACCAAGTAAATATGCTAGTTCCTACTTTCTGCTGTTTTTGGTTTCAGAAAAGTTGTTCTGGAAATATTCTCAGAATTGGACGAAAAAAAGGCCAAGTCCCTATTTTTCTGACACGTACACGGAGTCCGAAGGAGAGACGAAGGAGGGCCGTGGGCCGCCCTCACCACGTGGCGGCGTGGCCCCACCTTCTGCCGCGTCGTGACGTGGTGAGGGGCCCACGGGTCTCCACCGACGTCGACCCTTCACCTATATATTCATCTATTTGGGAAAACCCTAGATACCCGAGTCAATATCCACGAAAAGATCCAGAGCCGCCGCCGCCGTCAACCCTAACTCGGGAGGGTTCCGAAGCTCCTCCCGGCACCCTGCCGGAGAGGGGAATCATCACCGGAGGGCTCTACATCGCCATGCCTGCCTCCGGAGTGATACGTGAGTAGTTCATCCTTGGACTATGGGTCCATAGCAGTAGCTAGATGGTTGTCTTCTCCTCTTGTGCCATCATGTTTAGATCTTGTGAGCTGCCTATCATGATCAAGATCATCTTATTGTAATGCTACATGTTGTGTTTGCTGGGATCCGATGAATATTGATACTATGTCAAGTTGAATATTGAATTATCATGTCTATGTTATTTATGATCTTGCATGCTCTCCGTTGCTTGTTGATACTCTGGCCAAGTTGATGCTTGTGACTCCAAGAGGGAGTATTTATGCCAGATAGTGGGTTCAATCTCCATTTAGTCTGGGACAGTGACAGAAAGTTCTAATGTTGTGGATGTGCTGTTGCCACTAGGGGTAACCTAATGATGCTTTGTCTAAGGATAAATGTGTTGTTTACATTATGCACTTTACTTAATGCAATTGTCTGTTGCTTGCAACTTAATACTAGAAGGGGTACGGATGTTAACCTGAAGATGGTTTATTTAGGCACAGATGCATGCTGGATAGCGGTCTGTGTACTTTGTCGTAATGCACAAATGAATCTCATAGTAGACACTACTTGCACATGCATTGTTATTATGCACTTTCAATATTGTCAATTGCCTAGCTGTAATTTGTTTACCCAGCATGTTAGTTATCTTTATGGAGAGACACCACTAGTGAACTGTGGACCCTGATCCATTCTTTTACATCTGAAATACAATCTACTGCAATCATTGTTCTCTTTCATTCTCTGCAATTAAACATCATTTTCCACACCACACTTTTAATCCTTTGTTTTCAGCAAGCCGGTGAGATTGACACCGTCACTGATTCGTTCGGACAAAATAGTTTGATTGTCTTGTGTGCAGGTTCCACGTTGGCACCGGAATCCCTGTTGTTATGCCGCGCCACATTTCGCCACCACCAACCTTCAGAAGTGACTTTGATCTCCCACTGGTCCGATTAAATCTTGGTTTCATACTGAGGGAAAACTTGTTGCTGCACTCATCATACCTTCCTCTTGGGGTTCTTTACGAACATGTGACTTCCACGTCATCAGCCGCCACGCCCCTCCCCGTTCAGATCGACGAACACGGAATGCTTCGCTGTCGCCTCCTCTCCCTCCTCGCCCATTCTCGCGTCTTGGGACGCCGCGAGCTCGCCGGAATTGACGCCGCCGCGCTCGGCGTCCTCCGCCGCGTTTCGATGCCGTGGAGGATGTTGCTTCGGAGGCACTGGCACGTCACTGATAACCATAACTGTGAGTTATGCCCAGCCCACCAGCTTGAGGATTGGAGACACTTGTTTTTTAACTTCAACTTTAGCACAAGGATTTGGAACTACTTGCAGATCCTTGGAACCCTCGGAACATTAGTGAATCTTCGCTCCTTGCCAAAAAAGGATTTGCAGGGTCATGTTTTGCTGAGATCGTCATCCTTGCCTGCTGGGGGGGAATATGGAAGCAACGGAATGGTTGGGTGTTTAAAACATTAGACCGACATTTCGGGGATGGAAAGCCTGCTTCTTTCAGGAAGTCACCTTGCTTAGGTACAGGGTGAAGAGCAATGTATATAATTCTATTTCAACATGGCTAGATAGTCTACACTAGTCTCTCGCTGTAAGTATTGTAAATATTCTGTAATTTTGTAACTTTACATTGATGGGGAATAAAGTGAGGCTGTGAGGGGATCCCCTACAGTAGAAAAGTTTCAAAAATGTGGCGGCGCCGCCGCTTTCCGGCACCCCGCGCCCACGCATGTCGAACGCGCTCGGCCACGTGCTCCAGCACGCGCGGATGCGCCGCCGGTGACGCCGGCGGCGGCAGATACGGCCACTGTGACGTCATCACGACATCACAGTGGGCCCAACGTGTCAGGATTTTTTCCTTTTTTGATTTTTCCCAAATAATTTCGAAAACAATTGCTCAATGCTTAAAAATCAACAATTTAAAAAATATCCAACAGATAATAAATATATCAAAGTGGACACATAAAAATAAATGCTAAGTATTTACGGCATATGATCAAAATTTAAATTTGAAAATTTTAATTTTTTAGCGCCTTTCAAATTTGTTCATTTTGTACACATTAAAAGAATTTCGAAATGTGGACAATCTTAAAATGTAAGCTCACTTTGCATTTCAATAATTTCCGAATCTACGCAATTTTTAAATGTGGACATTTTGAAATTAAATTTAGTGGTCGGGCAAAATATGACGAATATGTCAACATGAACACAAAAATAAACGTCGCCTACTTATAGCGTATGATCAAATTCCAAATTTGAATACTTCAAAATTTTAATGCCGACAAAATGTGAGCATTTAATAGACTCAAACATAATTCAAATATGAATATTTTCCCAATTTTACCAATTTCCAAAATTTGAAGAACTTAAAAGTATCAATTTTCTTTGAATTTCAATAGATCTCAATCCGAACAACTTTGAATGTGGGCACCTTCAAATTTTAATTCTTCACACCGTGATATTTATAAATAAGACAAAAAACAACATGACAGTGGACCCCGCTTTGCAGTTTAGAAAAAAAACAGAAGATGGAAAATTTTCCATAAATGACCACCGGGAAATTATAAAAATATACCAAAATGCAAAAAAAACTAACTATCTTTGGCAAAAAACAAACATGTTGGAACAATTCAAATTGGCCAGTATTTGGATAATTTTGTGAAAACAATACAACTATACTTGAGCATTCCAACTCAAATTCCAATTTCTCATATCTCAAAAAATTTGAAATGACTTTCAAACCTGATCATTTTGTAAACACCAAATGAATTCAAATTTGAATAACTGCCAATTTGCGCAATTTTAAAAAACTATTTGACCATTTCAACTCAGATTTCATATTTACATATCTTACAATTTGAAATGCCTCCCAGCTCCGAAACAATATGAAAACATTAAGAGAATTCAAATTTGAATACATTCCAAAACGGACAATTTTTAAATTCACAACATTTTTAAGCGCAAACTTTTACGAATTCCAACAATTTTCAATTTGAAAAACTTTCGAACATAGACATCTCTAAATTAGAAATTTACCAAACACCCGCGGCATTGCCGTGCTAAGTTGTCTAGTCACTTTATCAAATCTCTCAAAGTTTTTGATGCGTCCTGACTACTTGTTACTCCGATTGAGTAGAGAGTCCATGAATTTTTTATTTTTGGAGATCCGGCTACAGGCTTAATTTGACACAACTTGTAGAGTTGTGTTGTATTGATCGGGGGCTAATTTTGACAACCTGGTCTACCAAGTAAACTCGACTTTACTTGAATGTCATTTACTAAGCTATCTTCTTTTTCTTCTTCTGGCGAAAGCACATTTTATTATTTTACATAAGCAAGACGAAAGGTCATTTCGCCAATCTGGGGAATCACAGTGAAAGCAATCGGAGAAGCCCCCTAGTATTGAGAATGAAAAAGTGGATTCATTCCCCAAGCGTTGTGTGTGCGATACGGTCGAACTGACCAAGGGTGGGCCATGTCAAGTCGTACTAGGATGCCTTCTAGATGAAGCTCGACTCTTTCATCTGTCTTGCCTTGGTCGACTCCCAACGTGTCCCACGAAAGACCCGACTTCCGAAATGTCACCTTGATGTCGACTCATCCAGAGGTCGCCATTAAGATAGTCGTTACCAACACTCCCTCCCCCTTGTCCACGTGACGCGAAGGAGGAGAGCAACAAACCTCTAGGTCCGAATGTGTCGCAACTCTATCGCGCTTATTCACGAGCACTGGCGGAGCTCCCTTAAGGCCCACCCGGGCCACGGCCCAACCAGGTTTTTGCCAAAAAAAAATGAACTACTAGTATGCAGCAAATGCGGCCCAGCCCATCAACGCACACAGGGTCAGTTTCCTCACCTGTGCATCTCCTCTCTCATCTCACGCTGCACACTAACACTAGTCAGGACTCAGGACAGAACCACGGCCATGGAGGGATGGCTAGGTCTAGGTGATTTGGACATGGGTTAGACAAGAAAATAAGGAGAAAAAGGGGGAATCGTTGGAGGGCAAGCAGCAGCGCCGCCGCGCCGCCCGCAGCTTGGGGGCGGCCACTAGTCATCGCTTCACGTGGCGTCGAGCAGGGCACGGCCGCACAGGCACAGGCCGGAGGTCCAGCAGCCGGATCGATCGAAGCTGCGACCTCAAATCGAGCCCCATTCTTCTCCAATTTCGCCGCTCAGGTGCTTCTCCTTTCTTTCCCCAAATTTTTGGTTATCAATTTGATGGCACAGTTGATTCCTTTACCGATTTTGTTGTTCAATTTTGCACAGCCATGAGGAAGGCAACTCAGAGAAGAATTGATTTTGTTTTGAAAAGGAAAAGAGATGACAGTAGTAAAGTTGAAGAAGATCCTTTACCAGCAGCAGATGATCCTTTGCCCTTGCTTGAATTGGAACAACAGCAACAGATCCCCTTCTCTCCTCAAATTTCTCTATTAGGTAATCTTATTGCTTCCCCAGATTTTTAGTTAGCAATTTGTAACGTATATTCTTCACAAAATTGTGAATTTGTTCTTCAATTTCCCCTAAAAATTTCTGTTCTGTTTTAGCCTGGCCCGCCCAAGAATTTTTTTCGAGCTCCGCCACTGTTCACGAGTGACCCATTATCCATCAGATACGCGGACCATCCATGATTGCCGCCTCGAGATTGTGGAGTGAAGGGGCCTACTACCTAGCCACTGTCTCTCCCCACGAGCCAGGACGAAACAACGCACCAACACGGCAAACGGCATGGCGCTACATAGCCTTAACAAATTAGACAAACATACTATAACTATTGTAGTGTAATATCATATATTCTTTTTGACATTAGTGTCATATCATTCGATAAATACATTGGTATTTCTCACTAACAAGCTCATGCCTGAATTTTGGCCGACGGTCAGGCTAGGTCGGGCTTACAAAATACGTGATTTACGAGTGAGACTTTTTGGGCTCGGGCTCGGTTCCGACTTGTGGGTCTGATGTGCACGCGTCAGGTTGACGGAACACACTGCTGCGTGGGGCCGCCGGTGGAATTAAAGTTTGAATGTTCGGAGGGTACCGTCACGTGAGCGCGCGCTCGCTATGCCGCCGGACGACGAGCGCGGGACCCAGCCTTGTGGCTGGCATGTGGGACCCAACACGCGACTCTCGAAGCAAAATGGAAGTGCAGGGCCGGGTCCACCGTCCGACGCCGTGAGCCGGGTCCACCCGGGGGCCGAAGACCGGAGCAGCAACCGTGTAACGAACTCGTGTCGCCGTCATAACCGCCTCTCCGCCCCGTCCCGCTTCTTTCAAACAACCGCCTCTTCCACAGCTCGCCTCGCTCCCTCTCCTTCCTCGCACGCCAAGAACTCAATCGCCGAGTCCCCATGGAGCAAGACGAGCGCGCGGTTGTCGATCTGCATGCCGAGGGGAACACGGAGCAGGCCGGCGAGGCTACTGCTCCGGCCACGGCGGCGGTTCTTGCCGGCGAGGTGGCCAGGGAGGGCGGCGTCTCAGAGGTGGGCGGCTCCGTCCGCGACACGGCATCGGAGAGCGCCAAGAAACAGGATCTTGAGGTAACCGATCACGGTTCAATGTCCCGAGCGACCCGAAGGACCGAAATGCTCTGTTCTTGCTTAACGCGCTTCTTGGTTCTTTGGCGCAGGAGCCTTCGCCGGAGTCGGATGAGGTGGCTGCGGCGTCTGGGAGCATCGAGGGCGAGGACCGCGAGGCGTGCAAGAACCCCGTCGCGATCGCGGCTCCCTTCGGTAAGATTTCCAACCATTGGCATGCGTTTCGGCGGTGGCTAGAAATGCCGGCTCCTCTGTTCTTGAATCTTGATTCGTGTGGCCGCGATTTGGTCAGAGCTCCGAGCCGCTGCCGAGGACGCTGAGCCGGCCGGTTCCGAGGCTGCTGATCTTGGCGCGTCGTCGTCTGCCGCCGCGCCGGCGACGGGCTCGCGCGAGGACGTCCCTGCAATGGAGGATGGCGATCACGGCGCCGCGCTGAGACGGGCTTGCCCAGGTAAGATCGATCACCAATCAGCAGCATCCAGTTCTTAGTTCTGTGCCACGTTCTTGATTCATAGCGGCGGTTAATTTGTCAGCGCCGGGCACCAAGACCAAGGTCGCGATCGCGCACGCCTTGCCGCGGGACTCCTACCGCCGCGTGCCGTGGCGGAGCAGGAAGCAGCACTCCCCGAAGCGCTTCGTCGCCATTGCGGGAGCACCGCCTTCGGCCGCCTCGCCGCACGCACGACACCCGGCTCCCCAAGCTGCCAGCCCAGGCTCCGCATTGCCGTCAGCGTCGGCGTCAGAGACAGAGGCTGGTACGTTCTCGACCGATCTCAAGTGCCGAGAGAATTGTTCTTCGATCAATCTCGTTTCCATTCATCTAATCGCATTTCAAATTTGGCCAGCATTGGATGACACAGCGAGCTCCTACTCGTCCTCCTCCACCGCCCGCCGCCCACCTTCTCGAGGCAGGAAGCAGCTGCGCACAGAGCACTTCGCTGCCGAGGAGGCCCAGGCTACAGCGAGGGCCAAGGCTCGCCGGAGCGACATCGCCCTCGACAGGTTCCTCTCTTGTCTAGTCCGCCGCTGCCCGGCCTCTCGCTCTGAGTGGGTGAGGAACATCACCGCGGATGACAGTTAGCACACATACAGGATTCAGCAAAGGGCCGAAGAACTGGTTTCTGTTTATATTTGTAGTTAGTTTTTGCCAGAAGAATTGCAGTGCAAGAATAGTAGCCTTGCTGCCTGCAGTTTTATGAATCCTGAATTTTGTCTCTTCAGAGTTCAGACCTCACATTGTCAGCTGTGGTTCTTGTATTTGTTAATTGCAATGCAGCATAGCAGTGTAATGGACAATTATCTGCGACAGAAATTCAGTGTGGGCTCAAGTTAGTTAGCAGTAAACGCCATCGTCCCTTCTAGTTTTTGTCGGAAGAATTGCTGTGAGAGCATAGAAGCCTTGTTGCCCGCAGTTTTCTGAATACTGAAATTTTAGCCTTCTCAAACGTCACATTGTAAGCTGTGCTTCTAGTATTTGTTAATTGCAGTGGAGCATCGCAGTGTACGTCTGTAATGACGATTCTCTGTCAGTGAAATTCAGAACGGGCTCAAGTTAGTTAGCACTAATTTCCATCGTCCATTATACAATATCAGTCTTTTTTCGGTCGATCTAAAGCTGAGCTTGCAGTTTTCTGAACTCAAATTACGGTTGTTTTATGACACACAAAGGGAACATACTAAGATTTATCTAGATCATACATGCAGCACATCTTTGGAGGATCGATCGCTTCGTGAACTTTTGCATGGTGTACTATTTGGCATCATTTTTTTTAGCTTGAACAGTAGGCAACGTTCCGCTAGGGACCGATTTCGTGCCGGCGCCCAATAAACTATTGGGAGCGTAGTTGAGCGTGCCGGCGGAGACGCTCTTAGTTAACACTAAACTCCATTGTCCATTCTAGTATGAATCCAACAAGCGTAAGAACGCTTAAACCGGAGAACATATGAGAGAATAACGTCTCAGAAGATTTGTCGGTGCGTGGTACAGCCGTGAAGCGCTCCTATGGGCGATTGTACCACGTGATTCCGACAAGGATGTTCTTTGTAACTTTCGAGAATTCCACCAGTTTTATCAATGATTGTTTCTATACTTTTCTTAATGATAAGAAAGATATTTTTGATACACCGAAACTCATCAAGAACTATTGTATCAAGGGAGAGGAGAAGCATCCATGGTGGTGGAGAGTGGATTTTTGGAACCCGGGCTACATGGAGGGAGGCGTTTTGGCTCCCGAACTCTCACCTGCTCCTTGCTGATTAAAAACAGTGAAATGTTTATTTTTTGAAAAAAATAGTGATGAACACATATAAGTTTTGTACATCGTTGTGTCACTCACAGACCCAGTTTAGGGAGATGGAGATATAAACTACTTCCTTTGTTTGACAATATATAAAATGTTTTAGGTGGTACACATATTGTCTAGATTCGAGGTAAAAAAAGTGCACATACACAGTAAAACATGTCTAAATACATGTGAATATGTGAATGTGGTAATGGCTAAACATCTTATATTATGAAACGCGGGGGGGGGGGGGGGGGGGGGGGGGGGGGGGGGGGGGGGGGAGGAGTAGGTTTGGCGTTTCAACAATACATGTATGGAGATGAGAGAAAAAAACAAAGAGGCATTTTTAAGAAAGTGGTGGAGAAGAGCACATCTCGCCTAAAAAGGATAGATAGTATTATATTTTGATACGGAGAGAGTATTTCGCTCCTATCCTAAAAACAAGTTTCAGCGAGTCATTTTTAGAGGGGCCGGTGAAGATGCTCTCAGAGCACACGTCAGCAAACAGAATGGCTTATTCAGCTCAGAAAATGGCACTACTGGAGAGCTTCATAATCATAAGTATTTCGGGTCTGGTTTGTGCCAAAGCATTCCTGAACAATGAGCATCATCCCTGCACAGAATCTTGGGCAGCTGAAGGATGCTCCCTCCAACATCCTGAACATCTTGCCTGACTGAAGAAAAAATGCTATGTTTTTCGTGCCATTTCGTTTTATGCTAGAGGAAAAACATAGGAAGGAAAAATGCTAGCTAATGTTAAACTGATCAGAATCACCGGAACAGTTTACAGCTAGCATACATTTACAAGATAAAACTACAAACAAACAAAAAGATATTTAGTGGAACCGACTTAACCGAAGATGTGATACTATCTTTGTATGGTCTGGAGAGAAGTGGGGGCTCATATCAGGTGATCCACTTGGAGGTAACCTGAGCACTTTGCCTAGGTTTCATCGGAATACGGGACATGTTCCTCTTTTTCATGTTCGAGGAGACGGTAGGACTGAAATAAACTTGGCTTTTCTGTGAAATTGCGGCGGCTTGCAAATGCGGTTTTCTTAAGGGAATGAATGTATGCGACCTTGACGGGGGGCCTTTTGAAGACTCGACGCTTTTAGGTGAATCCCATTTGCTATGATTCGCAAAACTCTGTGATCTACCAACTGGCTGGGGTCTCTTTTCCTTTGGACTTGGAATGTTTCTGCTCTCCATAGTTTCCGCCGAGTACATTGTCTCTTCCCACTGCTAAAACCGTCCCTCCTGTCTCCTTGTTCTGATATCGCCGGTGGTGAGGTACTTGACTGTGCTTCACTACAGCAATTTTCTTGGTAAGCAACATTGTGCAGAGCATCGCAGTTGATCCGCGGATTAGCCCGTGATTCATGTGAAACTGCGCAGTTTGGTTTGATCTTACTCTCATTCGGCATCATTTGCTTTAGAGGAGGTGGTAAGCAAATAGATCTTGGATGTCCTGTAGGGAAGCTAATATCCTTAAGTGAACTGACTGGTCATTGTTAGGTCTGAACATCTGTGAAGTTGGATCACGCTGGTCTTCAAAACAGTGTGAATTAACAGAATCATTTTCACCATACGAAATCTTAGCAGATGCTGAACTGCATGATTCATGCTGCTGTGTCGGCCTTGATGGTAGCTGCGATGATGATAATACGGCACCCTCTGCTCTGTGGTCTTAATATACTGAAGATGACCCAGCGAAGAAGGTTCGCTTCGTTGTCCAGCAGATATTAATCGGGCAGGTGGCATCATTGGCTTGCTAACATCTTCAAGCTACCACTCCAGTGCTGTTTTAACCATTCACATACTGCGGGGATGGGGATCCAAACTGCATAGGCACATCCTTCTTTGATGCAAGGAGCGCAGTTGATGATGCAGAAGCGTACCCTGCAGGTGTAGAAGGTGCAAGCTTCATTGGATCACATACCATAAAAGCTAGATTTCCGTGCATATCAAAGCCAGCAGATCCAGGGCGCCAGACTTCATCTGTTGAAAACTTTATAAGGTTATCCGTTGCTATAACAACCTTTCCCTCACCTACCGCCAAATCTCTTTTGTCTGTGTGTCCCAGGAGCAAAACTGTACTGCTAAGGTCCAAGCTAGGGTTCAAGCAGGTTTTCAAGAAATGAGGTTGTTGCCCATGCGAATCTGAGCCATCATCCATGACATCAAGCCCGACGAACGTAATGTCCAGAATGGGAATAGTAATGAAGAACCTGAAATGGAAGAAAGAATGAAAACTGGTAAAATGTCATAGCAAAGGCATGTAAACTACAGGCTCATTACAGTAACAATATTGCTTTGCGTCCAACCACTGCTCTTACAGTAAATACACCACCAAAATAAATATGCGCTAAGCTTATTCCATCTCTAGTAGTACTACTAGAGAATGTGCACAGTGCAGTACATTTTCCTCCACAAGAACTAACCCATTAATGTGCACAGCGCAGCACAAATTTTGTTGAGCTCTTAGCCAATAAAGTTTTCCATAGAAAATCCAGATTGAGCCCATCTTGAGAAAGAAATGCATTAACAACATGTCCTGCACCCATCAATCTAGTGAATAAATGAAACCACGGACCACTCTCAGCAGATATTACCTCACTTGATTCTTGTCTTAGCCAGCGTCCAAAATTCAATAGAATTTATGCCTACTTGTACAAAGAGGTGAGATGATCCTATGCGGCTACAGTAACTTTGCTGTTTTTTTTTCCCGATAAACTGTGGAAATTTATCAATAGAATTTTCTGTAGCTACTAGTATTGTACAAAACCAACTTTAATCTTTCGTACTACTTCAATAGATGGCAAGAAGCCACCATGCCTTTGCATAAGGTTCAAGCATTCTTATTTGGTGTAACGTGTTAGCTCAAAGTCGTCCAGAATTGTATTAGATCTTCACTTTCACGAACGTAATATTAGTCCTATATTTTAATCTATATACTACTAGTTGCATATGATCCTCAATAACCAACAAACGAGAATCATGTCCCCCTTCACATACGGTTGCTACAATAACTGAATGCATTAATAACATCAAGATTGTCGAGGTCCATGATCAGAAGCTAAAATGATTCCCTGGACCATAAGGAAGTCAACCCCACAAAAGTCTTAATCTTTCGTTTTTAGCTAAAATGCAGAAACTGAGAAACTAATATGGCACTGACCCACAAATCTGCCAAAAGCTTGAGTCATTTCTAACAGCATTGCAAATTGCTTCAGAAATCTACCAGGTTCCCCAAAATTTAAGGAAGGAAACCAGATCCTCTTCCACCACGGTACCGAATGAAGAATCGGGCACGAGCGCAGCGCAAAGAAATTGCCGCCGAACAAAATGCTGCCATGGAGCGCTGCGCAAAATCAATCGAACCCTGGACGAACTCGCCACACAAAATGCAACCATTTGGCACCGCATTCCTCAGCCAAACAACCGCCGAGGGGGACCGAAACAGAGGAATCAAGCAATGCATCCAGGGTTTGTTACCTCTGAGGCACCAGGCGGGCCAGGAGGCGGCCTGGCTGAGCCGGACCTCGGCGGCGCCCGCCGCGGCGGCCGATGGGACGGTGCCGTGCGTGGTGAGCAGGAGGCTGCGGTGGATGAGGAACCCGTCTCCGCTTTTCCCTCCTCCTCCCCTCCTTCTCCGCCGCTGGGGAAGGACACGGCCGCGACGGCTGGGCCCTTGGCGGCGAGCAGCGTGGACTTGATCCGCTCCAGCTTGGCCCCGCCGCAGGCGCAGAAGCACCACCCGAACCGTCGCCAGGACCCCCATCCGCCACCACCAACCTCCCTACCTCCTCCGGCTAGCGGACGGGGAGCCGGCGGCGCTGCCGTCGAGCCACCGGGGGCTGGCTCCTCTCGTGCTTGCCGAGAGGAAGGGGAGTAGCACAGAACGTGACACAGTGTAGCCGTGTTCCTTCCTGGGATACCTAAACGGTAATGGGACCTCGCATTATCGCAAAATTCTGCTACATCCCCTCGTGATTCCAGAGTGCCCATGAATCGTGAAGCTATCCGAGGTGGGGCCTGTGAAGACTTTTGGATTTGTTATTGTGTTTTACCACATGGGCATGTATTTTAGTATCGTTTTTGAGAATACACGGTGATCCAGAATGAGAACATCATCAAAACATTAAAGTTTCATGAATAAAATGTTACATATACATAATTTCATTTTGTTTTCTCACAGAATAACTCAATTTCCTAGTTCTTATATGGAGTACTTTTTTCAGTCAACATTTTTATGTTCCAATGCTTAATACACCATCGGTCGAAGACAAACACCCAACTTGCCCGTCAACCATACTAGTTCCAATATGTTTTCATACTTTTTTTTTTACTTTGACTCAGATTTTCAAAGCTTCGTGCCTTCATATAGTGCAAAATTTGAAATAGTGTGCTACACTTCTGTTATAGCATTTTCATGGATCTTATGCAAAAATGTTACGCCCATTTTGCGCTAAAAAGAAAATATTGCGCCTAATTTCTGCTAAAACGCTAAATCTAGAAGGAAAAAAGGGAGCCTAAACCTCAAGCCAACCAAAAATTGAGTACAAAATCGCCCCCCCCCCATAGCACTAATTTAACGCACATGTGATCAGCCTTCCTTAACATCTTGAATTGGTTGTTTCCCGTTTCCATCCACTCCAAGAAATTTGTTGTTGTTGATGCAGCTGTAATGTGTCAACGGATTGCGAGTTGCGACTCAACACGCCATCGATGTCCTAGCCCCTTCCGCTTTGGTGCATAACACATAACTCACCCCTTCTCCATACGAGGTTCACTTTGTGTTCACGTGTATCTTACTTAGGTTTGTATTTTCGCAATTATACAGGGTGTACAACAACCTCATAGACACGACAATATGGCACTATAGGCCCATCACTGGCTCTGATGACACGGTATCTACTAGGTCTAGATGATGTCCAGTTGGTTGTGCTTACGTGGTATGCAGCTTAGTCATTGTGTGGCCCATCATCGGATGATTTCGAGGTGTCATATATGGTACTTCAGCAGAGATCAGCCATGACTGTCCGGATGGGAACCGACCCGGGGCAGGTGAGCTCAGCGAGGCCTACCAAGGTACAACCATGGCAGACGACCATGCCAACATTTCTTGTCCGCAAACTCCTTTCGCCATCAGCCCTCCATATGAAGCATCGACTTTGACCCATTGGCTTGCTTTTGGGTGGTCGGATGATGGGGTGTGCCAGCTGGCGAGGCGGTCGCTTGGCAGGATGAGCTGTCTGGCATGGTGCTTGCTAGTTTGTAGTTTTGCCTATGATGGGTATCCTCGTCAAGATATTTTATTTTAAATGAAAGATTGGCAGTTAATGTTGCTATAAGTTGTGTTGATACTTTTTATTTAAATATTGTGTGCGGTTACCGCACATTTTAGCATTTTAGTGCTTCAACTTTTTTACCTATTGCTCAAACCTTGTGTATATATGTTTTATGTTTGTGTTGAGGTGCCCAAACTTGTATCTCCATCTACAAATGATGGTGCATGCTCTTAATTGTATTAAAATCTCGTGATTACTCATTTTCAATTGACCTTCTTTGAACGATTTTTTTTTTTTGCATAAGTAGAGTAATATTCACTCAAGCCAATAAACATGTTTAATACGAATAATCAATCCATTGTTGGCCCACATGTACGAGCAATGAGAAAAGGAGTGGGTACCACTTCCGATGGATGAGCTAGCACACAAATTGTTCGAGATCATCGCGCTATATAGCAGGACTAGTTGAAGTTCAAATGCGGTGGTTGGAAGTTTGATTTTTTTTTATCCGTGAGTGGTGTTTATACATTTAAGGTTAGATTTGTTTGTGATAGAAATAATTTTATGTTTTTTCCTTATTTAAATGTAGACAGGTTTGAATTTGCATGGTTGGTTGAGAATATCGCAGACAGATCGTGAACATATTAAGACTTTACATATCGTTCTATTTCATGTACTACTCCTCCGTTCGGAAAAAGATGTCACACCTCCGTTCGCCGAACGGAGGGAGTAGTATTTTTTTAGCTCATTCTATTGCCGAAAATTTTGTGTAATAGTAACATCAATATCGTAATATCGTATCCATGAGTTGCGTTTCGGTGCGATATTTTCCCCTTCGTGGTTGTCCGGCAAATATCGCTCCCTGAGTCCTTGTTCCAAGAAATCTAGCCAGATTGTATTTTTGTTGCGGGCGCTTTGATAAAAAAAAAGGCGATGGTGCACCAATTAAAATTCTGGCATTTCCATGTCGCCAGCGTTCTTCTTCCTCATCATCATCTAAAGAAGAAGTCCGCTGCCCTCCCTTATTCTCCCTTGTTCTTTTCTTCCTCGCAATTCCCCGGGCTGACGGCCGGTAAAGCAAGGGCAACTACCCACTGCCACATGAGTATACTTGATTAATTTCCTCTTTTGCTGGGGGCAAAGAAACCCTAGCTTGACGCGTGCTCTGTTCGACGAGCTCATCGGTAATTGAGGCTTCTTTCTTTGCTGCGTCAGTGAGCAATCAAGATCAAAATCCGGATCTTTTGTTTCCCGTCCAGCTAATCACCGATTTATTTGCTTCATGGTTCGATTAGGTCCAGCTGAATCCCAAACGCCTCACCTTAAGTTCCGTCGCCGGCGCCGCTGCTGCGATGCCCGCCGGATCTGCGGTCGGTGATGGCGAGGTGGAGGCGGGGTTCGCCAAGCTGCAGGGCGAGGATTTCGAGTACTACATGCAGACCTACTCGATCATGCTGGGCCGCAACAGCAAGAAATCCACAGTGGATGTGGATCTCTCCAGCCTCGGTGGCGGGATGAATATCTCGCGCCACCACGCGCGGATTTTCTACGACTTCCAGCGCCGCCGCTTCGCCCTCGATGTCATCGGCAAGAACGGATGCCTTGTCGAGGGTGTCCTGCACCTCCCTGGGAACCCCCTGTCAAGCTCGACTCGCAGGACCTCCTTCAGATCGGAGACAAGAAGTTTTACTTCCTCCTGCCCACCAGGTCTATCTTCGCCTCGTTTGCCGCCGCCGCCGCTCAGCAAGCCCCTGTTATTCCGCCACAGATGGCGCCGCCGTCGTATGCGCGGCCAGGCCACCCTCGTGTGTCCGATTTCCATGACCGCTTCTCTGAAGGTGATTATGGCCGGGACAGTGGTGAAATTGGGAATGGTATCGGTGAAACTGGGATGAAGGGCAAGCTCAAGAGAACCAAGAAGTCTCCTGGAGATTTGGACATCTATGGTGGGCACCGAATCAATGTTGAACCAATAGGAACAATGGGTGAAGGTAGTTCCTAAAATCCTCGCTCTGCATTTTTACTGTATATAATTGTCGTTCTTACTCCTCTTGTTGTTCTTCTAAAAGATGAGTTGAGTTGATGATGATTTTGCTTGTTCAATCACTCAATCTAGCTGTACCGTTTCTTGAAGGAGCTGCATATTGTAACTCATTGAAACAATAGTAAGATATGATGATATGTCAACATCACATATTAGAGGCAGAAAATGTGTAAAATACACATTTTTAACTCAAATGTGCTGTTATAGGAATATTTCTATAGTCTCTTAAGGAACTATGTCCATATGATTACTGCAAGTGAACATATCATTAGTAGTTGCTATTTCAAGTGCTATTATGTAAGAACGTTGTTCTTTATATCTAAATTGGCAATTCATGACGTGTATCTGTTGATGTGTAAATATGATTGCACCCCTTAGGTTTTTTTACCTTTTACCGAGAAAAAAACAGAGATACAGTTATATTTGCACATCGAAAGATGCACATCAAGATGCGTCATTCTGAATATCTTGGCATTTTTCAATCTTAGTCTCCATGGATAAATTAAGTACATTGCTTAGGCTATTTCTATCAGACTATCACTATAGCCGCAGCCATACTCTAAAGAACTATGAATTAATAAATTGTATTATGTAAGTTTAAAAAGATGTTAGTGAACTTTCTTCCTGTTTCCAGTTATGGATCTTCAGTTTCAAAATCTGTTATTGTATTCTGTTTGTTTGGAGCTCTGTCCATTGAAAGAGCAAAATCATTGAATTTTACCACGTTTTGTTAAATGTTTGTTTGATCTTAACCTGAACTAGCTTCTGTTTTGTGCAGACAATAGATCAGAAATAAGAATAAGGGGTGATAGGGATATGGACAAGCAAGTCCTTCAAGCAGAAGAGAAGGAAGTCGTGTCATCTGTTGCAACCGTGTTATCTGACCTCTGTGATCCCGGAGAATGGATGCCTATGAGAAAACTCCATACAGAGGTTTGTCATGGAAAACACACATATTTTCTATCAAAGTTCTATGCTGAAGCCAAATTATACTCTTTTACTCCTGATTAGTACACACTGTTTTGTGTGAAACAACTGAATCCAGAAAAGTTAAATCTACTAAAAGAAGTTTGCTCTGTTTATACGTTGAAGGGATGAACCATATTATTACAGTTTAAATTTTGCAATGATATATCATTAGAATTTACAACACTATACACTCTATACTCCATAAGAAAGGACATCGATTCAAAAAAGTGGCAACACAAACGTACATTCCGAGCATATAGATGCATAAAGAAAGGACAACTGGGGATAGAAGTCAGGTGCTAGCATCCCTGCCTGTCTACTAGCTTTGTTGTAGCTGTTGATGTATTTATGACGACTTGGTCAAAACTATCATCTAAATCCTTGAAGGCATGCAGTTTTAGGCTTGTAGGATATAAAACTGTTACATGTCAATGCTTGACTGTCTGCTAGCAACCCTCACTTCACTCCGAACATGTTTTGCACGGAATCTTGTTATTTGGGACTTGTGGAGCTGTGACCCGTGATGTAATATTTTCTACTGGTAGTTGCATAATCTTCTACAAGTAGTGGGAAACACTTGCAAGTATATCATGTTGTAGCTATCTGAAAATCTTTTTGATTGATTCGTAGTGCTACAGACAGGGATATCTTCCCTATTCTGACCATCTCTCTACATTGTTGTCATTATTGATGTTGTTCTGGTTATGTTGACCATTTATTGATCCATTTGTAACTTCAGAACTACATACTTGCAGTTCCCTTTTTCTGATGATCTCCGTTTTCTTGACTCGGTGTTAGTTTGTTACACGGTTACAATCAATGTAGACTCTTAACTTGTTGGACTACTCGCAGCTTGTGGACCAGTTTGGCAACGTGTGGCACCACACCAGGGTGCGGAAGTACCTGACAGCGGAGGATTGGTCTCCGATAATAGCCAAGGGGAGGCCATGGTACGGGCTACTGGAGCTGCTCAGGAAGTACCCGGAGCACTTTGTCATCAACACGAAGTGCAAGGGCAGGGCGATCTCGGAGTTCGTCTCGCTGGTTTCCCTGCTCTCGTAGCGGGAATCACCGACCAGCGAGGCCGTCTGTAAGGTTGCTTGCGTTTTGTCCTGTGTACTGGTGTCAGTCTCTCCGTCCATGGCCAGAAGGTCGAGTTGTGTCATGTTTTGTCTCTGCGGTTTGGAACAGTTAAATGAACCTTGCTGGAACTGTACTGTACCTCTGGCTCTGTAGTGTCGAGAATGTTAACTGAAAACAAGACTTTTAGGTACTCAGTTCATCTCTTCAGACTTAATGTTGCCTCTTTTGGATACAGAACTTCTGCTTGCGGCTTGTCGCGCACTGAAGCTGGGACCGTGGCGCCGTGGTTCAGGTCCCAGCACCACAGGCAGCAGCAGCAGCCGTTTGGCGAGCCTCCTGTCTCATGGATTTTGCTGTGCTTCGTGCTGCTTCAGTGCGCCGTGGTCAGGGGAGAGAAGGCTCGGGGAGGGAACGGTAAACTCGTGTTGTCGAGTTTGCTAATTGCCTGGGGGCGTCGGAGTGGAAGCGATCTCCACAATAGCCCCGTCTCAAATACATAATGCTCGTTATCGTCTGACAAAATATTTTGTTCTTAATGAATGATTCAGAATACAATTGTGAAACTAACTTAAAAGATAAATCAAAAGCAGAACACATCAGTAAAAAAAAGTAATGTCTGACGAAAATCTATATACATCCTAAATTGATCTGTATTTGCGTCGAACGACGGCCACGTAAGGAAGTTCGACGGATCCCACGAACAGTCTGCCGCCATTCCTCTCTACCACCTCGGTCGGCCTCACGCTCTTTGGCCCTCTCATCTCCTCGAGTATCTTCCCGTCGGCTCCAATCCTCAATGCTAGGAGGTGGCTATCGATGCCAAAGGGGAGCTCAGTCTTCTCACGGTGTAGCGCCACCCAATATCCTCCTCTCTTGTCAGGTCTCACATTGTCGGGATAGCCTGGAAGTTCGGTGAATAGCTCGATGGTCCCAGCCTTGGCGCCCTTGATCCAATACCTCAGCAACTTGCACGGCCCAGTCGATGAGATCACGAGGTGTGTCCGATCCGCGCTGATGGCCAGGCCGTTGGGGTAAGTGATGCCGGCCTTGAGCACGACGGTCTTCCCGGTGCGCGGATCGTACCTCATTAGGCGGCCCGTCGAGTCGCCGGTCCTGGTGACCATCTCGTGCTGCGACCTCTGGTAGTTCATGCTGCTATCGGTGAAGTAGACGTCGCCGGTCACCTGGTCGACGTCCACCCCGTTGGTAAACCGAAGAGGCGCTCCGTCGACCTCGGTGACCAGCACCGTCGCCTCCCCGCCGCCGGGGGCCACCCTCATCAGCCCCTTGTACGCGTCGGCGATGTACAGGTACCCGGACTTGAGGTGGAACCGCAGGCCCAGCGGGCGGCCGCAGTGGCTCTCCGTGGCCGTCTCCGGTCGGAGGACGGTCGCCGTGCACGCTTCGCTGCTGTAGTCGGGGCCGTAGGCGTAGGTCGTCCACCCGAGCGCGTCGCCGTTCCACTTCATGACGCGGCCGTCGGAGACGCCGCTGTAGGGGCCTTGTCCTTTGGCGTCGAAGGCCACGCTCTCCGGGGCGCGCAGCAGCCCGCGGGGTAGCGGCAGGTGGCGCGTCCGCGTGGCGTCGATGCTGGGGACGCCCGCGGCGGCGCTGCTTGGCACGACGAACAGAAGCAGGACGGCCAGCGCGATCGCCGCAGCGAGTTCCCTCGTGCAGCTCGCCATGTCGATTTGCTTCGCTCGCTAGTAGCTACTGATCTCTTGTTTCGCCGGACTTGTGTTGGGTCGATCGATTTCGTTGGCTGATTTCGCGGGGAGGAGCTTGGGCGTGGCCGTGCTTTTGTAGCGATCGCGGCGGCTACGAGTTCGTGTCCCTGCATGATTCGGTCCTACGTTGTTCAAGTCTTGGAACTGACTGACGGTCGGAGTCGGAGTTCTTGTAGTGGCCTTGCTCCGAATTCTTTGTGTGGCATAAATCCTAGGACGACACTAAGAGCGCCTTCGTAATCGGTTACTCATCTATTTTTGTTTTACAGGAAAAAAGAAAAGAAAGCTAAGTGATCGGTGATCAGAGAACAGGTAGCTACTGTGAGGTATATTTAACCAATTGAATTCCGATGCATGTTCCAACCTGAAACCACGTCACGATGTTCTTCATCAAAAAGTACCTTCCGGTGTTCTCTGGAATCTGGATCTACTGGAAGCACTGTTAAGGCAGATTAGTTTTTTTATTTTTAAGAAACGAGGTACAAATGCAAACGCTCGAATATACACCCACAAGTACCTATAAATGCGCACATGAATAACATGACCTTGTGGGCACGTCCAAAAGACTGGAAATGCGGGTCAGGTGGATCGACGAAGTCAAGAGAGGTGACTCGTTATTGACAAAATGCCGCCTTTGAAAAATATTCATAGGACGACACTAAGAGCGCATCGGTTACCCATCTAATTGTTATTTTTACAAGAAAGTGAAAAGAAAACTGAGTAATCGGTGATCAGCGAACATATTGCTACTTCAAGGTATTTAACCAATTGCATACTGACGCATGTTCCAACCTGAAACCACGCCACGATGTTCCTCATCAAAAGTACCTTCCCGTGTTCTCTAGATCCGTAGGCAGGTTAAACTTTTTTTAAGAAGCACATTACAAATGAAAACCCTCAAATATCCGCACGTTCATATGCACATACGAACATATTAACCTTATGGTCATGTCCAAAATACCGAGAAGGCGGGTCAGGTGTCGATATTGACGAAGTCACGACAGACGTCTCGCTATTGACAGTTACTCACCTTTCATGGGAAAATATTCCTCCTTAATGCGATACGCACGTGTTAAAATTAAGATTTAAACTCTGATTACAGTTCAAAAAAAGGTACAATCATATTCCTATCCATCCAACCACATGTGCTCGTCTCGGCACGGTCATATCATTCCGACGTTTCCACCGATTTGCTAGTCTAAAATGACTCGGAATTATTTATGTGTGAAAGAGTAGAACAAGCATTGTATATGTATATTTCAAATTTTCAGTGCTTTTGTCTGATCACTTATAGGATCCACTCTTTAGCATATCAAAGTGTTTTTTATTCATGTTGTTGCACTTGTACATTTCTAAAAGTGCAACTAAGGCTCTATTTGTTATTCATTTTTATGTCTCGTTAATCATGCAAGTTGCACCTTTTACAATTTCGTATCATATTTCTATTTAGGTTTACTATTTTTTTATTAATTTGGAATAAATTGTTACTAATCGCTGGAAGGACGGTAAACCTTCTTTATTTATTCAACATTATTATAGACCCTTCTAGAGACTGGGGTGAAATTGTGGAAATTCAGAAGTTTTTTGTTGAGCGGAACAACAAGATTTGTGAAAGGGGGCAGCCGAGGCGTACCCCATAACAAGGCACGCCCCTTGTGCGCGGATCTAGGCTCATCCTCGCCTAGCTCCTACCGAAGACTCGCCCATGACCGCCTCCTTTAGCCTTTTACAGACAGACTCCACAATTGTTAAATCACTCCCTTGTATGGGGTTATCTTGCTGCAAGACGAGAGGTGCAGAATACCAAAGTCGAAAACATAGAAATGCATGTCATGGTTGACAAAGTCGCCCAGCAAAACAGCTCTTCGCAAAACTAATGAAACTGATGACACATGTACAGCCAGGTTCCATGTAAAAAGGCTACTTATTACACTGACATTAGAAAAAAGAACAGGAACTCTTTGACAAAACAAAGAGACAGACACGGCGATAACATCAGCAGTACCTAACGATAATCTAGCTTTAACTGCGATGCGATTTTTCCATACTGGTATTTCTTCAAAAGAAACAGGGGATATTGCATAAACTGAAAGCACACTTCACTACCTTGCACAGAAAAAACAAATAACAATGTGCGATTTATGACAAAGTACAAGACATACAGATCTAACGAACACAAGTGGTGAAGAACCAGCATTAGCTTTCCCCCGGATAGCTAACGCAAAGCATGTGCCGGACTCTTTCTATGACGAAACACACAACTGGAACACATGCTCGCTTTCTTGGAATATCATCAAAATCAGGCCAATAAGGAGAGGAGGCAATGCCACTAAATAACTAGTGAAGGCATGCAGGATTACTATACGCCTTGATCATGGGATACTCTATGAAACAGCTACCTAGGGGGTCAAGACAAATACATAGTTGAATAAGTACCGGAAGGGAGACACTCATCTTGGGAATTAACTAACTTGGTCTTGTGTGATAGAAATCAGTACCCAAAGTAGCTTGCAGGATCCATTCCATGTACAAACTTGCAAAATTTTGATATCAGTATAATCAATAGCCTACGATCAAAGGAGATCAGGCATATACAGAGTGGTTCAGAGTTTTACACCAATGTTTCCCTCGCTAAACTTAGTCAGACAACACAAACTTAATTAGAGCATCAAGAAACAGCTACAGGCTGATAAAATTCACCCACCAAAACTCAGTTCCATGGAGAAGCTTCCCAGCACACTGACATACAGAACATGAACTGGACACCTTTTTGCAAAATCAAGAGCAAAGCTTCTGTTAGCCAGGAAAAGCATCATTACATAAACTAGTATTTCTTCAAAAAAATATTGCAACATGTAACGAACTATACCTTATATTTTTATGGAGCTACTGAAGAAATGCTCTATGAGATGTTCATGAAGTCATGCAGCCCATATGCTGTCAGACTATCAGCTACTTGACCTTGTAGCTCAAGATTTAAGTTTACAATATTCAGTAACACTGCTTGCTAAAAAGAATTGTCGCAACATCAGCGTTTGACATGTACCACCAAATAAATCCACAAGATTAATGAAGACAAATTAGGAAGCCAACATGTAGAAACCACTAGTTCTAGGCATGTCATCATCATCTAGTCATCAATGATGCCTCTTTTGGGAGATGAATATAGATATTGAATCAAAACTGTACAAGACGAGCAAAGCATTTCTTAATACAAGGCTGTTTTATGCAATGCACTTTCAAGCAAACTAAATACCGGAGAACACGATTGCTGCTGCTGCAAGAAAATGGAGGTTAATTACAAGATAATCCATTCACCCCCTTACAAATGGCAACAACATAAGGAAGTTTTCAAGCTTACTGACAAATGTCAGCAACAGTACGAGAAAACAAGCACCATTTCATCAAACCAGCTACTACATAGTGGAATAAATCATCATAAGACCCATGTCGCCTCTAAGTTGGTAATGTTTCTGGTTGATGAGAGTGGCCTCCCTTATGTGAATTCAACCATGTGCTGTCAATCCGGCACATCTCATGGGTTTGCCCTCCCTGCAAAACATTGATTTTTCAGTGCGATCACAAACAGAGATGACATGATAGCATATAAATTGCAAATTAAGTAGGCATTATCATAATTAGGTGTAACTTTCGAATTTAGACTGCACTCAAAATTTGCTCAAACACATATACTATCGCAAATTGGAACATTAGGTATTACTTTCAATATAGTTAAACATTTAATATATGTTTTCTTCTAGTGACCAATATATTATCACTTAAGAGTTGTTTCCAAATTACAAAAGACAGGAGATATAGATATACCTCGTGGATAATGAAATCTCATGTAAGGAATTACAATACGGGTAGTTTCATACTTCCATATCTTCTTGCATTCTAGTGACTTGAGATTAATCTTGTAGATGCCAAGTTCCGTGGTCACAAAAATGATTTCACCGTCATCCACAGATCCAATCAGTGTAAGTCTTTTGATGGGAGCGTCGAGAAGTTCCTTGAGATCAATGACCCTACATTGAGACCATGACCCAACACCATCGGAACCCATCTGCCTTGACCACAGATTGAGGGTTAACCCGTCCAAGTGTGCAAACCCCAAACTGCCATCCTCCATCCCCATCAGGACAGTGATATAGTATTCCGAAGCGAGCGGCACATCAATCAGTGATAAGCATTTAGAACACAAGTCATACTTGAGAATCCCCACGTGATCAGCATCGTCAGTGATAAGCTTGAAGTAGAGTGTGTCTTGGATGAGGAGAGGGGGCAGTGCCCAGATTTCTGCATGAGGCCCAAGATTAAGATCAGAGCACTGCTTGCTCCACTGACGAACATGAGAGTGAGGCTTGCTCCTCTCACCCGGCAAGTACTCGTACGCATGTGCGATGCAACAAGCGGCATTATCATCTATACTGACGAAGACCACCCGGGAGGGGCCAGCATGACAGGCGCGGTGGTCACAACCATTCACGGCGCATAGCACTGCGGCTCCGAAGCAGTTGTAGCACTCGGGCGCGCGCAGCTCCGTCCGGCAGCCCGTGATCGGGTCCAAAACGACGAGCTTCTCGGGTGACACATCCCTACACCCAAGGAGAACGCGGCCATGGCGGCAGTCCCATGCCTGGTATGGAGCAGAGCACCCCCTCTTTGCACACGGGGACTTTCGTGGTGGAGATGAAGAATGGCTCCTCCTCCCAGACGCGGTATGTACCGGATTGAAAGAAGCCGAGCATGGGGGGAGCTCCGTGGAGCTCGCTGTAGCGAGCGTGGAAGCGAGGGTCGGTGAGGCGGCCGAGCCAGAGCTTGCTGGCGAGGGAGGCGCGCACGAGGCACTCTGGCTCGTCCGGCAGGAGGCGGAGGAAGACCTCCTCGAGAAGATCGTCCGGCAGAGTCAGTGGTTCCGGCGGCGGTGGCATGGTTTTCGGTGGAGGAGGCGGCGGCGGCGGCGGCGACGAGGGTTTGGAGTGGGGAAAATTTTGAGGAGGTGGGAGCGAAGGAAGGAGATGGACAACCAGCTCCGTTGGGGAGTGAATGACAGATGGGGCCGGAGAGATAGTGAGAGTGGGTTTTTTTTTTTTTTTTGAGAGAGAGTGGGTTTCTTTCCTCCACTGCAGGCACGACAAGAAGCTATAGTAGCTCACGATAGACTTGAACCAAGAAAACGTATGAAACGCCTATTCAGCCCAGGATATTGGGGTGGGGTCTTATTATCTGGCTTGGCGTAAGAGATAGGTTTATGCATAATATATATGCCCTGAACTCGTGTGTTTCCACCATCATTTTGCCTCTCTGATCATGGCGAGACCAAGGCTGATCGTTGCGGTCGGCGCCACATCTACACAGACCGGCTCACCATGAGGACAGAGAATGACTTGAAAAAACTGTCAATGCACATCAGCAGTCCAATATATTTGCTTCTGTTATTGCAGACTGCAGGAGTAACAACACCTTGACAGTTAGTTCCACTGAGAGCAATCATCAGCATGCCCTCGTCATTTTTTTAAACTGAACTTCATCTGGAATAAGATTTTAGAGATAGAATAAATGCTTAGAGAGCAAACAGTGTAGTTTTTAAGAAGGGAAATGTTAAGTAAGCTAGAATTTTGAAGCAAAAAAAAGCATAGCACGTAGCAGCTGATGCTGCAAAAAGTTGGGATTTCAAAACAAGATAGCCTTACGTGACGGACAACAATATAAAATTTACCAAACTTACTGACAACAGACAACAACAGAATGAGGAGACCAAGCACCCCAAAAACATCCATCTTGCCTACTGATGGCAATCTATCCAGGTGACTAGAGTGGCATCCTGCTCTTCAAAATGCTCCAGCAACATAACAATCAATTCTCCAGCAATGTGCACTTATAATACCCAAATATATATCCTAGCAAGTTCTGAAAATGGAAACGGGAAAACTGCCAAAAGATCATTGGCGGTAATCCGGACGCAGGTATGCCTGCTCCTGCGACTGCGCGGGCGCTCCTGCCGCAGCCGCCGCCCCCTCCTCCCCGCACCCTCCCACCTCCACCTTTCAAGCCGACGATTCTCGCCCCCGGCGCGCCGTGGTACCTCTCCCGCTCGCCGGTGGCCTCACCTCGTGCCTCTCCCGCTGCTGTGGCGTCTCGGGATCCAGATCTTGGATCGCCGGCCGCCTCTTCTTCGCCGCCTCGCGGCCCGTCCCCGTCTTCGTCCGTGCTGGCGCCGGGCTCGACGGATGGGTCCCCTGCGGCTCCGTGCTCGCCCCTGCTTCCTTTGCGCCAAGGCTCAAGTCCATCGTGGTTGCCGGCACTGCTGGCAGTCAAACCAGTGGAGATGATGCGACTGCTGCACCCCTGCCGCTGGAGGACGTGGGCAGGGGCCTGGAGGAGGACGGACGCTGGGAGACGGTCGGCCCGAGGCGCCGCCCGCGTCTTGACCCCTCGCTGCAGCTCCCTCGTCGTCAGCCCGGTCTGGCTTCCTCTGCACGGGAGCTTGCCTTCAGGCGGGAGCTGCGGGGGCTCTGTTTCCGCTGCCTCTCGCCCCACCATTTCGTCAAGCACTGCTGCGGCCCGGTGCGTTGCCTCACCTGCAGCCGCTCTGGCCACCGCGCCCGCGATTGTGAGGACCGCCTCGCCATCTCCACCGCTCGCGACGCTGCTCTCCCATGTGCGCGCCCTCCTGCTCGCCGTCCCGACGGCTCCTCTTCCTGGGCCGAGGTCGTCGCTCCCGCCACTGCCTCCCGCCTCTTCGACCCTCCGGTGAGGACGGCCGAGGTCGTCGCTCCCGCCACCGCCTCCTGCCTCGCCCGTTCTCCGGAGAAGATGGCTGAGCTCGCGCCTCTGCTAGAGGAGATGGCCGCGCCTGAGCTCAAGAGGATGGCGCCAGTGCAGCGCTTGATGGAACGGCTAGAGAGCTGGCTAGAGCGGGCTGAGGCTGCTCTTGTGAAGATCTCCATGGCGTCGGCTTTGGTGCAGACGACTTCAACTCCTCCTTCGGCTGAGATCGGTGCTGGTTGTGCAGACGGTGGTGTCGACCCTTTTGGTTGCTACTCCCCTAGGGATGCGACCAATCCGGTGGGGGAGCTCTTTCATGAGCTTGTTGGCATGATGCCGGGGTCTCTCAACGGCAGGAAGGTGGAGGGGGTTGCTCCCTCTTTGGACTGCGAGGCGACTGTCAACGAGGTGCAGCTGCAACCTTCTCCGGCAGTGACACGGGAGGTGCTTTCCTGGCAGGAGTCGTTCGACGGTGTGTCCTGTGAGAGGGGGCTCGTCAGCTTGGAGGAAGAGGCCGAGAGGGATGAGGGGGAGATGCAGCCGATGGTGCCAAGCCTGACCAACCTGGGTGAGCAGGTGGTGATGCCGGACGACGAGGATGTGAGCCTCGACGAGCCCGGGGAGGGCGCCGTCTTGCTGACCGAGCAGGGTGAGGCAGGGCAGCAGGTGGAGAAGGGCATCGGCATGCAGGCGCTGGCCGGCTCTGGACAGCAGGACCTGGAGAAGGGCGCACCTCTGTGCCCCTTGGCGGGCTTCCTTGCTCGGATCACGGCGCCGCTCGAGGTCTCCGTTCTGGGCGCGCCGGCCACGACGTTGGCCCCTGTGAAGGAGGTGGAGGCGCCGTCTGTGTGGAGGAGCGGTAGGCTCGCCAAGCTGCACCCGAAAGGCGCCAACATCGAGCAGCTGGCCAAGGAGACCGTGGCGCGCCGTCTCGGCTCGCTGCCTGGGGAGGCCCACCCCTCGGGGCGCCGGCGAGAGGACTTCTTGGCCTTGTTAGATGTCTCGGACCAGCCCTTCTCGGACCAGGCGGTGGCGGCCATCGACGACCTCGTCCTCGCCGTGAAGAAGACCAAGAAGAAGAAGACAACGTCAGGGACCAGGATGGAGCGGCAGACGCCGCCGGGGGATGGCTAGATGATGAAGCTTATGATGATTCGGCAGGGAGATCTGCGCGTTGCTGATCGATGCTGGTTGTTGTCATGGCGAGCGCCTGCGGGTTGTTCACACGAGGCTAGGAGAGCGGCTAGTGAGACCATCATCCACTCGATGCGGCGGACGGGGAAGGAGAGCAACCAGTGGACCTTCTGCTATGTGGCAATCTTGCCTTCGGAGGTGGCAGCTTTGGTGTGGGAGGAGTTGGCGGTGCGGGCTTTCGCCCACACGCAAGATCCTGGAGACTAGTAGAGGGATTTTTGCTGTTTTCTTGCTTGTAGAGGGATTTTTCCCTAGCTCAAAATTCTGTACATAACACTCTATTCTATCTAATCGGACGGCGGATTCGACCGCCTTAAACCTCAAAAAAAAATATATCCTGTTGTAAGCAACAAATTATCTGCATATGAAGAAAACTATGAAAGAGAGACATGTAGGTCATGTAAATCAAAGCTATGCAGTACTTCGTTGTGTACATAAAGAATGAACAAAGTTAACTAGCTATCAGGCATCTGGCCGTACCTCTTCCAATACAGGCACAAAAAGCATAGATGAATGTGTGTTGATGTTGTTAAGTTAAAGATCTTGTCTAAATAAGAAAAATTATGTGAAACCAGCCTGGAAATGATAAACAAAAGCGCATATGCTGTCAGTCTACTAGTTACCTAAATTTGTAGCTCAAGATTTCAGTTTACAGTCTTCATTAACACTGTTTTCTAAAATGAACTGTAGCAACGTCAGCACATGACATGTAGCACTAAGTAAATCCACAAGATTAATCAAGACATATTAGGAAGCCAGCACACAGAAACCTATTGTTCTAGACATGCCGTCATCATCTACGTACACAACAATGATACCTCTTTTGGAAGATGAATCTAGATACATAATATAGATATGGTATCAAAGCTAGGAGACAAGTAGAGAGCACTTAAATAACAGAGCACATGGTTGTTGCTGCTGCAAGAAACTGGAGGTTCATTACAAGATAATCCATTCACCCCCTTACAGATGGCAACAACACGGGAAAATTACCAAGCTTAATGACAAACACCGACAACAGTAAAAGATAACACCATTGCACCAAAGCTGCATTATTCGTCATAAGATACTTCTCGCCTCCAAGTTGGTCATCTTTCTTGTTGATGAAAGTGGCCTCTTGCACTTGAGAAAACTTATCCATGGGCTTTCTGCAAACAAAGATTTTCCATTGTGATGCCAAGAATAGATGACATGATACTATTTAATATTGGCAATTAAGTAGGCATAGCTAAATTAGGTGTAACATTTGAGTGTAGATAGCACTGAAAATCTGCTCAAGCACTCATATTATGACAAAACTGAAACGTTATGTATTTTTGAAACGAACACAAAAGGTTATGTTAAAACGTTATGTATAACTTTCATTGTGATTGAACATTAAATATCTTGTTTGTTCTACTGAACTGATATATTAGAATAATTCTCCAATCTCAATAAAAAGTAGATATAGATATACCTGGTGCATTGTAGAAATTCATGTATGGAATCAAAGTACAGATGATTTCTCTCTTCCATAGCTTCTTCCCTCCAGTGACTTGAGATTAATCTCGTAGATGCCAAGGTCGGTGGTCACGAAGATGAAACCACTATTCTCCTTAAATCCAACAAGCCTAAATATTTCCTCAGGGCTTTCAATGGGGGAGAAGTTCTTTAAGATCCATAACTCTATGTTGAGTCCATGTGCTGACTCCATCAGAACGTATCTGCCTTGACCACCGATAAAGGCTTAGGCAATCCAAATATGTGAAACCTAGACTACCATCCTCAATCGTCATGAGGATAGCACAACGGTCGGTCACAACCCCCCGGCAACGGAGGCCCATCAAGCAGTGACATGCAATTAGAACCCATGTCATACTTGAGAACTGATGTGTGGTCAGGATATAAAATCATGTGGTAAAGTGAGTTTTCAAAGAGAACAGAAGGTCCTGTTTTGATTGCTGCATTCTCAGAGCCAAGATGAAGAGCAGAGCATGGCTCGCTCCACTTCTACGTCTCCAACGAGAACACCCACAAGTGCGCAGAAAGCTGTTCACCTACACCATTGTTCGTGCTCAGCCCAAACAAGAGCACCCGGAAGGGGCCGTCATGACAGGAGCGGTGGTCGCACCCGGCCAGGGCGCAGAGCACCGCAGCCCCGCGGCCGACGAAGTTGGCGGGCGAGCTCAGTAGCCTCTCGCAGCCCGTCATTGGCTCCCAAACGCTGAGCTCCCTGTATCCCCCAGAAGTATACGCAAGGAGAACCCGGCCATGGCGGCAGTCCAGCGGGTTGTACTCCGTATCCTCCCAGTTGGGGATGCTTGCGCCGAATTTGGCGGTGGAGATGAAATATGGGGCGGGGTGCTTCTGGCGGACCGACTTGGGGATGCTGGACAAAAGGAAGCCAAGCATCGGGGGATCTCCATGGAACTCGTTGTAGCGGCTGCGGAAGGCAGGGCGTGTGAGGAGGGCAAGCCAGAACTGAATTCTATCACACTCGATGATTGTATTCCTTAACCACAGAGTTACAATATATAGACAAGGACTGCAGATCGTGCAGTCGATCATGGGCAACGGCGTGCCACAACTATCGCTAGATCTAACTGAACCTATTGACTAGGGTGAGCTGTTACAGAGAGCCGTTACAGTCGTGTCAGTCTAACTAATATTACACTTCAACATCCCCCCGCAGTCTGAACGTCCGAAGGAAAAATGTTCAGACTGGACCTGAAATCGCTGAACAAAGGCGAGGGCAAACCCTTGGTGAACACATCGGCGAACTGGAACGTGGACGGTACATGCAGAACCTTGGCTTCTCCTAGTGCCACCCGATCACGAACGAAGTGGAGATCTATTTCGACGTGCTTTGTCCGTTGATGCTGAACCGGGTTGGAGGAGAGGTACATGGCACTGATGTTGTCGCAGTAAACAAGGGTGGCACGCTGAGGCGGTCGATGAAGCTCTACCAGGAGTTGCCGCAGCCAACAAGACTCGGCGACACAGTTCGCCACAGCCCTGTACTCCGCTTCTGCACTCGATCTTGAGACAGTGGCTTGTCGTTTTGAAGACCAAGATATAAGATTGTTGCCCAGAAAAACACAGAAGCCAGAGGTAGATTTTCGAGTGTCGGGGCACCCTGCCCAATCAGCATCACTGTAAGCTATCAGGTCTGTAGAGGAGTTGCGATAGAGTTGCAGACCAAAGTTTGCAGTCCCCTGAAGATAACGCAAGATGCGTTTGATGAGCTGAAAGTGGGCAGTTCGTGGAGCGTGCATGAATAGACAAACTTGCTGCACCGCATAGGCTATATCAGGGCGAGTTAAGGTGAGATACTGCAGGGCTCCGGCTATGCTGCGATATAGGGATGGATCGGCAAAAGGTGCACCATCATGAGCAGAGGGTTTGGACCGTGCTTCGACAGGTGTGGAGAGGGGATTGCAGTTTAGCATTTTGGCGCGATCAAGGATCTCAAGTGTGTACTGTTGTTGGGAAAGGAACAGGCCCGACTGATTGTGGTCTACATTGATGCCGAGAAAATGGTGCAATTCACCAAGGTCCGTCATGGAAAATTCAGAGGAGAGGGAGGCAATGATGGAGCGCAGGAGGGTGGCGGTGTTGGCAGTGAGAATAATGTCATCGACATATAAGAGTAGATATGCGAGTGCGGTGCCACGGCGAAGAATAAAAAGTGAAGAGTCACATTTGGAGGCAACAAACCCAAGGGAGATGAGATATGTGGTAAAACGGAGGAACCAAGTGCGGGGAGCTTGCTTAAGACCATAAAGTGATTTATTGAGGCGACAAACATGATGAGGCAATGTGGGATCAATAAAACCAGAAGGTTGTTGGCAATAGACGGTTTCTTGGAGATTACCATGGAGAAATGCATTTTTGACATCAAGTTGGTGGATGGGCCATGACTGTGCCGTGGCAAGAGAGAGCACAACGCGAATGGTCGCCGGTTTTACCACCGGACTGAAAGTTTCACCATAGTCCACACCAGCTTGCTGAGTAAAGCCACGCACCACCCATCGAGCTTTGTACCGGGAAAGAGACCCATCCGAGTTCAGCTTGTGGCGAAATATCCATTTTCCCGTAACCACATTTGCACCTGCAGGACAAGGGATCAAAGACCAAGTGTCATTCCGTAACAAGGCGTTAAATTCATCGAGCATTGCAGTATGCCAATTTGGATCCTTGAGTGCCTGGCGATATGAGGAAGGCAGGGGAGAAATTGTGGTAGAGGCGGTGGTGGTAGCAAGGTTAAAAAGTCTCCGTGGCATCAAATAGCCATGTTTGGCGCGGGTGTGCATTCTGTGTGCATTTTCGGGTGGCTGTACTGGAATGGCATGTGTGGGCAGACCGGGGTGAGGTGGCAGCGTGGGAGTGGTGGGAGGTGGGCTCGGTGGGCTCGGTGGTGCAGCAGACGAGGTGGATCCCCCCGTGCGCAATGATTGGGAGGTGGTGTCGCTGTCCGTGGCCAGGGGCGAGGTGGCAGCTGGGATAGGTGCGGACTGGTGGACGGGGAAGATCCGTGCAAACGGATCCCGGGGTGGATGCGGCGGCAGGTGGGGGCAGTATGCAGATCCCGGGGCGGATTCTGGTAGGATTTTCTGTGGCAGCTGGGGTTGTTGGTTCTGGTGTGGCTGGCTCGTGGGGTTTGTAGGGAAAATTTGCTTCGTCAAAAATAACGTGGCGAGAGACTATGACGCGACGGGTGGTTAGGTCAAAACAACGATATCCTTTATGTTCGCGTGGGTATCCGATGAAAACGCAGCGCGTGGACCGGGGGTGGAGTTTATGGGGTGTTGTAGCGTAGAGGTTGGGGTAGCAGAGACAGCCAAAGGTACGGAGATGAGTATAGGTGGGGTGTTGTCCAAATAATCGAAAATGAGGTGTGGTGTGGTGAATGGTGCGTGAGGGACGAATGTTGAGCAGATGGTTAGCTGTATGAAGGGCTTCAACCCAAAATGGTGGTGGTAGGTTGGCTTGGGCAAGAAGGGTTCGGACGACATCATTAGTTGTGCGTAGCATGCGTTCGGCTTTGCCATTTTGAGGAGAGGTGTGTGGGCAGGAGAAACGAAAGGAAGCTCCATTGGCAGCTAAAAAGGACCGTAGTTCATTGTTAAGAAATTCTCCTCCATTATCACATTGCACACATTGTATTATTTTATCGAATTGTGTTTTGACAAATGCAAAGAAACGTTGAAGAGTTGTGGCAGTGTCGGATTTATTCTTTAAAGGAAAAGCCCATGAATAATGTGAAAAATCATCTACTACAATGAGATAATATGTGTAACCAGAAAAACTATTGATAGGTGACGTCCATAGATCACAATGAATAAGTTGAAAAGGCAAAGTTGTAAAACTAGAGGAAGTAGGAAAAGAGAGGCGTGGTTGGCGTCCTAGCTGACAAGCTTCACATATGGGGGATTTATTTCGAGAGGGAGTACATGGTTCGGGTAGAGTAGGGGAAATCCTAGCAAGACTATCATCACTTGGGTGCCCAAGCCTGCGATGCCACAGATCGCGAGTGGTGGAGACCGTCAGAGCCGTGTTGGAGGAGTGGAGATCACCGAAGAAGGGGTACAGGTCGCCGCTGCTACTGGACCGAAGAAGAGTAGTCCGTGTTGCTAGATCCTTCACAGAAAAGCCATTAGGGTCAAACTCGATAGAACATGAATTATCACGGGTGAATTTGCGCACGGAAATAAGACTTTTAATAACCGAGGGAGAGACTAAGACATGGTTTAGATGAAAAGGGCGAGATGTAAGGGTGGTAGATCCGACAGAATAGATGGGCATCGTAGATCCATTGCCAACTGTAATGCTACGAGAATTTAAGCTTGAAGGGGAATGAGACGAGGTGAGATTACCCTGTGCGTTGGTGACGTGCGTGGTTGCGCCAGAGTCCATGACCCACTCGGCGCCGGGGTGGAAGCCGCTGACGTTGCTTGGTGCAGAGTTGTACATGGCGGAGTAGTTGAACGTGGGCGTCGGCAGGAGCGGTGCCGGGTTGTTGGAGGGGATCACGGTGTACGCCTGGTGGTGCTGGGCTGGGCTGATGACGTTGGCGGCGTTGGGCGGCACCCAGGTAGTCGGACGACCACCGCCATAGGCCGGCTGCTGCTGCTGATGATGCCCGTAGCCTGGATTGTAGCCGCCGCGCCCGCCGTAGTCGCCACGGCCGCGTCCACGGCCGCGACCACGGCCATTGTTGTTGCCGTAGCCCTGCCCGTAGCCGTTGTGTCCGTAGTGGTGCTGACCGCCGCCGCGATTGTACTGTGGCCACCGCCGCGCCCCTGCTGGCCGTAGCCGTTCTGGACGCGGTCACCACCGCTAGGGCAGTTGCGCGCCATGTGCCCGGGCTCGCCGAAGGTGTAGCAGGTGCCGTGGAAGCGATATCCGGACGATCCGTTGCCAGGGCCGGTGGTGTGCAGGACTTGCGGGGTCGCCACGGCCTTCAACTTAAGTTTCTCCTCGGCGAGCTGAAGCCGAGATTGGGCCTGCATGAAGGAGGGAAAGGGCTTCATGGTCTCCAAGATTTCTTGCTGTACCTTGAAGCGCTCGTCGAGGCCGGCGATGAGGCGCATGGTCAGCTTCTTGTCGGTGACGGGGGCGCCGACGTCGCCGAGCTGGTCGGCGATGCCCTTGAGCTTGCGGCAGTAGGAGACGACGTCCATGTCGCCCTGGCCGGCGTTGGTGAACTCCTTGTTGAGGTGGATCTCACGCCCCTCGGCGTTTTCGGTGAAGAAGTGCTTGAGAGCTTGCCAGGCGGTGTAGGCCGTGCCGTCGGCCTGGAGGATGACGTCCTGCAGCTGGTCAGAGATGGTGGCGTAGATCCAGAGGACGATGTCGACGTCGGCGGCGCGCCACTGGTCGTCGGCGAGATGAGGAGAGGTCTCCTCCTCGACATGGTCATGGGCGTTGTACTTGGAGAGGACGAAGAGGAAGAGGTTGCGCCACTTGTGGTAGTTGCCGAGTGCCGAGTCGAGCTTGAACTTGATGTGGCGAGTAATGTCAACGCCATCGGTGGTGGGAGGGGAGGGGAGCAGCTGAACTGAGGTGTTGGCTAGGGGTCCAGAGGTGGTGAGGGAATCATCGTCGGCCATTGGAGGAGGAAGGAGGAAGGAGAAGGAAGAAGGCTCTGATACCAAACTGAATTCTATCACACTCGATGATTGTATTCCTTAACCACAGAGTTACAATATATAGACAAGGACTGCAGATCGTGCAGTCGATCATGGGCAACGGCGTGCCACAACTATCGCTAGATCTAACTGAACCTATTGACTAGGGTGAGCTGTTACAGAGAGCCGTTACAGTCGTGTCAGTCTAACTAATATTACACTTCAACAGCCAGAGCTTGTTGGCGAGGGACGCGCGCATGAGGCACGCGGGCTCATCAGGCGGGAGGCGGAGGAAGATCTCCTCGAGAAGCCCGTCCGGCAGCGTCGGCACCGGTGCCGGTTCCGGCGTCGGTGGTGGCGGCATGGTCGGTCGGCGGAGAGGGTTTGGGTTGGGGGGGAATTTGGAGGTGGAGGCGGCGGCGAGGGTTTGGGCGGGGAGAAGCATACGAGAACGTGTTGTTGACGGTTGGGTTCGAGCAGCTCCGCGTGTGGAGTGACCAGAGAGACAGAGAGAGTGCGCAGGATTGGTTTCTTTCTTTCTTCAGTAGCTGAATCTTCATCCATCGAGCACGCACAAACACTCTCCTTCTCCATCTAATCATACTTGCAAAGCTGGGGTGCCACCACGCCATCCCTTTGCTGTCAGCTCTAACAGGAAGATGTTGCATTTGCAGCCAAACATGCTGAAGATTGATCCCACAACATGATTGCACGGGATGATTTAGTACAGGAACCAAACATGGACGTTTGTATCGATCCGGGTTTATGTCGGCCTGTTGTTAGCTTCCCTTGAACTAAGAAAATGTGCGTCTAGGAATTGCTCTGCAACCAGATACAACTGCTACGGCTGAAACCAGGTACATGGGTCTCTTGTGATCAGTACTCAGCGGCTGTTTGGTGTAGCGTTGTTCAGTTAACTTGAAAATTGCCCCCTGTTGTTATAGCCGGGTGTGTGTGTAATCAACAGCTGATTTCTGATTCCACTGCTACCAAATGAACAGTAGCTTTGCTCTCATATCTTGATCCATCTGACTCAACAAGACCACGAAACTGAACTTGTACATCAACGCTGCTGCCTAGGTGCCCAGCGAGTACCTAGTGACAATTTCGGTACCACGTTAACTGAACTCAGTCCAATGTATTTGCTTCGGTCACTGCAAAAGACAATGGAGAGAGCAAGATTCAGAGGAAGAGAGAGAAAATGGTTCGATGCCTTGGTCTGCACGACCTGCCATGCTCTCTGGAAAAACAGAAATGCATGGTGCTTCCGCAACACAAGGCAGCAGCTCCCTCCTGATAGATTGGCACCACGAGTTCTAGAGGAGTTTAGGCTGCTATGTGTGTTGGGGAGAGAGAGACAAGAAGCCAACCATGCCGCAAGAGAGTAGCCCTAGGTTTTTTTCCGGAGAGATGTTACCTTAGGCGTTTTCAACTTGTTGTGAACGCCCTTCTTGTACATATACTCTGCCTTCTATAAAATTATGTTACGCATTCACGTACTCTAAAAATAAAAAATCACTGCAAAAGACAGATACAGTGGATCTTGGGGAATAACACACTTTTGCTTCTGTAACCTGCGATAGTACCACAATTTCCTTCCCTGTTAGTCCCTCACTTTACAAGGCTAACTAAGGTTTCTCCTTCACCAAATATGTATAAATTTCATACACCTACTTGACAACAGAACTGCATGAGCATTACTTGCTATTTCTTCACAGTTCGTCCACCTGATTTGCAACCTAAAATGATTCTGCAGTATAAACCAACAGAAAATGTAAAGTATATATGTTCTCATTTATGTCTATAAAAACAAGTGCTGCTGCAAAGGCAAAAAAATGTTACTACAAAAACTTAACTCAAATACAGTGTTGGTACCGGTGATCCTGACATTTTTTTAAAGCAAAGCTCCTTACATTCAGTAATTCACTTTACATTAGCTCAAACACGGGAAACAAAATACTGTGGTAACAACACCCACTTTGGCACGTGGTACTAGTTCAGTTTAGAAGCTTCATTAACATGTTTATTGGACAGCCAGCATGCACAGAAGTCATCATCAACAGTCCACAAAATCTGCTGATCATTTGAACCTCCTCTCAGTCTGTAGACTTCTTTAAAAAGTGGGAACATGTCAACATGCAGATCATTCTGAAGCAAACTAAACCACATGGCAATAAAACTAGAGTTCATTACATAATCACCCTTGAACTAGAGACTGTATCTAGAAACAGAAACGCCTTTAATCTGCAAAACACCCAGTAGCTAGTGGCATGGTTAGCAAGGCCCATGTTGCCTTAGTGATCATCTTTCCTGTTGAATAGAGTGCCATCCTACTATCCAACATACTCCAATGTGAAGTAATAAAATCCAACTATATGATGCAAAGAAACAAATTGCACACATTATGAACACCGCCATATGGAGATAGTCTGAAAGACACACATGTAGTTCAAAAAATCAAAGAATCAGCCAACACATAAGAAAATTGCTTCGCCCTTGAACGGTGAGCAAATTTTATTAGCGATCAACAACTTGTTACAGAGCCATGTACAGAAGAATAGAGAAATGTGCGTTGATGCATTTGAGCAAACGATTTTGTCTAAGAAGGAAAATGTGTGCAACCAGTATACATATTCATCTCACTACAAGGACATTGCACTCAATAATTCTGTGTAGGCAAAAAATATGCAACAGACAACTAACTAGTAGGAGTAGTACCTAACAGTTTTGTGGAGCTATTCTAGCATACAAGCTCTAAATGCAGTCATGAAAATCATACCATGTCATAATGTTAGTTTCCTGATCTTATAGCTCAAGATTTCAGTTTGCATTACACTCTTCTTGCTTGCTAAAAAGAATTTTCAAGAAAATTAAAGGTAGATGTTGTTGCTGCTGCTGCTAGAATTTAGAGGTTCAGAAAGATAATCCATTCACCCGGTTACTGACGCCAACAACAATACAAGAAAACAAACACTATTTAACCAAAAGCAGGTACTAAATAGTGACTTAATTAATCATAACATCACTGCCACCTCCAAGTTGGTCATCTTTTCTTGTTGATGAGAGTAGCCTCCTGCCCTAAAGAATTTTCACTTAATTAATCATAACATCACTGCCACCTCCAAGTTGGTCCCCGAATGTCAGATCATGTCTCCGCCCCTGCTACCATATGACTCGCATCCACCAGGGTCGACCCATATACTATGCTTCCCTTGTTGTGGCAGTGGCACTGTCATTCCACTAGTAGGAAAAGGCCTTTTAGTGGCGCACCAAAAAGCCTTTCTGTGGCGCATGGTGGGTGCGCCACTAAATCCTCGCCACAAAAATATTGTTTCTGTGGCGCACCCCACCATGCGCCACAAAAAATTCAAATTTCTGTGGCACACCCCACACCGTGCGCCACAAAATTATTTTTTGAATTTCAAAAAAAAAGGCGGGCAGATCTAGATCTGGCCGCGGAATTTTTTTTCAGCTCGCCGGAGGCCGTGTTGCCCGTGGCCACGGCCGTAAGTGGCTTGGCCGTAGGTGGGAGTCGCAGGAGGTGGGTGGGTGGAGGATGGGAGTCGCCGGAGGTCATCGGAGGTCGCCGGAGTTGGAGAAAGATGTCAACGTAGGAGGTCGCCGGGTGGAGGAGGAGGTCGTCGAAGGTCACCGGGGGGGGGGGGTCACCGGAGGTCGCCGGGGTGGTGGAGGAGGTCGCCGGAGATGGAGGTGGAGGTGAAGGAGGAGGAGGAGAGAACAAGTGGATGAGAGTAGAGTAGAGAGGAGAGGAGAGGAGAAGGAGGATGGAGGAGAAGTGGAGAGGAGAAGTGGAGGAGAAGGAGAAGGAGTGGAGAGGAGGATGGAGGAGAAGTGGAGAGGAAGTGGAGGAGTAGGAGAGAGGAGAGAAAGAGAGGGAGAGGAAGTGGAGGAGTAGGAGAGTGGAGAGGAGGATTAAGACTGTTGGGCGGGATTCGAATTTTGAATCCCGCCCAACAATTCTGTGGCGCACCTGCCACCGTGCGCCACAGATTTTTTTTCCAATTTTTTTAATTTTTTGATTTTGTAGATAAAAATCTTCTGTTTGAAATAACTTTTTTACTCTTTTGGAATTTGCCGATTCTGAGAAAAGTTCACCGGGTAAACCCGGGTGAAGCCAATTTCCTTTTTTTCTCACGATTTTTTTGGTATATTAAACGTATTTTTTCGACATCGTATGCAAAAGTTATGGCCGGTCAAACTTTTTTTATCTGTTTTTTTGCAGAAAATGTCAAAATTCATATTTCAAAGTTTCTATACCAAGTAGACACTAAAACGAAACTACATGTCAAAGGATTTTATTTTTTGAAGATTTTATCATTTTCTTTTCTTGTTTGCAAAACTGAAAAGACGATCAGGGGGGTAGACATGCGTGAGAGGGAAAAAAAAATTTGTGGCGCAACCACCTCCATGCGCTACAGAAATGTCACTTTCTATGGCGCATGGAGGTGGGTGCGCCACAGAAAGTGATATTTTTGTGGCGCACAGAAATGTGATTTCTGTGGCGCACACTACCCATGCGCCACAGAAATGTGACTTTCTGTGGCGCATGTGGTTTTCGTGCGCCACAAAATTGCAAAATTCTGTGGCGCACGAAAACCAATGCGCCACAGAAATATTTTTTGTGGCGCATGGTTTTTTGGTGCGCCACAAAAAGTCGTTCCATAGAAAGACACTTTCCTACTAGTGTTCGCTCCTTCGGCAGTCCAATGAAGGCATGGATCCGTTAAAACTCCTCTAGTAAAAAGCTGTTCTTCTCCGCGTGAATAAAAAAGATCTTAATTAGAAAAAATCGAGCGTGAGCATACTCGAAAAAAGCCAAGCTGCTCTCTGTTGGCATATATCTGGAGTTCTGGACATATTAATGTTCTCCTCGTGCTCAAGAAAGTAAGCTTAACCTTTTCTTTTCAAGTGGAGGCACGTAAGCAAACTAAGCCGATCTATATTCTCTTCCATAGACTTATAGTTGATATTAGTGATGATGCGCGCTTTTCCTACTCTAACCATCATCTAATTCGTGCGTAGGCTACATATAGTCGTTTAGCACGACGCGAGTCCACCGGTGGCTGGAGCTCCGGTGGGCAAAGCCGCAAAGCCCATTGTTATTGCAGAATGGCCTCCCTGCATGCATGCACTAATTATTTACTTATGAGTTAGGACAAGGTTAGCAACGCATTACTTTTAGATGTGTATCATCGGACGAACGGTCATGGAATCAGAGAAGAAAGGAGAGCGAAGCCATGTATGAAGCACTAGCTAATGGTGGTGAGTGGTCACTCCTCCTAGTCTCGCCACTTATTCAGAAGTCAGAACACCATCGACGGATGCTGCTTGCTCGTCGGAAGCAAATGTAAACTTTGTAACTAAAGCAGTAAAGAAAAGCACTCGCTTGTTTTCTGAAACCTAGTCGAAATCACTTGATGTCATGGTTGGGGAAGCTATTCAATAGCTGAGGCGAAGTTAGCAAAAGCAGAGTTAGCGATCAACTGTACTTACTATTGTCCTAGTAGATATAATACCATTCAACATTCAGGTTGTGCTTTGTAATTTTTTCTTTTTCTCTGACCCCTTTGGAAGTCCACCTGTAAATAGCATTGCCTCCCTCTAATTGATCGGCATAGGATCTGCACAAAGTAATAACTCTTCTTCAACAAGTACAAAGACTACATCGGGGTCCTACTTTTTTACAACAAAAGGATTCACTCCCGAGGATCCGGGAGCGTCGCCGCCAATGGAAGGCGCTACTTCCAGAAGTACGTCGACGAGGCCGCGAAGAAGGATGTCAAGGAGATCTTCGGAGTCTCCTTCCCGACCTTCAGCGCCTTCAAGACGACGAACTCCCCTCCACCTTGACGCGATATGAGTTTTCCTCATCTTCATCCTCGTCGAAGAAGCTGGAGCTGCTGCCGCCGCTGCTGCTGCTCTCCCGACAGCACTCTACGCGTCCTCCGGCAGCGCTGAAGATCTTCACGGAGAGCGTCGCGTCTCCGTCGTACTGGAACATCATACTCAGCCCCCGGGTTAACCGACGGGAGCGAGAGAATGATTTCCATCGATGGCCCAGGAGCATGGAGTCGTCGACGGCGTACTTCGCCCAGACCCAGGAGGGACCGTTGGGGCAGCCTTCAACCTGCAACCAGAAGCCAGGAGGCTTGTCCTCCACCAGTGCCATCGCAAAGGAATCAGGAAGGTACAAGCGACTGCGAAGTCGGCAGTCCAGATCCACCATGAACTCGAACGGGGCAAAGCCCGTGTGGACCGAGCTCCTCGGAGGAGGAGAGGCAGGACCATGGCCGTCGCGGCTGCCACGACCGCCGGGGCCCCTTCTGCCCCGACTTCGGGACGCGCCGCGACCCCGGACAGGCGGTCCGTCCTCCGCCACAGCAAGAGAAGCACGAGGACGCCCTCTTCCCCTCTTCACCGGCGCCATTGTCGACAATGGCTCTGGGTGGATTGGAGAACGGGGAGGCAAGGAAGATAACTAAGGAGCACGCCCTGCTTTTATAGCACGAGCTCCTTCCTTAGCGGTGGTCTCCTCGTTTCCTCCGTTACCAGGAATCGAGGAAGCCAGCCAGTTATTCCCCCGAGCGGAATAACTCCAAGAAGACCAGATGCCTGGGGACCCACTTTGACCTCTTTTTGGTCATAGCCCCAGCAGCAGAAGCAAAGGCCGCCGGGACCATGCTCGGGGCTACAGTCGCAGGAGTGGAACACGGGGTTCCCTTAGTGCTGCCAAAGTGGGTCCGCCGCATGTGGGCCCAACGTGAAGATGGACATGACCAAGACACGACGCAAGACCGGAGGGTGCCCGTGCCAGCCAAGGCCACCAGGTGCGAAGGACCCCCGGGTCCCCGCACCCTGGAAGTAGGAGAAGACCCGAGAGCGTGAGACCCCGGCAGGGCCGGGCTCCCTCTCGGGTACCAGTCCGTACGAGCTGAGGATAAGACCTCCACCACACTTCAGAAGGTGGGCGAAGAACCCAGAAGGCTTGGGAAGCAAGGCGTGGGCAGGGGACCCCACCTGCGGCGTGCCAGCCTTTGTCTGCACCGCTTTCCCCAAAGGGTGGAGATCTCACCAAACCAGCAGAAGATACTTGGAGGAGGAGAGGCCACGTCTCCTCCTCCATCATGGAGAGGGGTTCCTTCCCGCCAAGACCCCCTCACGCTCCTCGCATGACCTCTGTGGCATCCCCTTGCTCTATAAACGGAGGTCCTAGGCATGGAGGAGAAGGGACGAGCAACCATAGAGCTACAACCGGCTAGTGCAAGGCAGCAAGGAGAAGAGCAGAGCAAGAACACCGCAGAGCTAGGCTAGGGCCGGAAAGAGAAGGAAGGTGATCTCCTCTGGGCAAGGATCTGTCCTTCTTCTTCCTCTAGCCAAAACCCCTTGCGGGTGCCCCGCCGGAGACCTCCTTGTAGCCACACCATGATTCCACCATCTATCCAGACATGCATGAGTAGGGTTGTTAGCCTTCGGGCGGCCTGAACCTAGGTAGATCGCTGTGTCCTTTGCTTGTTTTCCTTACACATCGAGAGAGCGAGAGAGAGCTCGCCGGCGAGCCTTCTCCGGAAGACGTCTTTCAGCCTCCTTCGCGCCCCATACCGAATCTACAAAGGGGGTGCCCGTCATCCCCGGTGTCCGTCCTATGAGACATGATATCTGGCGCGCCAGGTAGGGGGCGCAAGCACTGATTTCGTCTTCATCAGCTCGAAGATCGTCTTCGAGTTCTTCTCCAAGCATGCCGCCCAAGAAGAAGGCCGACACTGCGGCCGCCAAGACCGTCTCTCCCTCGCGCACTCATACTTCTGCTGATTGTCGTGCCGCCGGTGCACGGCGAGAAGTCACGCCACCCCCACAGCCTGCGGAGAAGGCGGTGCCAGACGGCGTGGATGGCCCCAACCGCGACCAAGGCGGCGGGACCAAGGAAGCCTCGCAGCCTCGCGCCTCCGTTTGACCTCCTCCTCCCCCGTCCAGGGAGAAGAGCGTCGGCAGCGGCACAAAGAAGCAAGCTACTAGGGATCCTCGGCCGTCCAAGAGCAAGTCCTCCACGCATACTCCTCCAGACGCCCAAGCTCGCCATGACGCTTTGGTGTCTGCCAAGGCCCTGATGCAGTTCCCAGCATGCACTACCGATCTCAAGATGTACCAGGCGTGGAGAGCCCGCGTGGAGAAGCTCCTCGACTACGCCAACGGCGGCCCGACGCCGGCAGCCACGTAGGCTACCACCATCGACAACCCAGGAGCTGCACCAGACAAGACGCGTGAACCACGGGCTCAGCCCCGTGGGGGACGCCACGCTGAGACGGAGCCTCCTCGAGCCGCTCCACCGATGGCCAACCGGCCACATCAAGACTGGGGTAAGGCCATCTCCGTCGGGTCTTCGACCTCGGACGAACAAGATCTTCGCAAAGAACTCAACAATCACCTGCGTGAAGACATGCGCACCCGCATCGAGCGCCGCCGGGAACGTCATCGCCGGGAAGATCGCGATGACGACCTCACCGAGGGCTGCAACGCCCTCGCTCCCGAGATTCACCGTTTTGACTGGCCCAAGAAGTTCAAGATTGACGTCCTCCGCTACGACGGCACCACCAACCCCCGGGACGGCTAGCTTCTTGGATGCCTTCTCCGGGCACCACCAGATCTTGATGTCCATCAAAGATCAAGAAAAGACGGCCTTCATCACCCCCAAGGGCTGCTACTGCTACACTCGAATGCCATTTGGCCTCCAGAACGCCGGCGCTACCTTCCAGCGCGCAATGCAGGCATGCCTTGGGCCACAACTAGGCCGCAACGTTGAAGCATACATCGACGACATCGTGGTCAAGACGCGGTACCAGGACTCACTCATCCAGGACCAGCACGAGACGTTCGAGAATCTCCGTCGGGTTAACTTCAAACTCAACCTCGAGAAGTGCGTGTTCAGGGTACCGTCAGGCAAGCTGCTGGGTTTCTTGGTTTCCCACCGGGGAATCGAGGCCAATCCGGACAAGATCAAGGCAATCGATCGCATGGAAGCACCCCGACGGATCAAGGACATGCAACGCCTCAACGGGTGCACCACAACACTTGGGCGCTTCATCTCAAGACTTGGGGAACGGGCTCTTCCGTTCTTCAAGTTACTCAAGAAGGAGGGTCCCGTCGACTAGACTCCCGAGGCGAGGAAGCACTTCAGTCCCTCAAGAGCTACCTCGCCTCGCCACAGTCTTGGTGGCCCCGACAGAAAAGGAGCCCCTCCTACTGTACATGGCTGCCACTAAGCAGGTGGTAAGCGCGGTGCTGGTGGCAGAGCGTGACGCTCCTCCAAGGAATCCAAGCAAGACCAAGGGCAAGCGGCCTAGGGACACACTCCCGGGTTAACCTAGCAAGAAGAAGGTGTCGAGCCTGCCGGGGTCCGAGGATCTCGACACCCCGACAACCTCTACTGGCATCGACGACACCGAGGCACTGGGGGCTAAGCTGCCACCAGCTCAGGACGTCGACACCACGGAAGAAGAGGCGGAACCTGATCAAGAAGCAGCTACCCGCAAAAACGTAGCACCCGGTCTACTTCGTCAGCTCGGTTCTGCGCGATGCACGGGAGCGCTACCCCATGATGCAGAAGCTACTTCTGGCGATCCTCATCGCCTCTCGCAAGCTGAGGCCGTACTTTGAAAACCACCCGATCACTGATACGTCTCCAACGTATCCATCATTTCTGATGTTCCATGCTCATATTATGCCAATTGCTACATGTTTTATATACACTTTATATCATTTTTATGCATTTTCTGGGACTAACCTATTAACAAGATGCCACAGTGCCAGTTCCTGTTTTCTGCTGTTTTTGGTTTCAGAAAAGTTGTTCTGGAAATATTCTCGGAATTGGACGAAACAAAAAGCGAAGTCCCTATTTTTTTGTCACGTACACGGAGTCCGAAGGAGACACGAAGGAGGGCCGTGGCCCGTCCTCACCATGCCACGGCGCGGGTGGGCCCTGGGCCGCGCCGCCACGTGGTGAGGAGCCCTCGGGCGTCCACCGACATCGCCCCTTCGCCTATATATTGACTTCCTCGGGAAAACCCTAAAACAATCAGTCATATTCCACGAAGAGTTCCGCAGCACCGCCACCATCCAGAACAAGTTTCGGGGGACAGAACTCTCTGTTCCGGCACCCTGCCGGGATGGGGAATTGCCCCCGGAGCCATCTACATCGACTCCACCGCCATCTTCATCGCCATTGCTGCCTCCCATGATGAGGAGGGAGTAGTTCTCCCCGAGGCTAAGGGCTCTACCGGTAGCTATGTGGTTTATCTCTCTCCCATGGTGTGATCTTTATGTGATCATGAGCTTTGTAATCTAGTTGAATAAGTAGATGTTACTCTTCATCTATTATGCTACTCAAGTGATTTTATTAATGTGATCTCTGGAGTCACCTTGTCCCACGGTGTGAAGTTGACAGTGTGCGCACCGTGTGTGGCTCTTAGGCTAAAGTTTGCATAAATACTTATCATGAGTTATAATTTGAGTTGGATGTCTCCATGGAATTGTGGTGTTTGTTTACTCAGACTTTGAGGTGTGCTTTTGCAGCCCTACGCAATGAATTGGTGTTCGTTATCCAACCGGAGTGTGGTTCAGAGTAGCATAGTGAAGAGAAGATATTTATGTATTTAATTATGATGTCATTGTTGAGAGTGTCCACTAGTGAAAGTATGATCCCTAGCCCTTGTTTCTAAGCATTGAAACACCGTTTACAACAAGTTCTGGTACATGTTTGTTTGCTGCCATTTTTATTTCAGATTGCAATTACTACTTATAATCATCCATATTACTTGTATTTCACTATCTCTTCGCCGAACTAGTGCGCCTATACATCTGATAAGTGTATTAGGTGTGTTGGGGACACAAGAGACTTCTTGTATCTTAATTGCAGGGTTGCTTGAGAGGGATATCTTTGACATCTACCTCCCTGAGTTCGATAAACCTTGGGTGATTCACTTAAGGAAAACTTGCTGCTGTTCTACAAACCTCTGCTCTTGGAGGCCCAACACTGTCTACAAGAATAGAAGCGTGCGTAGACATCAAGCTATTTTCTAGCGCCGTTGCCGGGGAGGTAAGTGTTGGAAGGTATCTCCTTTAGATTCTGCAATTATTTCTTTTTGTCTCTTGTTTTTATTTCAACTAGTTAGGCTTAATGGAAAATAACAAAAAAAATAGAGATCTTTATGAACTTTATATTGAATTAGGACATGATGCTTTTGAAGAGAAAATTTAAAAACCTATGGAGGCTTGTTTGCAAAATAGTGATAGCAATGTTATTAGTTTGAATTCTTTGAACACCATTATTTCTAATGCTATGGAAAAGTCTAAACTTGGGGAAGCTAGTTGTGATGAATATGATATTTTTAGTCCCCCAAGCTTTAATGAGGAAATTTGCTTTGATAATACTTTGCCTCCAATATATGACGATTATAATGATTGTGATATTTTCACTCCACCTACTATTGAGTATATAGTTTATGTTGATTATTCTATGCCTCTAATTTATGATGATTACAATGACGGATGTGATAGTTTTACTCCCAGTATTTCTAATGAAACTGTTTTTTCTTATGTGGAGAGTAATGATATTTTTATGTATGTGGATCATGATAAGAATGTTTCATGTGGTTATATTGTGGATTTTATCAATGATGCTACTGAAAGTTTTTATGAGAGAGGGAGACATGGCTTCATATATCTCAATAATATTAAGTCTCCTCTCTTTTGTTGAAATTTTTGAAGTTGCACTTGTTTTATCTTTCTATGCTAGTAGCTTCATGCTTCAATAATTTGTTTTCTTACAAGATTCCTTTGCATAGGAAGTGGGTTAGACTTAAATATGTTTGGTATTTGCTTTTTGATGCTCTCTTATATTCAACTCTTATACATATGAGAGCATCATCAAAATTTCATGCCTAGCTAAAAGGCTTTAAAGAAAAGCGCTTGTGGGAGACAACCCATTGTTTTTATTTTCTGCTATTTTTTTTTATTGAGTCAAGGAGCTTGCTTACTTCTGTAACAACTCCTTTGTATCTTTATTTTATTGCATTGTTGTGCCAAGTAAAGTCTCTAGTTGAAAGTTGATGCTAGATTTGGATTTCTGCGCAGGACAGATTTTTGCTGTCCACCGTTTTGAGCTGTACGCACTCCAGAAAAATCTAAAAATTCTGAAAATTCAGCGTGATCCTCTATATGTACGCAACTTTCATTAGTTTTGACTTTTCGCATCTGAGCAACTTAAGTGCCTCGAAAAAATTCGTCTTTCCAGACTGTTCTGTTTTTGACAGATTCTGCCTTTTATTTTGCATTCTCTCTTTTACTGTGTTTGAGTGGATTTCTTTGCTCCACAAAAATCAGTGGCTGTAGCTAATGTCCAGAAGTATTGAGATGATTGTGTCATCACAGAACATGTGAATTTTTGATTATGCACTAACCCTCTAATGAGAATTACTCTGAGTTTGGTGTGAAGGAAGTTTTCAAGGATCAAGAGAGGAGGATGATATGATATGATCAAGAAGAGTGAAAAGCCTAAGCTTGGGGATGCCCCCGTGGGTCACCCAAGCATATTTCAAGAAGACTCAAGCGTCTAAGCTTGGGGATGCCCAAGGCATCCCCTTCTTCATCAACAACTTATCAGGTCATCTCTAGTGAAACTATATTTTAATTCTTTCACATCTTATGTGCTTTACTTGGAGCGTCTGTGTGCTTTTATTTTTGCTTTGTTTTCTGAATAATTGGATCCTAGCATTCTTGTGTGGGAGAGAGACACGCTCCGCTTTTTCATGTGAATACTGTATTCTTCACTTATATTTGTTGAGTATTCTTGACTAGCTACTGCAATGCTTTTAGCTCCTGTTTTTCATGCATCTCTTGTTCAGAGCTGTTAGTTCTTGTAGAGAAGTACTCTCTTGTTTCATTGTTGTATTATTTGGAGAGTTTTGTTGAAATAAGTTGATTGGTGTTTGGTTGGAAACAGAAAATGCTACATGTGGTAGATGGTATATTGAAAAGACATACTCATTCTTGTAGATCATTGTCTTGGATAATTTGATGCTTTGCAATTGTTTTGAGCTCTCAAGTAGATCATGTTTAAGCTCTTGCATCATGTAGTTAAAGCCTATTAGTGGAGAACTACCGTAGAGCTTGTTGAAATTTGGTTTGCATGTTTGGTATCTCTAAGGTCTAGATATTTTCTGGTAAAAGTGTTTGAGCAACAAGGAAGACAGTGTAGAGTCTTATAATGCTTGCAATATGTTTTTATGTAAGTCTTGCTGTACCGTTGATATCCTGTGTTTGCTTCAAACAACCTTGCTAGCCTAAACTCTGTACTGAGAGGGAATGCTTCTCGTGCATCCAAACCTTGAGCCAAAACCCATGCCATTTGTGTCCACCATAACTACCTATTATGTGGTATTTCCTGCCATTCCAAGTAAATACTTCATGTGCTACCTTTAAACTATTCAAAACTTTATTACTCCTTATTTGTGTCAATGTTTTATAGCTCATGAGGAAGTATGTGGCGTTTTCTCTATCACCTTGTCATTTACTCATGACAGACTTTCACCAATGGACTAGTGGCATATACATCCGCTTATCCAATAACTTTGCAAAAAGAGCTGGCAAATGGGGTGCCCAGTCCCAATTAATTACAACTATAACTTTAATTCTCTTCACATGTTTTGCCAATGATTTATCAAAGCAAATTTCAAAGTGTTAAACATTATCAAATAGGCACTCCTCCATGGTATGTGATTGTTGGAAGGCACCCGAGGATTCGGTTAGCCATGGCTTGTGTAAGCAAAGGTTGGGAGGAGTGTCATACCAATTTATAAATATGCATGTGTAAACAAAAGAGAAGAGGGATGATCTACCCTTGGGTAGAAATAACGTCCTTCATGGGAGCCGCTCTTGAAAGTCTGGGTGACAAGGGGGATAGAGTGCCCACTGCCATTCGTTGACAACAACAAACACCTCTCAAAAACTTATTTATGCTCTCTATATGATTTCAAAAACTTAAAAAGCTCTAGCACATGATTTAATCCCTGCTTCCCTCTGCGAAGGGCCTTTCTTTTACTTTATGTTGAGTCAGTTTACCTACTTCTTTCTATCTCAGAAGCAAACACTTGTGTCAACTTTGTGTGCAACAATTCTATATGCTGCTTATTGCACTTGTTATATTACTTTGTGTTGACAATATCCATGAGATATACATGTTGAAAGTTGAAAGCAATTGCTGAAACTTAAATCTTCCTATGTGTTGCTTCAATGCCTTTTATTTAGAATCTATTGCTTTATGAGTTAACTCTTATGCAAAGCTTTTTGATGCTTGTCTTGAAAGTACTATTCATGAAAAGTTTTTGCTTATATGATTCAGTTGTTTACTCTTTATCTACTTGTTAGCAAACTATAGACCATTGCTTTGAGTCACTTCATTCATGACATGAGCCTTGCAATATTATTTGATCAAGATTGTGTGATAGCATGTCTCCTCAGAAATTATTTTGTTGTTATCGTTTTACCTACTCGAGGACGAGTAGAACTAAGCTTGGGGATGCTTGATACGTCTCCAACGTATCCATAATTTCTGATGTTCCATGCTTATATTATACCAATTGCTACATGTTTTATATACACTTTATATCATTTTTATGCATTTTCTGGGACTAACCTATTAACAAGATGCCACAGTGCCAGTTCCTGTTTTCTGCTGTTTTTGGTTTCAGAAAAGTTGTTCTGGAAATATTCTCGGAATTGGACGAAACAAAAAGCGAAGTCCCTATTTTTCTGTCACGTACACGGAGTCCGAAGGAGACACGAAGGAGGGCCGTGGGACGTCCTCACCATGCCACGGTGCGGGTGGGCCCTGGGCCACGCCACCACGTGGTGACGAGCCCTCGGGCGTCCACCGACATCGCCCCTTCGCCTATATATTGACTTCCTCGGGAAAACCCTAAAAGAATCAGTCATATTCCACGAAGAGTTCCGCAGCGCCGCCGCCATCCAGAACATGTTTCGGGGACAGAACTCTCTGTTCCGGCACCCTACCGGGACAGGGAATTGCCCCCGGAGCCATCTCCATCGACTCCACCGCCATCTTCATCGCCGTTGCTGCCTCCATGATGAGGAGGGAGTAGTTCTCCCCCGAGGCTGAGGGCTCTACCGGTAGCTATGTGGTCTATCTCTCTCTCTCATGGTGTGATCTTTATGTGATCATGAGCTTTGTAATCTAGTTGAATAAGTAGATGTTACTCTTCATCTATTGTGCTACTCAAGTGATTTTATTAATGTGATCTCCGGAGTCACCTTGTCCCACGGTGTGAAGTTGATAGTGTGCGCACCATGTGTGGCTCTTAGGCTAAAGTTTGCATAAATAATTATCATGAGTTATAATTTGAGTTGGATGTCTCCATGGAATTGTGGTGTTTGTTTACTCAGACTTTGAGGTGTGCTTTTGCAGCCCTACGCAATGAATTGGTGTTCGTTATCCAACCGGAGTGTGGTTCAGAGTAGCATAGTGAAGAGAAGATATTTATGTATTTAATTATGATGTCATTGTTGAGAGTGTCCACTAGTGAAAGTATGATCCCTAGGCCTTGTTTCTAAGCATTGAAACACCGTTTACAACAAGTTCTGCTACATGTTTGCTTGCTGCCATTTTTATTTCAGATTGCAATTACTACTTATAATCATCCATATTACTTGTATTTCAATATCTCTTCGCCGAACTAGTGCACCTATACATCTGACAAGTGTATTAGGTGTGTTGGGGACACAAGAGACTTCTTGTATCTTAATTGCAGGGTTGCTTGAGAGGGATATCTTTGACCTCTACCTCCCTGAGTTTGATAAACCTTGGATGATTCACTTAAGGGAAACTTGCTGCTGTTCTACAAACCTCTGCTCTTGGAGACCCAACACTGTCTACAAGAATAGAAGCGTGCGTAGACATCAATCACCGTGGTCTCGAAGTACAACCTGAGAAGCCCCCTGGAGAACCCACTCGCCACAGGACGCATATCATGGTGGGCCATGGAGCTTCAGGGTTTCAGTCTCAAATTCGAGCACACAGACAACATCAAAAGCCAGGCGCTGGCAGACTTCACCGCGGAATGGACCGAGACGGCGTTCGATGACCCGGAAGAGGAAACCTGCCTCCCCGGGAAAGAAGACCCCAGCACCTGGACAATGCACTTCGATGGCTCTTTCTCTAAGAATCGAGGGGGGGGGGGTGGAGTTGTCCTGATATCGCCAACGGGCGACCGACTGAAGTACGTCGTCCAGATGCACTTCCTCGGGGGCATCTCCAACAACACAATGGAGTGCGAGGGCCTACTTGTAGGGCTTCGTGCGACCATCAGCCTCGACATCAAGAAAATCATCTTCAAGGGTGACTCTCAACTGGGCATCAAACAAGTGAACAAGGAGTATGCATGCCCTCAAATGGCACTGTATGTCGAGGAGGTTTGGAAGCTACAACGACGCTTTGACAACTTCAGAGCCGTGTACATCTAACGGGTGGAAAACACAGTCACGGATGAGCTTTCGCGGCTGGCTTCCCAGCGGGAGCCTATTCCTCCCGGGATCTACATCGAGGTGCTCAAGCAGCCGTCGGTACCCACCGACAAGGTCAAGACAAGATCTGCCACGGCGTCGGGGGCTGGTGACCTGTCTACCACAATAACTCAGGAAGCCAGCCCAGAAGCTTAAGACCTGGTGGTGCCCGCGACGGAGAAAGCTCTGCTTCCCTCCTGTCAAGTGGTGCTCCCAGTGGAAAGAAGCTACCCGCCATGGGCCCTGGACATCGTCAAGTACATGACTGAGCATACCCTTCCGGGTAACGACCATGACGTCGAGCGGGTGTCTCGCCAAGCCAAGCTCTATGTCTTGATCGACGGCGAATTCTACAGACGGCGTGACAATGGAGTCAAGCTCCGTTGCATCCCGCAAGAGCAAGGCCAGGTGCTGTTGAAGGCCATCCATGAGGGCACATGCTCAAGTCATGTAGCGTCAAGATCTCTAGCGGGGAAAGTCTTTCATCACGGTTTCTACTGGCCAACCATCCTCCATGACGCCGAGTAGCTAGTCAAGACCTGTGAAGCTTGCAAACACTACGCGAAGGATATTCATCAGCCAGCACAAGCTCTGCAACCCATTCCAATCTCTTGGCTGTTCGCGGTCTGGGGTCTGGACATAGTGGGCAAGATCCCGAAGTCTGTCAGGGACATGAGTACCTTTTCGTGGCTGTTGAAAAGTTTACAAAGTGGGTGGAGGTGATGCCAGTGCCAAGACAGATGGCCCAGGCTGCCATCAAGTTCGTCGAGGGGATCGTATTCCGGTTCGGAGTACCCAACAGAATCATTACGGACAATGGCTCCCAGTTCACCAGTCGAGCTTTCCTCAGTTTCTGCGAAGACCTGGGCATCAGGGTGTGCTTTGCCTCGGTGTCCTATCCAAGATGCAATGGGCAAGTGGAGCGAGCCAACGCAGAGGTCCTCAAGGGTCTGAAAACCAAGGCATTTGACAAGCTAGAAGACCGGGGTAAGAACTGGATCGAGCATCTGCCGAGCGTCTTATGGTCACTCAGGACCACACCCAGCAGAGCCACTGGAGAAACGCCATTCTTCCTTGTCTATGGAGCCAAAGCAGTCTTGTTAACAGAGCTCAAGCACGGATCCCCCCGGGTACTTGCCTATGACGAAGAGGCTCAAGTCGAGAGAAGAGTTGATGACATCAACTTCCTCGAAGAAGAGCGGTGTCGAGCATCCCTGCGATCCGCTCGTTATCAACAGGCGCTCAGACGCTATCATGATCGCCATGTGCGAGCGCGGGCACTGGAACCCGGAGACCTGGTTCTCCGGAAAAAGCAGAAACTTGATGGCATGAACAAGATTTCATCCAAGTGGGAAGGTCCGTATCGGGTGACGCATACCCTAAGGCTTGGAGCAGTCTACCTGGAGGATGAGAAGGGCAGATCTAAGGGCAACGCCTGGAACATCAAAAACCTCCGCAAGTTCTACCCCTGATTACGAACATGAATCGCAGATAGTTGTATCGACTAAGCACGCCCTAGGGGCTAATGTTCTGTAATGGGGTGTAAGAATCGTTGCCAAGGAATAAAAGATAAGTTTTCAATTCTGTGAGCCTCAATTTTTGTCATGAAATGTGTTACCCGTAACAACCCCCAAGCAGGGGGTTGATATGGTGCCGGTGGCTGACGGGTCGAGCGCGAGCACGCCTATCAGTAGGAGCTGCCACCCGGTCATGTCGTGCTGCCGCAGAAAGGAGGAATTGGGCAGTGATGTGTTTTAAAGCACCTAAGTACAGAAATGCACATTCAACTTTGCTTGCGGTTTGCTTCGGGTAAAACATTTTCACGACACGAAGAGAGGGTCCTTTCTTTTCTACTGAAAGTTTGTTGTGTGCAGCGCCTTCCCCGGGATAGGAGCAAGCGAAGGAAGGGAAGCTAAGGAGCTGGATACCCAGGAATGGCCTAGCAGATCAAAGGAGCAACAAAAACAGCTAAGTCTTTGCATCTGCATTCTGCATCTTAGGCATGATATCTCGCTTGGAGTCAATATACTATCAACCTGAGCATGCTTGACAGTCTATGAGAACCTTTGCGGGGACAATGCGTCCTCCCCGGTGAACGGTATGTTTCCCTCTGTCCTAGTAACTGAGGTAGTGGAGTGAGTCCTCGGAAGGTATAGTGCTCTTGGGGGTACTACTACTGCAGCAGATAGTTAGAGTACTTGTCACCTGGGAGACCTCCTCATAAACTTGACGGCGCGTTAGTGCAAGTGAAGATTTGGAAATGACCCCGGGAGTTGAGCATAGGACTGCATTCATTGTTAATTTCTGAAATTACATTCTCGCATTACATTCAGAGAAGCAGCCTATGTGCCTATCTAGCCTATGCTACTAAGGCCAGTCCAGGCGGCCTGGCTGTGCAGATCTGTCTGCTGTTTATTGTCCGTCGGGTAAGCTTCTTTCTTCCGGGGACGCCTGGAGGAGAGAGGGGCACCCACGCAGAATCTTCAGACATCTTGAGGAGCAGGAGGCCCCGCTGGGAGTCCAGGAACTCCGCGGCCAAACAAACAGACGATTCCTCTCGCCACTTCGCCGACGGTATGGCTCTCGGCCTGAGAAGAAAGGCACTAGCAAGTCAGAGCTAAAATCAACAACAGCTAAGAGGAAAAGGGACTGAAGGAGATGCCATTACCTGATCAATGGTCTCAAGCTCGGCCAAGGGCTGGGATAGCCCCGGAATCCCGGCAGTTTTTTCCTTCAGGTAGGCCATACAGAATGCCTTCTTGATGGCCCTCACCCGGGCTTCCTCTTGTGCAGCAGGGCCTGTAATGGCCACCAGGTCAGCGAGGGCTTGGACGGCAGAGGCGTGGGATGCACCTCCCCGTTCAGCAGCCCATGCCCTGGCCGCCAGGGGCGCCTCTTCCACGCCTCGGAAGGCCGACTCCCCCGTGGAAACGTCGGAAGCCATCCCTGCATCGCCAGACATCGACTCTGCGCCGCCGGACATCGTCAACTACTCGTACTGCGGCGGAAGTAAAAGTGAAGCCAAGTGAAGTGGAAGGGAGAAGTGTGCCCAGAAGGCTGGGGGCTGTTGAGCTTTTATAGGCTCCCCGCTCCCTCCTACCGCTTGACGTTTCGAATGCAGCAGTAATAACTCTTCTTCAACAAGTACAAAGACTACATCGGGGTCCTACTTTTTTACAACAAAAGGATTCACTCCCGAGGACCCGGGAGCGTCGCCGCACAATGCAAGGCGCTACTTCCAGAAGTACGTCGACGAGGCCGTGAAGAAGGAGGTCAAGGAGATCTTTGGAGTCTCCTTCCCGACCTTCAGCGCCTTCAAGACGACGAGCTCCCCTCCACCTTGACGCGAGATGAGTTCCTCATCTTCATCCTCGTCGAAGGAGCTGGAGCTGCCGCCGCTGCTGCTCTCCCGACATCACTCTAAGCGTCCTCCGGCAGCGCTGAAGATCTTCACGGAGAGCGTCGCGTCTCCGTTGTACTGGAACATCACACTCTGCCCCCGGGTTAAACGACGGGAGCGAGAGAATGATTTCCATCCATGGCCCAGGAGCATGGAGTCGTCGACGGCGTACTCCGCCCAGACCCAGGAGGGACCGTTGGGGCAGCCTTCAACCTGCAACCAGAAGCCAGGAGGCTTGTCCTCTACCACTGCCATCGCAAAGGAATAAGGAAGGTACAAGCGATTGCGAAGTCGCCAGTCCAGATCCACCATGAACTCGAACGGGGCAAAGCCCGTGTGGACCGAGCTCCTCGAAGGAGGAGAGGCAGGACCATGGCCGTCGCGGCCGCCACGACTGCCGCGGCCCCTTTTGCCCCGACTTCGGGACGCGCCGCGACCCCGGACAGGCGGTCCGTCCTCCGCCACAGCAAGAGAAGCACGAGAACGCCCTCTTCCCCTCTTCGCCGGCGCCATTGTCGACAATGGCTCTGGGTGGATTAGAGAACGGGGAGGCAAGGAAGATAACTAAGGAGCCAAGGAGCACGCCTTGCTTTTATAGCACGAGCTCCTTCCTTAGCGGTGGTCTCCTCGTTTCCTCCGTTACGAGGAATCGAGGAGGCCAGCCAGTTATTCCCCCGAGCGGAATAATTCCAAGAAGACCAGATGCCTGGGGACCCACTTTGACCTCTTTTTGGTCATAGCCCCAGCAGCAGAAGCAAAGGCCGCCGGGACCATGCCCGGGGCTACTGTCGCAGCAGTGGAACACGGGGTTCCCCTAGTGCTACCAAAGTGGGTCCACCGCATGTGGGCCAAACGTGAAGATGGACATGAACAAGACACGACGCAAGACCGGAGGGTGCCCCGTGCCAGCCAAGGCCACCAGGTGCGAAGGACCCCCGGGTCCCCCGCACCCTGGAAGCAGGAGAAGACCCCGAGAGCGCGAGACCCCGGCAGGGCCGGGCTCCCTCTCGCGTACCAGTCCGTACGAGCTGAGGATAAGACCTCCACCACACTTCAGAAGGTGGGCGAAGAACCCAGAAGGCTTGGGAAGCAAGGCGCGGGCAGGGACACCACCTGCGGCGTGCCAGCCTTTGTCCGCCCCGCTTTCCCCCAAAGGGTGGAGATCTCACCAAACCGGCAGAAGATACTTGGAGGAGGAGAGGCCACGTCTCCTCCTCCACCATGGAGAGGGGTTCCTTCCCGCCAAGACCCCGTCACGCTCCTCGCATGACCTCTGTGGCATCCCCTTGCTCTATAAAAGGAGGACCTAGGCATGGAGGAGAAAGGACGAGCAACCATAGAGCTACAACCGTCTAGTGCAAGGCACCAAGGAGAAGAGCAGAGCAAGAACACCGCAGAGCTAGGCTAGGGCCAGGAAGAGAGGATGGTGATCTCCTCCGGGCAAAGATCTGTCCTTCTTCTTTCTCTAGCCAAAACCCCTTCCGGGTACCCCACCGGAGACCTCCTTGTAGCCACACCATGATCCACCATCTATCCAGACATGCAGGAGTAGGGTTGTTAGCCTTCGGGCGGCCTGAACCTGGGTAGATCGCTGTGTCCTTTGTTTGTTTGCCTTACACGTCAAGAGAGCGAGAGAGAGAGCTTGCCGGCGAGCCTTCTCCGAGAGACGTCTTTCAGCCTCCTTAGCGCCCCATACCGAATCTACAAAGGGGGTGCCCGTCATCCCCGGTGTCCGTCCTTCGAGACACGACAATTTCATCTAAAAATATGATCATCTGCGACCGGTGTAAAAATGACAAATGAAAGTTTTAATAGTAATGACACTATTCAAACTTTGATTTTGCACAAGTCAGGTATGATTATATTTATGGATGAAATTTTCAGGGTGCACAAGAGTCAACATAATCAATGTGCATGATTTATTTCATGATTTTTCAAAACTTCAAAATAGGATATCATGAAATGGGTTGCACCCGCAACTAGTTGCAAATATTTCAATTTCACGGTTCCGCATTGTCGTCTCTAAGATCAACAGTCCGAATGTTTCACGGATAGGCCATTCAGAACTTAGCAAGGAGCACATAATGTCAGCCCGTTCCAGGCAAGGCCGGCCCATAATCGGCCAACCGAGACCACTACGGCTTGACAGAAGCCGAACCGAGCCAGGCCCTTCTTCTTCTCCTCCTCTTCTTGCAGCACAAGAAGAGCAGAACTCCCTCCCGCGGCGTCCCTAAAAAGCCTCTCCCTCCTCGCCGTCTCGCCACGCTCTGTGTCGTTGTGCGGTGCGCCTGTGTCGAGACCTAGATCCGAGGTAAACCCGGTTCTCCTCCCTGAGCGCGAGGCCGGCCATGGCGAGGTTCGATCCGTACGAGAACAACGGCGGCACGTGCGTGGCCGTCGCCGGGGCCGACTACTGCGTCGTCGCCGCCGACACACGGCTCTCCGTGGGGTACAGCATCCTGTCCCGCGAGCACTCCAAGATCGCACACCTGTACGTGCTCCCGCCTCCCCGTCCCCCTCGCTCTCTCTCTTCCCTTCCCTTCCCGTGAAGTGCTATTACAGATTGGGGCCGTTGGGATAAGCAGGATGCTGTCGTTGATGTATTTCTTGTGTGTGGATGAACTTATGATTCTTAGCTGTCTGGTAAACTTTGTGCGTTTATTACTGCGTGCTCACTTCTGATTGTTGAGCAGTGATGACTGATTGTACATGCTCTGCTGTAACCTGTGTTATACGTTTTTGTGATACTTAGCAAGAAGTCAAGAACAACAAATCGAAAATTTCTGGAAGCTTCATTTGATTATCCATTTTATCACTTTGATGGTAATTTAGTCCAAATTTGTAGTAAGCCAAACATTGAGTGTATCCTGACCTGAATTCTGAAAGCATGCCATATTGCTTATGATTCTTAGCCTTCTGGTAAACTTTGTGATTGTACATGTTCTGCTGCAACCTGTGTTATGGTTTTTTTGTGATTGTTAGCAGCACCTACAAATCGAAAAGTTGCGGTAGCCTCATTTGATTATCCATTTTGTCAATTTGATGGTAAATTAGTCCAATTATTTTATCCCGAATGCTACCAGTTTTACAAGAAACTGTTGATAGACAAAAGCAGTTCTGCTGGAACACAACGCCTGTAAGCCAAACATTTGATTGGTTAATGAATGTGCTCATGTTGTTCTATCTGCTTATTTTCCATAGGGCGGACAAATGTGTGTTAGCCTCATCTGGATTTCAAGGTGATATCAAAATGTTGCAGAAGAGTCTCGCTGCAAAGGAATTGGTAAGTCTGATAGTCTACTGAGATCTCCAACCATCCATAAGTTGTGTTCAGAGTTATCTAATCTATCACTGACTTGAATGCAAACACTTGCAATTCTCCAACAGAAATTACCTGGAGATTGTGATCCAAGTATCCACCACTTTTATCTTTTATATTCACTTGGATCATCATGATGTCGAAGATTGTTTGTGGCTCTGTGCTTACATAGTTCTTCTTAGTTCACATCTGATCATTAGCATAATGAAATTTAGATACTTGATTGCCTCCGTACCTGAACAAGTATCTGTTCAACGTGGGATTGCAGACTGTATGCATAACAATTGTCGTTAATCATATCATTAGTTCAGTACACGTTAATCGTGTTCCATGTTTGTGCTTTTGTAGGTCTATGAACACTACCATAACAAGAAGATGAGCTGCCCTGCAATGGCGCAATTACTGTCAAACACTCTCTACTATAAAAGATTCTTCCCATACTACAGTTTTAACGTGTTGGGTGGACTGGACAGCCAAGGTATGGTTGAGGTTATGTTCCGTTTTAAGTTTGATCGTTCAGTGGTAATCATTTTTTTTTTCGCTCAGTGGTAATCATGACTCTGAGCAATTCTTCTCCTTTCACAGGTAAAGGATGCGTCTTCACATACGATGCTGTTGGGTCGTATGAGCGGACTGGATATAGTGCCCAGGGAACCGGTGCAGCATTGATGATGCCTGTTCTAGACAACCAGTTGAAATCTCCTTGTCCTCTACTACTGCCAGCTCAGGTGCGTTTGTAAAACTCCACTGTTAATATTGGCTGGCAAACTATGCTTGTTTTAAGCCACATTTAACCATCCAACTCTAACTAAGGTCATTCAGAATGTGGAAGTCGCCCAATGACACATGAAAAACTGCTCCAAATTCGAACACTAAATTTCCCAAGATTTTAGATGGCGACGGCATGGCCAAATTTCTTGCTTAGATTGAGATAAGGTGAGATATCATCTGTAGGATTTAGATCTTTGTTGGCCCATCTCTATGACTTTAGGAACATAAATGGGGATCTTAGTAGTGACCCAGGTGACACGGGAGTGCAAATTTAAGAACCTGCCATGCCCTTTCAGAACTGTAATGCCATGCTAATTATGCAGGATGCAGTGACGCACTTGTCTGAATCGGATGCCGTTGATCTGGTGAAGGAGGTTTTTGCATCAGCCACTGAACGGGATATATACATTGTATGGTGTTTTCTAGCAGTCTGATAATGATTACTAGTGTATAAAATGTTAAACTTCTGATTCAATACCATTGTTCTACGGAATTTTGCAGGGAGATAATTTGGAGATCATAGTCATCAACAGCTCCGGCGTCCACAGGGACTGCATTGAGCTAAGGAAGGATTAGGGTCATGGTAAACTGGTATACCTGTGAAAGAGTATTACCATTTCTCCATTATAACGAAGCATCAGGTGTTGCCACAGGCCTCGACCACAAGTTCAGTGTGATAATTTCGTTGGCCAGGTTTATTTTGTTATCTGTATGTTCACTGTTGTAAGATTGGCTATGTGGACACTGTATTTTGTCATAATATGGTACTTCCTACGCACAGTTTGAGATTACTTACTGGCTCACTTATAACTTGAGTTCAGATAAATCGTGAAACTTAGTTTTTCCAGCAGAAAACAATCGTAGGAAAGCAGAACTGAACTTTCTCTGTTGAAAAGATGGAGAAAGAACAGAGTAGACATTAAACACTGAGAGGGCTAACCAATCAGGAGTTGGGCTTGCAATGGCCGATTTTTTTTTAATCATACATTTTTTAATTAAATTCGAAAAATATTACGCAAAATAACGAAATTTCAAAAATAATACGGCTTCGGCCAGGGCTGGGCCGATTAGAGCCTGTCAGCCAGAGCTGGGCCGATAAGGCCTTCGGCCGACGCCCGCGCGTGTCAGAGAAGCTTATCGGCCAGGGCTAAGCCGACTAGGCCATATCGGCCAAGACTGGGCCGATAGGGTGCTGTCGTCCTTAGCTAGGCCGATAAGGCCTACTGCTTTCTCCGTTTTTCCCTCCACCCCCTCCTTTTAAAACAAAAATGCATACAAATTATAGATAAAATGAAAGTCTAAATTTAAAACACAGATGGAGACTAATTACAGATGCAATTAAACTCTAAATTTAAAACACTGATCCACACATATTACATATAAAAACATAGTCCAAATTTAAAACATTGATCCACATTTATTACAAATAAAAGCACAATCCAAATTTAAAACATATCCTAGTTTCTTCCCCGTCCTCTTGGTTCTCGCCTGCCTCGCCCACGTGGAGCAGCTGCTCTAGTTGCCGGAGCAGCATTCGTAGGTGGGAATTTGGTACAACCAGTGTCCCTGTGACCAAAATCATTGCATAAGAAACATTGCACTGTTGGGCCTCCGGGTTCAGATTCATCCATACCATTTCTAATACGCTTGCAAGGTCATCTACCTCTACCGGGACGCAGTAGCCTTGGGTCGGGGATGTACTGCCTTTCGTTAGGGTCAACCGTGTTGAAATTACACACAGCTCGAAATCCCACCATTTCACCGGTCCAGGTATTAAGAACAGACTCGTTAAAATAATATGGTGAAACAAACGAGCTGGCTGACAGTCCGAGTTGCCCACACGCAGCCAATACATGGGAGCAGGGCAGGTGAAGCAATTTTGGTTTATTGCATGTGCAGTCACATGTTGGTCGGGCTTCATTTCCAATTCTCACCTCATGCGTTTTGAGCTGATTTCCGCAACCAAATTTGTCAGAAGGTAAGCGTACCTCGAACCTCCTTTCTTGATTTCCTATGGCCTGCACAGCATGAGTACGAGCTTTTGCCATCTTCCTATCCATGTACTCCGTAATCTTCTCACAAAAAGGTGTGTTCGGGTTGTTTACAATATGCAAGTGAGCTTTCTGGCGTCTTTCTCTGAAGTACTTGACTGTGCCCTAAAAAATACCCTCCACAATGGCTGTAAGTGGCAATGCCCTATTTCCTCTCAGAACAAAGTTGTATGTTTCAGCCAGGTTGGTAGTCATAACACCGTACCTGGCTCCATAAGTGTCGTGCAGCAAAGACCACCTCTCAAGAGGCTCGTGCTCTATCCACTGCTGAAAGTTTTTAATCAACCTCCCAGTCTTTCTCCTAACACCAGGCGGATCAAATCCTGGCAAGTCACAAAACCCAACAGGTACATCCTCAGCTGGTGGAGGTCCGGTTGCTAGCTGTTGCGCCACAAGTTGCACATGTGCTGCTACTGCAACATTTCGTGCAGCTCTCCTCTGCCTAACATGCTGGTTAGTGAAGTCATCAAGCTTACCACGTATGAATGTGTATTTCTAGAATTGGTTCTGCTTGCATAGTTTTTTGAATAGATTCATCAAAGCCTTATCTCTAACCACCGCTGCACCACCAGCAACACCACTGCACCACCACCACCACCACGCTGCACCACCACCATCCTACACGAACCTCGACCTAAACTCCATCATTGCTCCAACCAAACAACACGTAATCACACAAAAACCTAACCCATCTGTATATCTGAGCTGCCTTAACTCTCTAACATTTCTAGGAGGAAGATTTGATGGCTGGATGGACAGATCGCCGCTGAAACGCAGTAAGGAGCTGCTGATTTTCGAGAGGAAGAAGAAAAGGAGAGAGAGGACGCGAGGAAGAAGATGTGGCCAGGATTGGCCTTATCCAGCACCCTATCGGCCCAGTACTGGCCGACAGGCCTGTCGGCTAAAATTTGGCCGATTAGTACCCACCCGTAACTCGTGACGGCCTGTCGGACGCAGGCCTGACCCACCATGCGACCTTGTCGGCTTAGACAGAGCCGATAAGGCCTTATCAGCCCAGCTCTGGCCGACAGGCTCTAATCGGCCCAGCCCTGGCCAAGGCCGTATTATTTTTGAAATTTCGTTATTTTGCGTAATATTTTTCGAATTTAATTTAAAAAAAGTATTATTAAAAAAATTAGCCTTGCAATGTACGCTCAGCAGCTAATAGGGCTTGAGTTAAGTCCTTCCTACTGAGCGCCAATAGCTATGCTGCAACCAGATTTGCTCCACTTGTTTTTCCTTCTCTGTATTCAGAAGAACTCATCCATTTCGCAAGCTTGTTTAACGTGAAGTGAATCTGCATCGGTGATCAAGCCAGAAGAACACTTCTGGTGACTGCATCGAAGATTTCTGCGTACCCAATCATGCCAATCAAGATAGGTTCCTCCGTGTCGCCACCTTGTGTGACCCAGAGGTGTGTGGCCCTGTGCGCTAGCATCTGCGCCATCACGGCAGCAAGAGAGCTCGTAGTCTTGCAGGGCAGCACTATGTTCTTCTGGTGGCTTGGCACCATCTGGCTTGCAAGGCTCGCTGAGAACCCAATTCTCCTGCTACTGAATTTCATAGACCTTGCAGAAGGCACAATGCCATTGTCCAACTCCCCCCGCCGTGCACTGATACCACCGATGCCACTAGTAGAAGCTGGCACTGCTCCATTCTCGTCGATGCCGGTGGCGAAGTGCAGTGCTGACAGCCTTGACATTGCATCGGCAGCAGCCACATAATCACGCTTCCACAGCTTGTGAGCGGATATCTCACCTAGAATTATGTGTGCTCCATCGTTGTTTGTCTTCACAACAGCAACTACGCGTGGATCAGAAGGTATCTTCCACACGGCCTCGATAGCTGGCGAGAGGGCCTCGACATGGCAGTAGCTGTGGCTGATGGCTCCAAGAGAGGAGATTGACTGCAATGGGATCGGTGCAAGGGCACCAAGGCAGTTGACGAGGAAGCGGACGATGTCTTCTCTTGTCAGGCAGCAGTACTTGTCACAGCCAAACGTTGGTGATGGCGATGATCTGTTGGCTATCTGCGTTGTAGCGGCGCAGGATGTTCCGGCGGTCTTCAGCGGAGCTTTGTAAAACGGTGCAAAGGGTTGCTTGCTGACAGTGCTGCATCCTTCTGTGATGTTCTTGCGGACAAGGACACGCTTTGCCCCCTGCTTCATTAGCTCCACTACCTCGATCAACCTTGAATAAAATTGAATTGGCGTTAGCTCGTGCCATTTTTCAAATCATCAAGAACTTTAAGGGATGCTTACATGAAAACTAGCTAGCAAAGACTAGACGAAACCAAGATATGAACATGCCACCTTATAAAGAATAACCTCACACACACTGTAAAAAAAAAAGACTAATGCAGTCCCACTATGGAAAACGAATGCAAGCCACTTTAGGTGATTGGTGTCTAGACACTGGTATTTTAAATTTTCACCGGGTGTAATTAAATAAAGTGAGAAACATAGGCCGGACACATTACAATGTTAGCCATGTTCGCAAGTGAAGTGTTGCTGTGATGCAATAACAATGAACATTTTTTGCCAAAATTTTCATGAACTTCTACTCGTTGAAAGTTTAAACTTTGCTGAAGAATAAACGAAAGAGTTTGTTGTCGAAAAGAAAGATTGCGCCCTCACCTTGCGTCGGGCTCGACCTCGCCGACGGCTGCCTGCTCCCGCGGCACCACGTCGCCGGCGGGCGTCCTCATCGCCGCTGCGTCGGTGCCTCCTCCCTCCCGGTAAGAAGCCAGGAACGCCACGACGTCGAGCGAGCTGAGCAGCCCGACGACAGTGGCCGCGGCGGGCGCCAGCGGCGAGGCGCCCTCGCGCCAGACGGCCACGGCGGCATCCGGCGAGGACGAAATGGCCGCGGCCGCCGAGGAGAGCAGCGCGGACGCCGGGACGCCCGCGAGCGCCGGCTTGCCGGCCGTGAGGTCGAAGGCGGCCGCGCGGAGGAAGACAATGTGGGCCATCCGCCCGGTGCCTCGCGCGTGCGCGGGATGTTGACCTCCCGTTCTTCTGGTGGTGGTGGAGGGGCCGCCATTCCGTCTGCGTCTTGTGACGTTTTCCCTTTCACGTCGGCCGAGAATCTAAAATTGGGGGCGTGGGAGAAAGCCGACACGCGTCCTCGTTTGAGCTTAATTTAAACTCTGGCATGCCAACGAGCCGAGTCGGAGCGGCGATACATGGCGCCCACGCGTCCGAGGTCGTCGACATCGTGGCCTGCCATGGCCAGCTCGCCCTCAAATTCCTTCCTGGGAAGACGAGTCCGTCGTACGACGCACCCTGCTGCTGTGAGCTGATAGTAAGTAGCAGGAGCATCTCCCAACCGGGCACGGGACCTCAAATGGAGCCTCACCTCCACGAGTCCATGGTGGCCATTTCTTTTGAAAAGTTGGAATAATTTTAAGTTTTAAATAGTTTGATTTTTTACATGTAGATAATGATGCATGCTACCAATCATGCAAACCTAAGGCAAAATAAGTCATTTTCTATGATACGGAAAAATGATAAATCTGACAATTTTTGTTATTTTGAAATTTTTGCACAGTTCACTACCTAAAATATTAGACTGATATTTTTGTGCAGAAAAAATAAAAGACTTTTTGAGTTGACACTTTACCCGTTCGTAGAATACACCATTGTGTAAACATAGATTATTTTCTTAGATTTTCCTCAAACTTTGAAATGTTGTTTTTGAAATTTTCAACCAAGTGCTCTTTGAAGTTCTAGTTCGATTTAGCCACTCTCAGAGACGGATATCTGTGCACATGTATGTTCGCTCCTGCAACCACACCACCATTTTCAAACCTCCAGGGAGAAAAACACGACAGTTTGTCCCCTTTCTCGCCCCCGCGCGGGCGAATAGGGGAAAACCTAGCCTGCGGCGCCTCTAGCCCTCCTCCTCCCTTTTCCCTCCGCCGCCGCCGGGCGTGGCTTGTGCGCTTCCCGTGCCGGTGGCCAACTTTTCCCCGCGCGGTCGCTCGGCGCCGCGGCGCTCGGCGGCGCGGCGCTCGGCGGCCAGCAGCGGTGCAGCTCGGCTTGGTGATGGTGCGGCACGACCTGGGTGGTCTTGGTTGCGGCGGAGCGGCTGGTTGGCGGCTGGGGGCCGTGGTAGCTCGAGCGTGGCAGGCTGCTCGCCGGAGTGTGGCTGGCGGCGCCCCCAGTGAAAGAGCATTGTTTGCTCTTATTCCGTTTTGGAGTTAATGACAACACACCCACAGAACTAATCGTGTTCTTAAGTGTTGACAGGATTGAAACGATGACACGACAAGTTCGAAGATGGACGAGAGAGGGGCTCGAGAATCTGACCCTGGGTAAAATCAGCCTGGCGGTAGTACCGTCAGTTTGCAACGGTAGTACCGCTCCTCCTGGAGCAGCACTGCTGTTGCAAGCAGGTACCTCGCCTCCTACGGTAGTACCGCAGAAGTACTGTTGCTTTCAGCAGCGGTACTACCGCTGGAACTACCGCTGGAGGTACTGCTCAGATGATTTTCTCCTCTGTGCTCCTATGGTAGCGGCCACGTACTACCGTTGGAACATATGAATTAATTCATCGTGTTCCAACGGTAGTACCGCTGGTTTCTGGCGGTAGTACCGCTCCTGGAAGCAACCGTAGCTCTGTGAGCTACCGCTTCATCTGGAAGCTGGCACTACGGCTGTACCGCAGGAATACCAGCAGCGGTAGTACCGCTGGTTCTCAGCGGTAGTACCGCTACGCACATTTCTGTGCGTAAAGGTTAGTTTCTTGGGGCCCCTATATAAAGACCCTTTCTTCCCCAATGAAAGGTTGGGATTCGCATTCTCTCTCGTCCATTAATGCTGAGCTTCAACCTCCTAGATCTCCCACTCTAGCCAACCAATCGCCTTGATACTTTGAAGAGTGAAGGAGATCTAGATCTACATCGCCACCGAAGGAATTTTGAATCCCCCCACACCCTACGTGTGGATCTTGCATCTTGGGTTGCTTGTAACCCTAGGTGCCTTTGTGAGTCTCGGAGGAAGTCCGAGGCATTGTTGGGAGGCTCCATCTCATTGTGGAGTTCCCCGACCTTTGTGTATCGGCTTGGTCAACGCCTTCAAGGTGACCTCATAGTGGATGAGCCAAACCCCCACGGGTAAAGCTCACGGAGAATAGAGTGAGCACATCCGTGCTATTGGAGCGCCTAGGTGGCTCCACACTCCTCCAACGTAGACGTACTTCCCTTGGGAAGGAACTACGGGAAACATCTCCGTGTCTCCACTTTGCGGTTATTTCTATCCTTTACTTGTTGCTTCCGCTACGTTACTTACCTTGTTTGTATCACATAGGTTGCTATCATCTAGTGCACATCTAGTCAACCTTTGTTATACTTGCTCAAGCCCTAATTAATCGAAAAAGAATTAAAATTTGGTAGTCGCCTAATCACCCCCCTCTAGTCGACATATCGATCTTTCAATTGGTATCAGAGCCTCGGCTCTTATCTAAGGCTTCACCGCCTAAGAGAATATGTCGGACTTGGACCCTCTCGCATCGGTACTAATGAACGCTTTGGTGTGGTTTTGGTGAGATCAAAGATGAGATCAAATCTCAACACCGAGCTCACCACCAACCTCAACCTAAGCATGAAGGAATCGATGCGTGAGATGCTCAAGGAATTCTAGGGGACCCGCACCTAAGGTTGATACAACCCCCGCGGCAACGGATAGTGGAACGAAGCCGGATCTTCTCCGTCTACGGATCTTGTCAATGTGGATGGAACGGCAAAGGCCACCCCACCACTTGTGCAAGCCACTACATCTTGCCCCGGGTGTTAGCTCAACCCCAGGGTGTATGCAAATGTTCCACCGGGACAATTGTATAACGCAAACCACCAACATGTCAACCCGCCACACATCGCCAATATGGGCGCACCTCCTATGCTTGACCCAAAAGACTTTCCTAATTGGCAATTTAATATGCGATCACACATGTCTAGTTGTTGTGTCTTCTTGATTGACATTATAGAGCAAGGCTTTCATCCTCAAGACCCACTCAACATGACTCCAACGGAGAAGGCCAATCACAACTCAACGCCACCGCCATGCGCATGATTCAAACGGCCGCCGGCCCAACCTACACCACTCATATCCGGGTGTGCAAGACGGCCAAGCAATGTTGGGACAATCTCCACAACTTGTTCTTGGGTAGCGCAAGCATTCAACTTTGCAAGTATGAAGCGGTTCTAGATGAAGCCGAAGAGTTTGTGATGAATGAGGATGAGACACCGAAGATCTCTATCGAAGGCTCTCCGCTCTTGCCATCACCTTGAATGATTTTGGCTTTGAGAAGATTGAAGATAGTTGGATCAAGCGCAAGTTCCTCAAGGCAATCACTCCTTCAAATCAAAGCTTGGCTCAAACCATTCGATCAAGACCGGATTTCTCAACACTTGACTCCAACACCATTCTCAATGAGTTTGTCTCCATCGGAATGGTTGTGAAGAGTTCTATTCATGCTCATGCTCGGCAAAGAGGACTTGCGGGACACTCTCCAAATGTTGCATTGAAGTCCAAGGCCATCACTGTGAAAATGAGTGTGAACAAGAAGGTGAAGAGGATGATGCGCAAGACACCAAGGATGACTACTATGATCACATGGCCCTTGCCGCAAGATCTTTTGGAGCAACCGCTCCCGAGAAGGTCGATCTTCCAACAAGAAGAAATTTGGCAAACCAAGAGGGGAGCGTCCAAAGACTTGCTATAATTGTAGCAACCTCAACCACTATATTGCCAATGCCCTTGGGAAATAGAGAGGATCACAATGGCAAGCTTGTGAGGAAAGACACACCAAGGCCACCATCAACAAGAACTATGTGAAGAAGAGGGTTCCCAATGCCTTGTGTGTTCAAGATAGAAAGGTGTTGGAAGAATACATGTCCGGTGATGAAGATGGAGATGAAGCCGGAGCTACCGCGCGCATTGCCGTAGCCACTCCTTCCTCTACATCGTCATCCCTATTTGAATCTCCCAATGAGAATGAGCCCATTCCCTACACATGTCTCATGGCAAAAGCCACCTCGGTAACTCCTTCGACTAAACCAATCTCCTCTACACCTCCTTCCTTATTGGATTGTGTTGAGAATGTTGTGAAGGAGCCCCAAAGTCCAAATGAGGTGGACTTGTGGCTAGCTAATCTTAAGGGAGATGATAAAGTTCATGTTGATGCTCTTTTGGAGCAACTTGAGGAAACTAACTCTCTTGTAGATCAAAAGGAGGAGATCATCTCGGGCATGGCAATTCGGGAAATGGACTATGCTAATGAGATAGCGGATTTCTCTATCGCTCTTGGAAAAGAGCAAACTCGTAGAGGGTCTCTTGAGGAGGCTCTATCTAACTTAGAGGAATCTTATGCTATTGACATGTCTAGAGTTAAAAAGGACCATGACATGCTCTTGCTACTTCCAAAGTCTATAAAAATGAGAAGAATGAGCTAGGCATTGACCATGCTAGACTTGTGGAGGAAAACAAGAGACTTGAAGAGGAACTCAAAACCCTCAAAGAGTCGTTTTCCAAACTTGAAAAGTCTCATGATCAATTCCTAGGTCAACAAGTAAAATTAGCTATTGCTTCTACATCAAATGAACTTGTTGATCAATCTATTATTTGTTGTGAGCATGCTAACCTTGTTGAAGAAAATGCTAAGTTGAAATCTCAACTTGAGAAGGGCATTTTGTCTTGTGTCCAAGGAGAGAAGAACCTCATTGACCTTTTGGGTAGCCAAAAGGATCAAGTTGGAAAAGAAGGACTTGGTTTCTCTACCAAGTCAAAGAAGAAGAACAAGAAGAAGAAGCCAACTCCTCTTCCAAAGCTATCATCTTTGTGAAGGAGGGGCTAAAGAGAAGGAGACCAACACCATTGTGGGTGGTGAGACCACAAGGGGTCTCCCACTCATAATGACTTTGCCGGCAAATATAACCCATCTTATGTTCTTTTGAAATCTAGAGATGGTCATGTTATGCTAAATATGTTGGTACTTCATATGGTGATGATTATCATTGGGCTATTTGGGTTCCAAAGACCCTTGTGACTAACAAGAAAGGACCCATCCAAAAATGGGTACCTAAGTCAAAGACTTGATCTCTTGTAGGGTGTGGCGTCCGGTGCGGGTCGATGGACGGTGGATAGTGGCGCATCCCAACATATGACCGGACGCATTGACTTGGTGGATGATATTGAACCTCCTCTACCTCAATATTCACGAGTCAAAATTGGTGACAACCGCGAGCTTAAGGTATTGGGACGAGGCAAGGTCGTTGTTGCTAGAGAAGTCTCTATCAAGAATGTACTTATTGTTGAGTCCCTTGGTTACAACTTACTCTCCGTCTATCAACTCACAAAATGTGGTTATGGGTGCTATTTTGATGACGAGAGTGTGATCATCACCGTGAAGGGATCTCTTAAAGTAGTCTTTGTTGGACATGTCGAGCACGGCATGTATGTGCTTGATTTCTCGAAAGAGAGCACGTCGGCCGCGACTTGTCTAATGGCTAAAGTTGATGTGGGTTGGCTTTGGCATCGCCGACTAGCCCACACCAATATGAGAACACTCCATGATATTCAAAGTGTGATCACATTCTTGGACTAACCGATATTAAGTTCTCCAAAGATCGTGTGTGTAGGTCTTGTGTCACTAGTACAGAACGACACATCAGAAACGGGCCAAAAACCCCTTCGGAAACGGAGAAAGGGTCCGTGTCCCCGACCCTATCACTGATGTGAAGGACCTCATCGGGAACGGAGGCAAAAAACCGTCACCGATGAGGCCTAAGTTGGCTACGGTTGCCGACCAATCTCCGTTTCCGATGTATCGGTGCATCAGTAACGGAGATTCTATTTTACTCGTTTGCATTGAGATTTGTTCAGAAGCCTACAGCAGCAATGCGGTTGCCAATTGACATTCAAAATCTCACAGCAGAAGCACAAAGTTGCTAGCAAATCCATTCATAACGTATATAAGAATTGTCATCATTACATAGCATCAAAAGATGAGTTACACATGCCTCACTAATTCTATCATTCTCATGCCTCCCTAAACTTTACTTTTATGACACTCCACTCTTCTCCAGCTCCATCTTCTTCCTCAGTTCCGAAGCGCCGAAAACGGAATTCGACCTAGCAAAAGACTCGAGTAGCGGTTTCATGCTTCTCCAAATCACATCTGCAGCCAAATTGCTACACACATACACAAAATAGATGGAGAAACTGAAAACCAGAAACCACACCGAGCTCACAAGACTCCTTAGCAAATTAATCTTGCCAAATTCTTTTTACTGAGGCTTGCTCCATCTTGGACGGTGTCGCCGAAATATAATAGCGTCACCGCTGTGACATTTCGGCCACACTGTCCAAGACACTCTTAATTAAAAAAAGTGTTTTGAACAGTGCAGCGAAACGTCACAACAGCGACGGTTCACGGATATGATCCCACTTTGTATTTAGCTCTTTTAAACCTTGTTTGGATCTGCATGGCGTTTCTGCATATAAAATACATGGATGTCTAGTTAGAAATGAGCAAAATATGATGCTACATGACATAAAATACAATTTAAGATGAAAACAGTTTACACCTTAAGCGCCTATATCCGTGTGCTTGCTGTCCGATCGAAACGATTTAGAGGCAGAGCTTGAAGGTGATGTTACCTTCATTTGCCTCACCATTTTTATGCATTGTCGCCGAAATATACTATTACTTCATACACTAGCTACACAAAACCATAACGAGGATTAGCACATTGACAAGGGGTTGAAATTAATCTATTCATCATCGGTACTACTAGTAGTGAGGGATCTATTCATCATCGGTAGTACTACAAAGCGTTGAAATTAATTTACCCTAGTAGACTTAAAATAGTGCAAGATTTAGTATTGAGGGATGTATTCATCATCGGCAGTACTAAAAATAGACACAACACAATACTAGACTTCAAATACTAGACAAGTTTTCTATGCTACTTTAAATAAAATGTAAGATCTAGTGTTGAGAGGTGTATTCATCATCGGCAGTACTACAATACTAGATAGAACACAATACTACAATACTAGACTGTACTACAATACTAGATCAGTAGATGCTACTTTAAATAAAATGTAAGATCTAGTATCGAGGGGCGTATTCATCATCGGCAGTACTACAATACTAGACATAACACAATACTAGACTTCAAATACTAGACAAGTTTTCTGTGCTACTTTAAACAAAATGTAAGATCAAGTCGGCGACATACCCGGAGAAGATGCACGGCAATAGACCAGTAGATCCGCCTCGGCGACATACTCGGGGAAGATGCGCGGCGGCTCGCCGACGAGCCGCTAGGGGGGGGGATGCGCGGCAGCTCACGACGCGCCGCTGGGGGAAGATGAACGGCGGCGATGCCGGCCGGACGCGCCGCTCAGATCTGCGAGATAAGGGTTAGATCTGGTGTGCTGCTTGAAGCCGCCGCCACACTGTGACTGTGGAGTGAGAGTGAGAGCGAGAGCGTTAGGGTTGCCGCAGTGGCACATATATAGCACTAACATCACAAACGGAGGCAATAAACAACCGTTGCCTTTTATCTCTTCACTGACACACTGGACCTACTTACGAAGGATCGATACGGTAGAATTGAACTATCTATCTACTCTACTTGTTCTTCTTACGCCCTGCCTCCGCGCCATTGTCATCCGCGGCGCGGCATCGCTTCTTGCCGGTTGCCTTCTCCTCAGGCCCGTGCTCCTCCTCCGGCTCGTGCTCCTCCTTCTCCGGCCGTGCGTCCTTCTCCGGCGAATCCTCCTCTCGCGCCTCATTCTACGGAGCGTGATCCTCCTTCTCCGGCGCATCCTCCTCCGGCGCGTCCTTCTCCGGCGCCTCCTCCTCCGGCGCCTCCTCCGATGCCTCCTCCTCCGGTGCCTCCTCCGACGCCTCCTCCTCCTCCTCCTCGTCGTCGGCGTCATATTCTTCCTGGCTAGAATATGGCTCCGGCGGGTCCTCCGGCTCCTCTTCCGCCGGTGACTCGTCCTCTTTGGAGTCGTCTTCTCCTTCGCGTGAAGACAACGGGTCCGAGTCGTCGGAGTCATCTTCTAGAGAGCGTGAAGATGGCGGGTCCGAGTCGTCGGGGTCCGAGTCCGGCGGCCCGTCTTGATCACACCATGGAACTTCACCGCGGTCTTCAGCGCTCACGTCGTCGCTCGGGACTTCCTCGTTCTGCCACCAGGGTTCCTCCATGGTGGTTGTGCTTGTTTGGTAGAGAACGTGGGAGAGAACGAAGGGGAGAATGCGGGACCTGCCTGGCTTCGCGCGGTTCCAGTCACATTTTGTTAGCGTCGAGCAGGCGGTTCCAATCCCTCGTGAATTAAGCCGCATTGAACAGGCGCGCTTCCAGTTTGCAACTGCAATTTCCCAAGCACATCGCAAACGGATATACATAAACAACCGTTGCCATAGAGACACATATTGGAAACGGAGACGAATTTATGACCGTTGCCGATATATTTGCTAACGGAGATATAAAATCCTCCGTAACCAATGTTGACGGACCAGCCTCTGCCAGGCCTCGTCCGCAATGCTAAAGTCGCGATTCGCTGTCGCCTAACTCGTGCCGTTTCCATAGAGGGGTATCGGATGTGTCGTTCTGTACTAGTGTGTTCTAGGCAAACAACATGGAGAACCTCATCCATCAAAGACCAAGATCACCACCAACAAGATTCTTGAGCTCATTCACTTGGACCTCTTTGGTCCCCTATCCTATGATAATCATGGTGGGAAGAAGTATTGCTTGGTGATTGTTGATGACTATTCAAGATACACATGGGTCTATTTCTTCAAGAAGAAGAGTGAGACCCAACAAAGAGTCATTGACTTCATCAACATGGCTCAACGTCAATATCAAAAGAAGATCAAGAAAATCCGAAGTGATAATGGGTCCGAATTCAAGAACTACACCGTGGAGGGATTTCTTAGTGAAGAGGGAATTGCTCATCAATATTCCACTCCTTATACCCCTCAACAAAATGGTGTTGCGGAGAGGAAGAACCAGACTCTTATGGATGCGGCTAGGACCATGATTGCGGAGTATGCTTCTCCATTTAACTGTTGGGCCGAAGCCATCTCCACCGCATGTCATGCAACAAACCGGCTATATCTCCGCAAGCTCTTGAACAAGACCCCATATGAGATCCTTCTTGGGAAGAAACCTGACCTTTCTTATTTTCGCGTCTTTGGATGCAAGTGCTTCATTCGCAAGATAGGTAACCGGTTATCTAAGTTCGAGACTAGATCAATAGAGGGTATCTTTGTTGGTTACTCCACAAACTCTCACGGCTATAGAGTCTACAACAAGACCACCGATCAAGTTGAAGTATCTAGTGACATGAAGTTTGATGAGGATAACGGCTCCCAAGTGGGGCAAGTTGATTCTAATGTTGTAGGTGATATACCCATGGAGCTTGCTCTAAGGAGGATGGCAATTGGGGACATTCGTCCTATTGAAGAGGATCCTCCTCAAGTTCAAGTTCCTCCACAAGCTCCTCCTCAAGTCATACCATCACCCACTCAAGATCCTCCATGTAACCAAGAACAAACTCCGAGGCCTCAATCAAGTGAGCAAGGTCAAGAACGAGATCAACCTAGTGGTTCCTCTCCACAACTTGATGTTCAAGACCAAACTCAAGAAGGTGCATCCCAAGCAAATGATCAAGAACGAGCTCAAGATGGTCCACAACAAGAACAAGTTCAAGATCAACACCATGCACATGACTCCGATGATGAAGGAGATGATCAATTTATCTCTTAAGAAACCTCGGAGGAGCTCAAGAAGAGAAGAGACAAACGAAGAGAAAGAAACCTAGAGCTCCTAGAACACTCAGTGGATCGAGTTCTTGGAGGTGTGCAAAGCAAGGTCGTCACAAGGAGTCAATTGGCAACTTTAGTACTCACAATGCCTTTGTGTCCTTCATCGAGCCCAAAAAGGTGTATGAAGCACTTGAAGATCATGATTGGATTGATGCCATGCATGAAGAACTCAATAACTTCAAGTGCAACAAGGTGTGGAAGTTGGTGCCAAGGCCAAATGGGTGCAAGAACGTCATCGGCACCAAGTGGGTTTTCAAGAACAAGCAAGACGCAAGTGGCATCGTCATTTGAAACAAGGCGAGATTGGTGGCACAAGGTTACTCTCAAGTCGAAGGTGTTGACTTCGGTGAAACCTATGCCCCTCGTCGCTCGTCTTGAATCAATTCGCATCTTGCTTGCATACACATCTCATCATAACTTTAAACTACAACAAATGGATGTTAAAAGTGTTTTCCTTAATGGTCCTATTAATGAGTTGGTATATATTAAGCAACCTCTCGGGTTTGAGGATCCCAACCATCCGGACCATGTTTACAAGCTTGACAAGGCGCTCTATGGCCTTAAACAAGCCCCACGTGGGTGGTATGAGCACCTTCGAGAGTTTCTTGTAGACCGTGGATTCCAACTTGGTGTTATTGACCCCACTCTCTTTACCAAGAAGGTGGATGGCAATCTTTTCATATGCCAACTCTATGTAGATGACATCATATTTGGTTCTACTAACAATGTTTTCAATGATGAGTTTCCCAAGCTAATGACAAGCAAGTCTGAGATGTCCATGATGGGGGAGTTGAAGTACTTCCTATGGTTTGAACTGAAGCAATTTAGGGAAGGTACCTTCATCAATCAAGAAAAATATATACCAAGACATGCTCAAGAGGTTCAAGATGACGGAGCTCAAACCGTACAAGACACCCATGTCTACCACCGTTGATCTGCACACCGACACCGAGGGTAACGATGTTGATCAAAAACTCTATCGCTCGATGATTGGCTCTTTGCTTTATCTTTGTGCATCTAGACCGGATATTATGTTTAGTGTGGATAAGTGTGCAAGGTGTCAAGCGGCTCCTAAGGAGAGCCACATGATGGCGGTTAAGCGCATCTTTCGATATTTGCTTTATACCCCAAACTTTGGTCTTTGGTATCCCAAGAGTTCAAGCTTTCATCTCATGGGGTACTCGGATGCGGATTATGCCGGAGAGAAGAAGGATAGGAAGTCCACATCGGGAGTTGCCAATTTCTTGGCCGCTCTTTGGTGTGTTGGTCTTCCAAGAAGCAAAATTGTGTTGCTCTCTCCACCACCGAATCCGAGTACATCTCCGCCGCAAGTTGTTGTGCTCAACTCATTTGGATGGTGCAAACAATGAAGGACTATGGTGTCAACTTCACCAAGGTGCCCTCCTTGTGGGGACCCCGGACTAGCTGTCCGAAATACCCGATTATGCTTAACACAACGATCCCGTGATCAGTCTGTCGTTGCACATAATCCGAATTGGATACCAAAGTTTACATCCATTACAATACCGAATTAAAAGTCTTACATAAATGGTCATTTAGACCAAGTCTTACATAGGTGCCTTCATGGGCCAAACCAAAATATCAGCGGAAGCTACGGCGTAGTAGACATCATATTCTAACGACGATGACCCGACAGGCAGCTGACTTGTGGAGATCCTTAGTTCGCGTAGAAGTCGCCATACTCCTGCTCGGTGTAGTGCTCCTCCTCGTAGTCTGGCTAGGACAATAGCCAGGGACGAAACCAATATGAGTACATTTGAATGTACTCGCAAACTACCCCAACATGAGTATGCACTAGTTTTATTTTAATTTCCAACTTTTATTTGTTTAAAACATCTCTATATCTTTATTGAAAAAGGTAAGAAGAGTTTTATAACCATCTTTAAAGAAATCACCATTTTATCTGTTTCTCCAAAACTCCTCCTTTTTCCGACCATAGCCCGTCATGGTCCACTTCCTCCAACAACCTCATACCGATCCGTTGGTATAGGTGTAAGGAACATTCTCCACTTCATTTTCTTTTTAAAACTCAAAGTTTTCAAAAACTTGCACATGGTCAAAGTAGGGCCTCCCAACTGTCCATATCCGAGGACTCGGCTATTCGAATAGTTTTACACTCTGCAGAGTTAGCACGCTTTTCCCACATCCATCCGGCAACTCATCGTGTCCGCCACGTCTCGCCATACAAGGTGTATGCGAAGTAAGCCGCCGACCATAGCCTGTCCTTTGCTCATGCTAGTATAGGATCCTTCCCATATGACACTTCCATCAACACTTAACCCAGCCCGTCGGAATCTAAGTGTGAGGACTCATAGGTTTTGTCCGGCGGTTTATGGTGGAACCTTCAATCCTCCTCCTTATCTTTTCATAGAGTTTGAGCGAGGACCCGGGTCAGGGGTAGATCAACACACTATCCCCTCATGCATAACGGAGTCATCTCCGTCGATGAGGCATCCCATACTAATATGAGCAAATTATATGACTAAGCCCTTTTCCCATATGTGGGTAAATGTGGTCGCACAGGGTATCGGCTGGTTGACGTAAGTACAAGGACACACTGTGCATTTTTCATAAACACTCCATTTTCCACTTCTCCATTCAACACCGACATCTCGGCATTCCATAATCACACAAGTATTTTCAAAGGAGTTTTGAATAAACAATATTTATTTTTCCCATCCTATAATTTGACATAACTATCTTATATTTCTACATAGGGTGGCAAAATAATTTTCATATACTTTTGAAAAGGGTTTTATAAATCTTTGCCTTAAGAGTAAAACATGTTATAAAGTAGATGCATATATTTAGGTGCAAGCTCAGAGAGTAGCTTGCCTTGCTCGGCAAAGTGGCCTTGGTCTTGATCTTCAGATTCAACAAACTCTCCTTCCTCGATAAATCCGACAGCGTTCTCGTCTAATTAATAAACAAACAAATACAAACAATCACTAAACTACTCAAGCAATCATATCAACATAACAAAAACATCACAAATAGCTACTGCACACATCAAACAATACAATTTGGTTTCAAATTAATTGAACTAAACATTATTTATTATGTCTAAATTATGGCAGAAACTTGTTAAACATGTTTAATTCCACAACTTGAGTTCTGTTGGTCACAAAAATACAAACTAAATTTCTATAGAAAGCTACTGATGTGTAGAAGACAACCCAATTTGATTTGGATTAATTGGAGTTACCAAACTCCCTACACAAATGTTTTAATCAGTAACTTAATAATCAAGTTTTAGCTACCAAATAAGTTCTGTTGATCCTAAAATTAAATCCTTTTAGGGTGACTAAACATGGCTAAATGTGATCTAACAAAATTGGTCCTAAATCATTTGGGTTAACCATTAAACATATTTAATTGTTTTAGTGCAGAAGGGTGTTCTAACTTCATCTTTATACTAAACAATTATTACTGCACAATTAATTCTACCAAAATTAGGGAAGCTAATACATGGCAGTACTAAGCTAACAAAATTGGTTTGGAATTATTTGGACTAACAGAGTATCAGAAACAAACAAGTTTAGATTTTAAACCTTCTGTAGTATTTTTAATAATACACTTTTATTATTTATCTAAATGAAATGAATCCAATTGGGTTGGTTAAACATTTTCATAAGCTTTCCAGAACAATTGGATTTGATTTATTTGGATGTCTAGATCTCAAGTTATTGAATTTTAAAATGGTTCCAGTACTGAATTTCCAGAGAAGTTTAAATTCGAAAATATAACTGTTCTGGATAATGTTGAAAAGTATGACATGTGGGGTCCACGAGTCAGTGACTCAGTTTAATTACGCGCGCTCTGGATAATGTTTAAAATGCTGATGGGTGGGGCCAGCCCGTCAGCCTCTCTCTAAGCGAAGCGGTATGTGGCCGTTGGATCTAGATCCAACGGCTCACAGAGCCCGCGTTCATCGACGCCTAAAATGGCGTCGCCGGAGCTCCGGCGACGGCGAGGGTGGCCAGAGGGGGTACCTGGGTGGTCTAGGGACGGTGGAGAGGACGGCGTTCGACGGCGGAGGTCGTGGGGAAGCTTGGGAGGCGAGTGGAGCTTGATGGGGAAGCTCCTGGCGTCGGCGACGATCTCCTGCTTCTCCGCGGTCGTGCTCCAACTCCGGCGAGATCCTACGGGGGCTCTGGGGCACGAAACAGAGAGGAAAACGTCGCGGGTGAGTGCGGTGATAATGGAGACGCGAGGGAAGGCCAAGGAAGAGCAAGGGAGAGAGCAGCACGGCCTGGCCGTGTCGTCGCCTACCTCGGGTGCGGCGAACTCAACCGTGCGCAACCACGGCAGAGCTTCGCTGCTACTGCGTGCCCGCTCTCCTAGCGGTGCACAGAGGTGGTGGAGTGAGTGGGAGAGGCCGGGGTGGAGTGAGGGGAGTACACGGTGCGGGGTGGGGTATTTATCGGCCACGCTCGGTCCATGGTGGCTCGGGTGCAGGAGAGCTCCAGAGAGGGGGAGAGCTCGCCGTAGGGGCGGCTGTGGTGTTCGAGGTGCCGAGGCCTAGCTTGGCGGCGTGGCGACGAGCTGGGCATGCTCAATTTTGGGACGGCCGTGGGAGCGTTTGGACGGCGAGAGCGTGCACTGGCACGGCCGTCTCGGGGGGTGCGGCTGCTGCGTGGCGCGAAACGGCGATGGGGGTCCTCTTCTGGGCTGGCTGCGGCGCTAGGAGAGAGCAGAGGAGCAAGGGAGAGAGGGGGCACGGTGTTGGGCTCTGTGGTGTCGACAACACCGTTGCCACGGCAACGGCCATGGCGCACGGCGCACGCTGCTGCCCCTGACGCTCCTCCTCCTCCCTGACCTCGTTTCTTCAATTTCTTGGGCGCGGCGAGGCTAGTGAGGTGAGAGGGAGAGGATGCAGGCGCCAATTCGAAGAATAACCTCGAATTTGATCAATTGATCTCGGGTTGAAATTGAATTGGAGATGAACACAGTGGTGTTCACCAGTGTTCGACAAAATGTGTGCACCATTTCTAAATTTGAATTTCTGAAATTTGATTTCATATTTTGCTTCACAAATGTGTATATGGATTTGTGGTGCTGTGTTGCATTTTATTTGTCAAGTGCAACATAGCACATTTTGTGATTTGAATTTAATAAAGAAAGTAATAGAATTTAAATTTAGATTTTGAAATTAAATTTTGAGAGGGAAAAGTTGTAGGAATAAAAATGGGAGTGTTTATATAACCACTCCACTGAATTTTGGTTTGAAAGAATTTTAGTTTCTCCCTTGGAGAATTTGTGTGACACACTTGTCACTTTTATTTTTCTTGCTTTACTTGTTATTTTAGTTCTTTTCTTTTCTTCCTGTTTTTATTTAGAGCAAGCAACACAATTAGCAAGAAATAATTAACACAAGCAACAACATGCAACCAACACATATAACTTTATCAAAAGTTTTTGTTGGCTCTCATTTTTGGAATAATATTACTGATTAATAATGTTAGGATGTTACACTCCTTTGCGACAATGAGAGTGCCGTCAAGATCGCCCACAACCCCGTGCAACATGCCAAGACGAAGCACATTGAAGGTTGTCATCATTTCATCCGGGAGCACGTGGAAAGGGGCAACAATGATCTCTTATTTGTAGGTACCAAGGATCAACTCGCGGACATCTTCACCAAGGCCCTTGATGAACCAAGATTTCGAGAGTTGAGGAATGAACTAAATGTTATTGATGCGAGTAACTTTGCTTGACCGCCTTGCACAAGTACCCAAAGTAGACATCGTAACTAGTTTAGATGCATGCATGGACATAGGGGGGGTGTAACTCAATTCATGAGTCAACACTATCTCTATTATGCGAACATAGACAATTCGTGCTTCATTTGGTCACTACGGTGACAATTTGGGCTTCAACGATAAGTATCGGCCTTGAACCCTAGATACATCTTCGCGGTTCTAGGTTGATAATAGCTCATATATGGTGGCCTAGGCCACCGCCCTCCTCTCCTTGAGGAGTTGATTCTCTTTTGCTTTTATTTGGGTTTTTTAGACCGTTGTTACCTTTTGGGAAGAGCTTCCAAGTTTGGCTTTTCACTCTTGCCTCTTGCAAACAAGGATCGTCTCTTCCCCCTCAGTTACCATCTCCATCCTAAGCCAAAACCTTATCCCGTAAAATATTTCTTTCCATTATTGCAAAATGTTTTCTTGATCTCCCCGGTTGTAGTTTTCGGCTCAGGCGCCCGGTACTACTGCTGTTTGGAAACTGTACTACCGCTCGTAGTACCCCTTCAAATAGAGTAGCACCAGGTACCGGTACTACCGCTAGCTCTGGGCGGTACTACCTCTCTGGATTTCATTGCGCATGCACATGTTCAGTTGCGGTACCACCACCAGAACTACCGATAGCATTAGTAGCGGTACTACCGCTAGCATCTACGGTACTACCGCCAAGACAACATGGTTGCCAGGCGCGGTATGAAAGTGCATGTGTTGCCCCATGTGTGGTTTTGGTAATTAATGACAATCCTTATGGACTAATGTTTGCATTGAGATACACTTGTAGATCTTGTTCATAGGAAATGTTTGGAGTTCATGTGTTGGACTCTAGAAGATTACATGATGATCAATGCTCTACTCAAGGGTTTATATGAAGAATGGTCGTGTGTAGAGAAGATGAAGTGCAAGCTCATTATGATCCATCTCGAAAGATATCATTTGATTGAATCTTGCAAAGGAGACATGAAGACGAAGCTTAGCGAGGCCCTCCCATAATGGAGTATGTGGGAGCATTTGGAGAAGTCTTCATCAAGCATGTGCTAGCAAGCACAATCAAGAAAGGTGTTCCAACTTGAGAGAGTCAAGATCGTCATCATCGAGCTCAAGCGGAATGCGCAAGGCAAAGGTATGATCTTGATAGGTTTTCTAGTTTACCGGTCTCATGTTGTTAGTGGGAGACCGGGTTTTAGGATAGACGGCGTACTATCAAGAGGGGCTCTCAAGTGAGTAACTTGATCGCATCTTTGTGGAGAGCTCAAACCTTTGCATACTTGACATTTCATCTTTCTTGGTTCTCTTGTGGCTTTTCTCCTTGTTGGGTTTTGGTGCTTGTCGTGATCTTCATGACAAGCCCAAGTTCTTCGAAAACGGATTTCTTACGGAAAACCTGTTGCAATTTCGTGTTGGAAATATTACCGGTCCACCTTCGAGTTAGGGTCCACACCTCTCCATGTGTGGTATCCCCTCTATATTTATGACCCTTAATATTTTGTGGGTTAGCACTCGTCGTTATCTTTGCAACGAAATTGGTTTCATCTCGTTTGGAGTTTTCTTGCAAAAGTTATTGCCGTTTTCGTATCGGTGTTTTTGAAGTTACAGGTTTTTAGCTCTGGCCGGAAGTTCCGGGTTAGTCCGGAAGTTCCGGCCCCAAGGGCGGAAGTTCCGACCGACAATTTTTTGAAGGAAAAGTGTTCTGTGATCGGCCGGAGGTTTACCCGGAGTTTTGCCCGGAAGTTCCGGCCCAAGTGAAATCTGTGCGGAATTGAAGGCAACGGCTAGAATTTCTGGAGGGTATAAATACCCCTCCACCTACCTCCAGCCAAGCAGCTCTGCCCAGCATGTTTGACTTTCTCTCTCCTTCATTGTTGCAAGTTCATTTCCTTGATATCTCCCAATCCCTCCACTCAAACTCTTTGATCTTTGGAGGATTGAAGGAGAAGACCTAGATCTACATTTCCACCAATCAATATCTCCTCTAAGTGAGGGGAACCTAGTGGATCTAGTTCTTGGAGTTCTTGTGTGGTTCTCCTCTTTGTTCTTCCTCTCTTATTCCCCCATAAGCATTTGTTGCTTTGTTGGAATTTGAGAGTGGAGGATTTGAGCACTTGTGCTCTTGCCTTTTGCATTTGGTCCATCGGTGTGCTCTCCACGAGGATTCGTGGTAGTTGGAAGCTTGTGAACTTGTTACTCTTGGGTCCTTGGACCCTAGACGCCTTTGTGGTGGTTGGACCCTTGTGTGGTCACTTGAAGCCGTTCGGGAGCCCCCAATCCCATTGTGGGTGGTGCCTCGGATTGTTGTTGAAAGCCGTTCGGGAGCCCCCAATCCCATTGTGGGTTGTGCCCCGGATTGTTGTTGAAAGGCTCCGGATTTCGCCTCGAAGGAATACCGATAGTGGAAGGTGAACCAAACCTTTGTGGTGCGGTTCATCGGAGAATAGGGTGAGCCTTTGTGGCGTTGAGATCGACCTTTGTGGTGCATCACACCTCTCCAACGAGATGTACTCCCTTAACAAGGAGGAACTCGGGAATACATCCTCGTCACCGCGTGCCTCGGTTATTTCTATACCCGAGCTATTTACTTATGCACATTACTTTGTGATAGACTTCGTGCTTGAAGTATTCTATAGCTATCACCTTGTTGTTTGTCTTGCTTAGCATAAGTTGTTGGTACACATAGGTGAGTCTAGTTTATTTAGGTTGTCGGCTTATTAATTTAAACACCTAATTTTATTCCGCAATTAGCAAGTCTAAACCGGAAAAGTTTTAATCTCCTATTCACCCCCCCTCTAGGCGACATCATTGTCCTTTCAATTGGTATCAGAGCCTGGGCTCTCTTTTTGGGCTTTACCGCCTAGAGAGTAAAAGATGTCGTTTAGACAATTAGTGCACGATCTCACTTTCATATTTGATGGCACAAATTATGATGTTTGGAAAATTCGCATGCTTAATCTTTTTAGGGCCATGGGTCTAAATTATATTAAGAGGATTGTAGATGTGAGTTTATCTCCTCCAAAGGATTCCCAAGAATTATCTTTAGAGGATGAGATAAACTCTCATCTCGAGACTCAAGTTACTAATGGTCTTATATGTGTTTTGATCGATGTAGTTCTTGCTTCAATCATGCCTTTTCGAAATGCACATGAGCTTTGGACCAAGTTTCAAGATATATATGAAGTGTCCAAAATTATTGAGGATGATTGTTCTCCCTCCACTTTCGGCCCAATTCGGGATCGGCCGGGGACTTTACGGGCCCAATTCGGGATCGGCCGGGCCGGTGAGGGCCGGGCCGGTCGGCTACCACCGATGGCGGTGGAGGTCGAACCCTCCCGCGTGCTACTGTTCTGCTGCCCCTTGTCGATGTCCCTTCTTCTCGGTGTGATCGACCTCGCAACATGGATCACGGTAAGACGGCGGTGGTGATTGCAAGACTGCGGTCGCGTGCGTTGGTGGGTGGCTTGATTGGTGGAGCACAACGGAGCGTCCGGGGGTGGTTTTTTGGGGTCAGGAGAAATCTCTGTCGTTCGACACCGACGCGGTGACGCCTGTGGGTGTCGCCGTCCTTCCTGAAGGGCGTCAGGTGTACCTCTTCCCCACCCCTGTGGCGTACCGGGTGAAACCCTAGAACGCACCGGTTCGGGCAGCAGCGTCGTCGTCGCTTACCTTCTTGGAGGTGCTGCTTGGTGCGCGGCGCTTCAGAGTGCTAGAAGCGTGGTGGGAATTCTTCGGAGGGCGCCACGGTTGCGAGTCATCTCTGTTTTCATCGAACCGCTATTGTCAGCGTTATTTCTCTCATTTTCTTTTCTGTTTCTGTTGAGCTTGATTTGTGCTGTTTGCCCCAGCAGTGATATCGTTGTTGTATGGGTTGGTTGCTGTATTAATGTAGCAGGGCGAAAGCCTGTTTCAAGATTTTCAAACCTCTAATCCATGCAATACGTGCATATAGATTACACGGTAGTAGGTACGCATAATTATTCAGACTCACAAATAAGAAAAAGAGTTCCATAAACTACTTCATTTTCATTTATAAATTCCATAAGGAAAGAAATCTATGTTCCTACCGAGCTTCAGCTCTGGGTCCACTCCACCGCACTACTGGAAAACCGCACGTTTCTGAGCGATTGCTGTTCTTCCAGCAGCGCCCTCTTACTGTTTCCAAGAATGTGGATTGCATTTCTCAGATGAAGTATATGATTGTGTATATCACCTGGATCGACGGAAGCCAGAAACAAAGGCGCCGAGATGACACCCAGGATTTGCTCTAGTTCGAGCCTATTGTTTTTTATATTTCGAATTTCCGTGGAATGATTGCAAGTCTTGCAGCGATATCCATGGCTTCTTTCTTGTCCCGCGAAATAGAGAGTGCGCCGAAACTTCTATTTATAGGTGAGCTAAACAATAATTTCTTATTAGATTTTATCTAAATTAATAGACTGTAACATAGATAATTTGCTCAGAATTCATGTCCTCCATTGGTGCGAAAAAGAATGGATCCCTTGAGTCCGCTCCCCCCCCCCCCCCCCCCCCCCCCCGGTATCGATCGACACGCGGATTGGGTCCACTCCACCGCACTACTGGAAAACCACACGTTTCTGAAGGCCAAGAACCGTCGGCGTAACAACGAAAACCGTCCGCATATAGCTATGCCGACGGCAACCGTCGGGATCTGGCCGTCGTCATCTTATCGGTCGACATACAACGGCCCAATCGTCGGAAACACAGGGCAGTCGGCATACAAAAATATCCCGACGATTTTCTTTGCTCGTCGGCACACAAAGTCCGTCGGCAAACCAAACTGACTGACGGTCAAGTTTGACGGCGTTGGTATAGTTGCCGATGGCTTGTCCGTCGGCATACATCTCCACGTGTCTCCCGGCCGGGTGCATTCGCGTTACGTGTCCGCAGCAACACGCGCGCCATTGTCCAGGTGCATAGCCGTTCCTTCGCCTCGGCTCCATGAAACTTGCTTGCTGCTTCCATTTTGTAATCATGTTAGCGTACGCATGGAGCATGGTGGTAAGGTAGTGCGGTGATTTATTTGTTTACGCAAGTCGCTTAACTGATTAGCTCATGGTATGGTACTACGTCCAAGCAGTTTGTTTAGGTTGACGTGCACGCGAGGACGCGCAGTGGCGCGTTCGTTGGGTGTGGCAGTGGCCACCCCACCCGCCCGAGCTCTGACTCCCAGCGGGAGCGAGTTTCGGGTGCCTCACCTGCGCGGCACTGTTCACGTGAACAGTGTCTGCTTCTTGGCCAATTTCACTGTGGTACAGTCAGAGGTATTGTGGTGTGCCCACCACCGCAGGGCTTTCCCAGTAGGTCTAGACTCACGGGGCCCAGAAGATTAGTATAGTCTGGTTAGGTCTAGCTTGCGCACAGGTGGCGTGCGTGTGGTGTTGAGTGTGTGTGCAGTGCGTTGTGCGTGAGTTCAGATACTACAGCTGTACTAAAAGACCAGGAATTCTAAAAAAAAAAAATTGACGTGCACGCATTGCCAACGCCAACTCTATGATAATTGCCACACCGGCAAGACCATTTTGCGATTGGTTGCAGAATCGAAGGGGTGCGTCCGATTGGGATTGTCTGCGGCAAGTCACACTGTACATAGCGCTCATCTATCCATCGTCTATTTGTAATCCAACGGATCAGATTAGCTAAACAATGTGAACTAAAAATAAAACGTTTTAGATTTTTTTTAAGAAATTCAGTAAGTAGCATGTAGCCCCGATTTGTATTCTGAGAAAGTATTGCTTCATTTGGATGTTTGGTTTTATAAGTAAATAGTTTTTTATTAACTTAAAGGCTAATAAATCATAAATGGTCCAAATGATACAAAAATTTCTGAGACTTTTAAATAGAACATATACTACTTACTGATTTTTCTCAATTTTTTCTAAAATATTTAATTTTCGACTTCGTATTGTTCAATCTGATCTGTTGGATTGGCAACGGACGATGGATAGATGTGAGCGGGGCAAGTCACTGATTCCAAGTCCAGGTGAGTCTACCTTACGTATATACAACCACATGCGGAGTGAGTTTCTGACATCAAAGCGACAAGTCTAGGAGGAGGAAGGTGAGCGTGCCCTAGCCGTCATAGTCTATCTCAGCGGCCTGCTGCCAACAACGCTCCCGCGCCCCTTGCCGTCAATGACGTCAATGAGCACATTGCAAATATGCAACCAATATTCAAGGGCTCTGTCCCCGGCCATGCACCGGCGTTGGATCATAACAGATAAGGGGGACATGTCCAACACTTTAAAGATCACTTTTGTCGCTCGGATCCAACATACAACGCCCTATTTTCCAGCGACACGTTTGTATGTCAAGGCATAGGTTCAGTCGCATTCGGATAGGATTAGCCATGATGAATATTTGAAATGCAAGCAAAATGCCCTTGAGATAAGCTTGGCTTCTCCTCTTATAAATAAATACACTACGTCTGTTTGGATGCTTGTGCATGAAGTTGTCAGTTGTGATTGAGTATATACCATGAGTGACTCCATATGCTTGGAGTCAATGTACACATTTTGCAAAGTTGTGATTGTGGTGTTTGGTCCGAAATATTTGAGAGAGCCAAATATGCAGGACACAATCTGACTCTTGTCCATCAACAAGGCAAGAAGATTTCCCGACGTGCTTGCATTGTAAGTATAGATTGCATGTATTGGGAGTAGAAGAACTGGCGGTATAAGTGACATGTTGGCGGGTGCATGGTCATAGTTGAAGGATTTCTGGATTTTGGCACACCCTTTATAACATGGCCAGATCCCACAATGATATTAATGGCTTTCAACGCTCTCTGATTTTCTTTAAGGGTTTAGAGGGCAACTCCCCGTTGGTGAGTTATGAGATCAATGGTATCACATACGCCAAGGAATGATCTTCTCTTTGAATTGAAGGTTTTTCATAGAAATAATAGAGAATTCCAATTCATATATTTTATTCTAAAGAATCTATTCGATCAAATGAATAAATGAATGACACCCCTTGCCACCGCCGCGCACCCGAAAACCGTTGCTCGGATTGCTGGCACCACCTTCGTTTCCACGACGAGAGAAACCTGAACGGAATACTTCGCCAACTTCAGTGTGATACCCGTACGTGTCACGGTATCCTTAACTCTGAGGTCGTCAGCACACTCCACGACCGTTCTTTATAGTTGTTGACTGCGGCTGCTAGTGCTAGATACACGTCGGCGCACACGCGGGCTCCAATAATTCCATGCGCACTGTGGATTCTTGCCGACCAGGTACCTGACAAATCTGAACCAAGCGTATGTCGCCGTATGTCACCATCCTCCATGATCTAGTACGTGGATATGTACGCAGACGTAGTTCCCTATTTATAACCCATCCTCCATGTATCTGTAATGTCAACCTGAGAATTCCATTCCACTGCGCCGTCATATCCTTGTCTGAAAAGTTCGCCCAACTTCTGCTCCACACACTCCCTTCGCCCAACCTGAGTATTCAGTAAGTCACTGACAGAGTGTCGATTCATCCGTGACCAGAATGGCAGTCCTCATGAGTTCTTCCGTCAACAGCGACACGACCACGAGCTTCCTTCCTGACGAGGTCGACTGGGCGACGACCTGCTGGCCGAGATCTGTTGGCGTTGCATCTCGCAGCGCCGCTCTTCTTCTTCCTCCCAACCTCTCTTGGTTTCTCTATCACACGAAGACAAAAAACACACATGCCCACACACACAGCCAAGGAAAAACACTACCAGCTCTGCCCGTAGGCCTTTTTCCTTGGTCACACGAGAGGCTACATCCTTTTGCTCAGCCCTCACGACCTCATCTTCTCATTAACCAATGCAACATATATATACACAGGAATACAGGATTAGCTACTCACGCCACTACCTGGACCCACTACTCCACTAAACTCTCCATGCACTAACCACTATCTAGCACACCGGCCACTAACTTGACTCGGCCAAATCACTTGGCTAACCAACTAACTCACACGGCAGCGGCTAACACCTCGCATGCAGCTAACAGCCTAACAACTTACGACTTGCTAACTTGCCGACTCACTCGGACAACTTAACTACATCCAAACTAAAATAAACATGAAGATACATGAACATGACAAGATTAAAACTAACATTCACACCCTAATTTTGTCATGTCAACTTCCTCCAATCTTGATGCAGATCACCTACATCCTCTTGCCGTCGACGACGCCCTCGCAGCGCCAAACTCCACATACGTCGTCTTGCCGCAGCATCACACTGCAACCATTGTTGGCTTCACGCCAACTCTTCATGATGACGATGGTTATTGATGGCATCGCACCACCACCATCGGCAACCAGCGACATCACACCGCCATCTCCTCTCAACGGCATCGCACCGTCGTCTTCTCGTAGCAGCATCTCGCCGTCGTCTTTTCATGGCAGCATCACGCCACCGCACCAAACACCTGACGGCATGGCGCCTCCGCCAACACCCAACGTCATCACACCGCCATCTTCTAGTGGCACCACTGCACCTAGCGCCCGGTGACATCGCGTCACCATCGCCGGTACACAATGGCATCTCCTCAGCGGCATCGCGCCGCATCGAACTGCCGACTCTTGACGTGGATGACGCCATCGCAGCGCCCGCTCACCAAGCCATCTTGGGCACGCAGTGGTCTTCTCTTGACGTGGACGAAGCCTTCTCGACGCCGATCACCACCCCGACTCCATGCATCACACCGCAGCCGGCCGCCAGCAGCATCACGCCGCCACGAGCCTCCTCCTTGCGCCGCCGGCCTCCACCTCACATGGAGTACGCCGCGCCTCCTCGCCGCCTCGGATCTTCGGGCTCTGATACCACTTGTTGGCGCTGCATCTCGCAGCGCCGCTCTTCTTCTTCCTCCCAACCTCTCTTGGTTTCTCTCTCTATCACATGAAGACAAAAAACACACATGCCCACACACACAGCCAAGGAAAAACACTACCAGCTCTGCCCGTAGGCCTTTTTCCTTGGTCACACGAGAGGCTACATCTTTTTGCTCAGCCCTCACAACCTCATCTTCTCATTAACCAATGCAACATATATATACACAGGAATACAGGATTAGCTACTCACGCCACTACCTGGACCCACTACTCCACTAAACTCTCCATGCACTAACCACTATCTAGCACACCGGCCACTAACTTGACTCGGCCAAATCACTTGGCTAACCAACTAACTCACACGGCAGCGGCTAACACCTCGCATGCAGCTAACAGCCTAACAACTTACGACTTGCTAACTTGCCGACTCACTCGGACAACTTAACTACATCCAAACTAAAATAAACATGAAGATACATGAACATGACGAGATTAAAACTAACAAGATCATCCTACGGCTCCCCCTGGACGCCGTGGCGCGCTCCGGGTGGTGTCCAAGAACTGGCGCGCCACCATCTCCGACGGCTACCTCCGCCGCCGCCTCCCCCTGCACATGTCCATGATCTGCTTCCCCGACAATGACGACGACCCGCTTGGAGGCGCCGGCGGAAGCAGGCCCGTGTACGCCTGCGCTGACGAGGGCCGACGGCTCGTGGGCCGCGACCTCGGCTTCTTCCCTTCGCATGAGCGCGCCGTCGTCTGCGACGGCTGCAACGGCCTGCTGCTGTGCCGCGACCCCCGTACTAGCAAGCTCTACGTGGTGAGCCCCGTGACGAGGAGCTGGGCGGCGCTCCCGAGGCCGGCCAAGGACTCGCGGCTGTCCCTGCTGGCGTTCGACCCGTTCGGAAGCGCCCCGCATCACTACCACGTGATCAACTTCACCGGGTGGCGCGAGCGCGGCGCGACGGTGGAGGTGTTCTCGTCGGGGACCCGGCCGTGGACGGCGCACGAGGTGGACTTCGGCGGTGTCCCGGTGGCCTCCCTCTCCGGCGCTTCGATGCACTGCCACGATGGCGCCTTGTACTTCCTCGCCTCCGGGCCGGACTGCGTCGTCCGCATGGACCTCGCCGCCGGGCTCGCGTGCACCGCCGTCATCGCCGTGCCCGAGCCGGTGGACGGCGAAGGACGCGTGGCGCACTCCGGCGGCCGCCTGCACTACGTCTGCAGCGACGGCGAGCTTCTCAGGGTGTGGTCACTCAAGGTCGAGGACGCCCACCCGACGTCATGCGCGACTCAGCAGTGGTGTCTGAAGCACGCTGTGAGGGTCGGCGACGTCGTGGTGGACAACGGCGGCGAGGTCAGGTTCCTCGCGATGCACCCGGAGAAGGAGGCTGTGGTGTACCTGTGGTCGCCGTGGAAGGTGTTCGAGTACGATCTGAGCAGGCGGGAGGTCACCGGCGCGGCGTGGGAGTTCAGCAAGGGCGCCAGGAACCGTGTCGTCAAGACGTGGCTCGTCCCTTCGTCGTGCTACCTGTCCGATCGACTGCTTCTCTGAAAGGCCGGTGGCGCCATGATTGGATTTGTTCAGCTCGTCTGTTTGCCCTGTAAATCGCTGTAACTTGCAGCGTGTATGCAGAGAGATTTATTTAACTTCGTCCATGCTTGTATATTCTGGACGGTAGAATTACCAAATAAGAGATGGATATTGACAAAAAAAAATAGAGATGGAAGAATGTGTTTGGTCACTCCGTGCTTGTGATTTGTTCTTTTCAGGAAGACACAAAATTGATCGATTGCCACCTGACTCACGGAGCCACAAAATTGGTCAAGTCACTGACTCACTGCCGTTATGTTGTTGTTGAGAAATGGTTGCTTGCTCCGAACTTGTATTTTTTTTCCCCTTAGAGCATCTCCAGTGGAACGTGGATATTTGGACGTGTATATCTTCATATACACGTCCATATAGACCTAGGTAAATTTTACACGTCCCAGTTTTTCAGTGGAACGTGTATCAGGACGTGTATATTCCAACGGCTATATTTTCAAACGGCTATATTCCAACGGCTATATTTCCAACGGCTATATTTTCAACGGCCATATTTCTGGTCTATATAAACCACCCCGACCACCTCTCTTCCAGCATCTCTACCTGTGACTTCTCTTCTCACTCCTTGATTTCTCTATCGTCTCTCACGCAACACAATGAACACATCCTCTTGGGACATGAGTTCTTCGTCATCTTCATCTGGCGACGATGAACTCATACTTGCAGCATTCGCCGAGCGCGAGGAGGAAGAGAGGATGAACGCTCGACGCCATGGTGGTTCCAAGCATGGACGTCGGACAATCGATCGAGGAAGAGATGCCGGATTTGTTCTTCTGTGGGACGACTACTTCAAAGAAGTTCCTCGCTATCCCGAATATTTGTTTCGACGAAGGTTCGTAATTAGTACACTTCTCTGCTTTGGCCCATTTTTCATTTCCCTGTCTCATTTACTTTTTATGCACAGATTTAGGATGTCCCGTAATTTGTTCAACCGCATAGCTAATGGTATACTTGAGCATGAGAAGGAGCATGATTATGATGGTTATTTTGTGCAAAAAAGAAGTGCTTCTGGAGCTCTTGGGTTACATCCTCTGCAAAAGATGACCGCAGCAATGCGGATGCTAACATATGGAATAGCAGCTGATGGTGCGGATGAGTACATCCGGTCCGCTGAGACTACTAATTTAGAGTCTTGCAAGAAATTTGTGATCAAAGTTTGTGAAGTTTTTGGGGAAAGGTACCTGAGATCTCCAAATGAAGAAGACATTGCTAGGTTACTTGCAATAGGGGAGGAAAGAGGATTTCCTGGTATGTTAGGGAGCATAGATTGCATGCACTGGGGTTGGAAAAATTGCCCCAAAAAATGGCATGGCATGTTTAAAGGCCATGTGAACGAGCCCACTATGATCTTGGAAGCAGTTGCTTCACAGGATCTTTGGATTTGGCATGCTTATTTTGGTTTACCAGGATCTCTCAATGATATAAATGTTCTTCAACGTTCTCCTGTTTTTTCAAAGCTAGCCGAAGGTGAAACTCCTGCAGTGAATTATAGCATCAATGGCCATCAGTACACAATGGGGTATTACCTTGCAGATGGTATCTATCCACGGTGGGCAACATTTGTGAAGAGCATACCAGCTCCAGATACCAGAAAGCATAAAACTTTTGCCAAGAAGCAAGAGGGGGCTAGGAAAGATGTGGAACGAGCCTTTGGGGTTCTGCAATCCCGTTTTGCCATTGTTCGTGGACCTGCTAAAGGATGGAAACGTAAAGAAATCGGTGATGTCATGAAAGCTTGTGTCATAATGCACAATATGATAGTTGAAGAGGAGCGAGAAACTGGTCGGCAAAGCTGCACTTTTGAGGCAATGGGAGAAAGAGTCACAGTCTCTCGTACTCATGCGGAACAACTGAGCTCTTTTATTCAGATGACTCACCGGATTAGAAATGTCGATGAACATTCTCAGCTTAAACTTGATCTAATTGACCATGTGTGGCAAAAGTTTGGAGACGAGTGATGTCCTAGTTATAACTTTGTAATCCATTTCTTTTCATCTAGTTTTAATTTATGCAATGAGTGATGTAATCCATGTCTTTGTAATGCAGTGCTATCAATAAAATATTTTTGCATCAAATAGTTCTTACAACAACTAGCAGAAAGCATCAAATAGTTCTTACAACAACTAGCAGAAAGCATCAAATAGTTCTTACAACAACTAGCAGTAAATAGTTCTTACAACTACAACATATAGCTCACACATCAAATAGCTCACATTACTCTAGGCGGCGAGCAATGATCTCATTCTGCTTAGCTTGGTAGAACTGCTTTTGCAAATCAGTCATACCACTAGTGTCCATGAGCATGACCCTCTCATCTAATTCAAACTGTCTCCGTGCATCCTCCCTCTCGTTTCGTGCATCCTCCTTCTTTTTGAGTGCAATCTCCTCTTTTCGCAATTCAAATTGCTGTGCATAGCGAAGATTTCTTGCCGCCTCTTTGATCTCATCCTTCTCTTGCTTTGCTGCCCACACATTTTCTAATGACAACTTGCAAGCACTGTCATCAGATTTACCTCTCCGCAATTTGTCCTTCTTCACACCATCAGGTCTTTTCTCATGTTCAAGAGCATCGTGCGTATCGAGGTAGCATCAGTGCGTACCGAGGATGCATCAGCCGGATCATGGGTGGCTGTGCCCGGACTTGCATCAATGGTCTTCTTTTGTTTCTTAACAGAAGTTTCAAGTTCTCTTGTCTGCCACTTTGGATACTTCGAAAACTCTACATAGCAATGCATCAATGTGAAAGGCTTTTTTTTTTAAGATCCATTTCCTTGAACATAATGTGTGCATCGTTTGTCTGCACATACAAATGTATTGTTAAAATATGCACAGCACAATAGATATAGAATATTGCACAACACATATAGAAGTAGAAGATAGATGCATACCTTTTCTGCTATAGTCCTTCCGCTTTCTTCCCTATTTAAAATCTGCTGAAGGCAACCACAAAATTTAGAGGTCTCTTTGTTAATACATGTGTAACGGCAATTGATTGCATTAGCATTACGCTTCGGCCATGATGATTCCTTGTGTGCGTTGTAGTACTCTGAAATTCTAGCCCAATAAGTATCTCGGTTTTGATCTGTCCCGACAATATCCAAACTTGTATTTGCCCATGCTGCTATCAGAACCTTGTCCTCATCACTAGACCAATTTTTTCCTTTGTTGGATTTTGCTTTCTCTGTTATTGAAGAACGGTGCTGCGTTGATGGTGTTGCTTGATGCTGAGTTGATGGGGTTGGTTGCTCTCCAATTGGACTTTCTGGTTGTGTTTGTGTGTAAGCAAAACCCATGGTGTCCAAGAAGCATTCATCACCATCCATCTGCAAACAATCAACACAGGAAACAATTTTACCATCTCAGTACTAGACCACAATGCAGTACCACAAGAATTTTACCATCTCAGTACTAGACCATCTCAGTACTAAACAATTTTACAATCAACACAAGAATCTTGTCCTCATCAGTAGACCACAATGCAGTACCAATTTTACCAATCAACACAGCTACTTTCTGGTACTACAAATCGATAGAAATTTCAGCAATCAACACAGCTACTTTCTGGTACTACAACTACCAAACCACAGCCGAACCACAGCCGAACCAATTTCAGCAACTCTACCGAGACAACTCGATCGAGGCAACCCATCTTCCTCCTCCCTCGGGCGCCTCACTCGCGCCCAAATCTCCTCCCTCGAGCGCCTCACTCGCCGCCCAAATCTTCCTCCTCCCTCGAGCGCCAGCACCTCACCATCTCCGAATCGAGCACGGCCCCGTCGCCCCAATCCTCTCGCCGCCCAAATCCTCCGTCGCCCCAAATCGACATCGCCCCCGAGCCCACCCGTCGGCAACCTCCCCCCATCTCCCCGAGCCCATCTTCCTCCTCCCTGCGACGCCGTCACGACGCCTCGACCTGGTTCGGAGCGGCGCCCTCGAGCCCGGCGCTCCCCTACCGTCTCGAGCCCGTCCTCCCCTGTCCCCGCGCCCATCTACCTCCTCCCTCACCTCCCTCCCCTGATTCCGCGCCGCATCCAGGCCGAAGCCGGCCGGAGCTCACCCCACCGCCCCGACCGCCTCAATCCCCTCTCTCTAGGGCGCGCCGCCGCCGCCATCTGGCCGCGGGCGTGCGGCCGCCGGCCCTCTGCCTCTCGACTCTCTCACGGGGGTGCGAGTACGTACCTCGTCCGGCCGGAGAGGGGCGGCGATGGCGACCTTGGAGTTGCTCCGGACAGGCGCGAGACGAGGCAGCACGGGCGCGAGACGAGCGCGAGTTGCTCCTTTCCGCGCGTCCACAAGCGTGGCATCATGGTGTTTATTCCCACGCCAGGTACCATCGTGGATGGACATGTAAACGATACACTACGTTATACACGAGCCGCTGGGAGCCTTTTTCTCGCCTTTCCACGCCCGTTTCCACGCCCGTTTCCGCGTTCCACTAGAGATGCTCTTAGAAACAACGAACTGTACAATTTTCTCACGCGCGCACAACACTCACGTCACTAATACTCGGTAAAGAGACAGAAGCAAAAGAGACAAAAGAGAGGAATGTAGTAATGTACTGTAGGGGCATTTGGGCATATGTAATAGAGGAAAAACATTTGATCCAACCAACTAGGGCGCCTTTGGTAAGCTGCATGTGTTTCTCACCTGGGCCGGGGCAGGCTGTGGAGAGCAGTGCTGAGGTAAAACAGGCTTTGGACCATGTTGTGCGAGTTGTTTGGTAGGCTGCATCAGAAAACGAGTCACAATTGGCCCATTGTTTGACCGCACGTTGTTTCCGTTTTCGGCTCTGGAAACGCGACTTCTCTTTGTTTGGCAGCGTGAAGAAAGCATGTCATGCACAGAGAAAGAGTGATACAATCACCCTAATAAAATTTGGTGAGGTTACCAGACAATGCATAGGAAGACAGGAGGCAGAAATCACTTACTTAACACTGACTGACCATTGATTTCATCAAGGGAACACACCCACTGACCCAAAATAGGGTTCGATACTTACACCCCACAAGCTTAACTACAGCTAGGGTTAAGAGTTTGGTTACAGGTGCAATCTGTGCACCTGGTAAGGACTTACACCAGGGGAACACGCCCCTGGCATCAAAACAAGAAGAGCATACAAAAGAACTGCTTTTCAAGCAAGTCACAGTGAACTAGAACTCACTTGCCATGAACTGGACAGACGAAGACCTCTTGAGTGGAGCTGATGAACCTGAAGAGCTTCACCTTGAAGTCATCACCGTCAAACTTGAAGGCGAGAACATCTCCGGTGTCCAGCTTGATCTCCTCGGTGAAGTCTTCCCATCCCCTGAACATGACAAGGTGATCTTCGAACCCTCTCACCTGGACGAAGTACTCACATCACTTGGTGTTGCGGAGTGGATTGCACAGCTTTGCCTCCTTGCCATCCTTCACCTTGGGCTTCTTCAGCTTCCACTTATCCACCAACATGCTCTTGATTTCAGGCGGGAAGACGATCGAATGGAGATCCGGATCCTTCACCTCCAGGAAGAAATGCATGGGAATGATGCCAGCAGAAGAGTATCCCAGCCGTGGTGTACGACCCATTTCGCGTTCCCCTTTGCGCTTCTTGTCCGTGATCTCCTTCAACGCCAAGGCCAGACCTGGCACATGAGGCCTTGTCACATTGTTGTGGACGATGCAGTCAGTTAGAGGAGATAGAGGCTCCACTGTGTTACTGCATTGGGTGTGCCTGTCCTGCAGTGCAAGATCATGAAGTTGAGGCAATGCGAGATCATGAAGTGTAGTCAATGTAACAGGAGACACAATGTACAATGCAAAATGAGGCATCAAGGAGTAAACGCAATGCAAGATCATGAAAAGCAGGCAATGGAACATGACACACAATGTGCAATGCAAAATGATACATCAAGGAGTACATGCAATGCAAGATCATGAAGTGCAGGCAATGAACATGAACATGGACAGAAACTAATGAACAAGCTGAAACATGACAATGGTAGATGAACAAGAAGAAACTGAATCCTAATCACAAACTACAACAGATCTGCAGTACAATGAACACGCAACACCTCTACAATACTGATTCCTACACAGATCTGCAATACGATGAACATGAAGTAGCTAATTGACAAGGTTGGTACCACTTTTACCGAACGGGGCGTCGAGGGTCCTGCGCCGAATGCCGGAGGTGGAGGAGGAGTGACGATTGCCGGAGGTGGGGAGGAGCGACGGTTGCCGGAGGAGGAGTCCTTGTCGGCGGAGCGACGGTTGCCGGAGGAGGAGGCCTTGACGCTGCGAAGCTTGGAAGCGGATACTCATTGACCGGAACCTGGACCAGAAGGGGGAACTCAGGCGGCGGCCCAAGAGGCGGCGTAGTAGCGGCTCGAGGAGGACGAGTTGGCGGTGGCCTCGTCGGCGCGAAGCTATGCACCGGGCCCTGCTCCACCAGCACCGGGACCAGAAGGGGGGAACCCAGTCGCCGGACCAAGCGGTCGCCTGACAGCGGCTACATGCGCCGCCGCTTGGGCTGCCCGGGCAGATTCCGCGAGCTTTCGCGCCTCCGAAGCCGCCATCACCGCCGGGCTTGGGCGATGCGAAATCGGCGACATACGCTTCATGGGCGGGAGGAGAGCCGGGTCAATCTGCGCCGCCGCACTGCGACCACCGCCGGCGGCCAGCGTCTCGAACTCCCGCACGGCTCGCACCACCGAGTTGCACAATGCGCGATGGCCGATGGGACCGCGGGCAGGCGGTGGCGGAGGAGGAAGCGGTGGAGCCGCTGCCATTGGGGTTTCTTGGGCGGTGAGAGAGGTGATGAGACGGGACGTGAGAGCGGAGACAGTGAACAAGGCATGGGTGAGGGGGGTTATGGCGCGCTCCCGCACTTCCAGGCGTGCAGGCTGCACCACGTTCCATCTCCACGTTTTTTTGAGATATCGTTCCATCTCCACGTGGCCTATCTACCTGGAAACAGCCGATTCGGCCGTTCCTATGGGGCCTGGCCCGATGGTGCTTTAGAAACCGCGCTGGTCAGACCCAGCACGCTTCACAGACTACCAAACACGAGTCCACTGCACCTGGCGGGCCGGGCTAGACTGCATGCATGCCACCAAACGCGCCCCTAGAAAAGAAAAAAGACCAATCGTTAGCTATGCTGCACTGTGCTACATATGGAGGGGTCACCGGCGGCAGCATCACCGTCAAGGCCAACGACCTAGCCGTGCCCCTCGCGTAGCTGCTCATCATCATTCCGGTAACTTAGAGCATCTCCAACCGGAGGCCCCAAACCCACCCCTAACGTCCGGGCAGACAGCTCGGACAGGGTTTGGGCTAAAAACCACCACCCAAAGGAGGCCCTCAAAGCCACCCCAAACGTTCGGGTTGTCCGGCACACCCCAAACCCAGCCCATATGTGGGGAGGGTTTGTGGGCGTCCGGACGCGCCCGGACAGGCCGCCACGTCGGACGCGGCCCAACATGACCCCACATATATCCGAAAATTCCCCACCCCGGTCGGAACCCTAGCTTTCACTCTCCTCCGATCCCCTTTCCGCTCCACTCCATTTCCACTCGTCTTCGTCCACAGCTTGCCAATGGCCGGCTCCGGCAGCGAATCTGCCACCGAGCTGTACTGGCATGCGTTCGCGGAGGCGAAGGAGGAGATTGGGAGCTGCCTAGGGCCGGATGCCACCGCGCCGTCTTCGGCGGCTCTTTGCAACACCGCTGCTGGCAGTTCTGCCGCCGCCGCGTCCAACCCGGCAATGGCGGTGTTTCCGTAGGTTCGCCTCCCAATCTCCTCCTCCGCCTCCGGTTGGAATGCTCACATTTTAGATAGGAGTAGAATGATTAGAAATTTGATGTCTGATGTACTCCGTAGGCCATTCCTAGAGGTCCGGCGTACACCGTCTGCGGTGATAAGCTGCTGTGCAATGCGTGGTTGTCCACCCCGGAGGATCCTATTACCGGAACACTCCACTGTGCTACGTTTTGGCGCCGGATCGGTCAAGTTTTCAACGCAAACTTGGAATTTGTCCGCGATGAGGGCTCCCTACGCCATAGATGGCACATCATAGTGGCGGAAGTGAACAAGTTCGCCGGATGCTTTGCTCAAATGGTTCCGTAAGTTTTTATTGTCAAATTTTCTACAATGTTGGACCCAATTATCAAATGCTTTAGCACTGATTTATGGAGTATGTATTTCATTTTCATAGATAGACGATGCCGTCCTACTGTACAACGCGCTTGGGGGTGGCCGGAGACGACGGAGTGGAAGTTCGGCCATTGTTGGGAAGCGCTAAAGGATAGCCCGTTCGTGGACTACACGCCGGATGAGGAGAGGAGGGACATGATCCGCCGAGTGGAGAGCCAAGCTCGACAGGCATGCCGTGCTCGGCAAAGGGACCGCGAAGCACGGGAACGTGTAGAGGCCGCCACTCACGCACGGGAACGTGTTGACGCCGTCGCTCAAGAACGCGAAGCTCAACGTGCGGAGGCCGCCGCTCACGACCGGGAAGCTCAACGTGAAGCCTTCACCGCTCACAACCAGGAGCTGGAACGTGAAGCCGGGGTTCGCCGGCCCGTCGCCGTCGCGAAAGGCAACGACGTGACGCATTGGAGGCCGGCCGGATTTTCCATGGTCTGTGAGACCTTCGCTCCGGTGTGTCCGATGAACTCTGTCTGATGTTGGTGTTAAACTTGCTTGTGTATATTTAAACTATGTTTATTCGTATGATGTTTGAACTATGATCCACCATTTGATCTACGTGCATGTCCAATATGGTTTTGGGGTTTTTTTTTTGGATTATGCTTGTATGACACAGTTTTTTGGGGCTGTCCGGTCACCGTGCCCGGACGCGTCCGGTTACAGTTTGAGGACCGGATTTGGAAGCTCCGCTTGGAGATGCTCTTAGCCCTGCTCTGCTCTTCTCTCTCCTGTTTCCGTTAGCCTACCTCACGGAATGAGCACCACCGTGACCCGTCTGATGGATTGTTAAATTGTGTTGCGAGTTACCGAGCCTGACATTGGAGGTTAATTAGTTGAGGTAAAAGATAAAACAAGCTGACAATATAAGCGAGGCATCTCCTGTATGCTTGATGATTGTGTTCGTTGTGGCCCTTAGAAGCTTCCTAGCTTGGTGTATACGTCTGTGTGCTGTTTAAAAAATTCAGATCAGCATGCTAGCTGTTAACTGAATCTGTGGATACACATACGATTTTTTAAGAAATAACCTTTGTTGTCCACTTCCTGCCATTTACATTTGCATTGATCTCTAAAGCCCTTTTTCTTGCCGGAATGCATTGATCCAAAGGCTTGTGCAACCTGTGGATTGTGGTTAATCTCATTTGTCAAATAAGTTCACTTACAATCGCTACAGGAAAGCCACAAGACGCCGATGGCCAAATGTCGGGGCCGTCGGCGTACAAGGCGAGCTAGGGAAGCCGCGAGCGCGGTCGTCGGTGTAAAAACCCCGTCGGCGTAGCCCGACATAGGCCGACGGCAGCCGTCGGCGTCTACAATGTCGTCGGCGTACAAGGCCCGCCATGACGGAACGCGGACGGGGCTTTACGGCATTGATACGCCGCCGGCCGTCGTCGGCGTCTACTTTGATATGCCGACGGCGGCCGTTCGGCGTCTACTTTTTTCTATTTTCCAATTAATATGAAATAATTCATATCTTTAAATTCGTAAATCGAAATTTAACAAATTAAATATCTAAATCGATTAGAAAAATGAGAGGAATCCAAATATGACATCAATAAAATCTTTTTCACCATGCACATGACATTTTGTAACATATGTTTGGTACTTGCTTAATTAAAAAGTTATTTTTGACACTTTAAAAATGGAAAATGATATTCACGAAATAATTTTAGAATTTTTTTGGGAACAATGTTTTCCATACCAAGACACTCCTATGTGTCAAGTATGGACACATTATCACAAACTATAGCATGGGGATGGCCATAATTTGGTCTTTTGACGCGAAAGCTATACATGTCTATAGATGATAGACCTTTTTATGAAGCATTTTTTTGAAATATTTGTCAAAACTCAAATTTATAATTTTTTTATAGCAGCTAGTACAAATAAAAAGACTCCATGTCAAAAAAATTTATTTTTTGAGTATTTCCTCAATTTCTATTATTTTTGTGAAAAAACAATCAAAATGACCGTCGCGCCTCTTCATTGAAAGGGGTCACATTTTTCAAAACTATAGATGTTTCTGTGAAAAAGTCACTACTTGTGTACCTAAAAATGATTTTTGTAAAAAAAATTAGACCAAACTATCACACACACTTGTAGTTTAAATTTCAAATACTTTTGGAAAATCGACATAAAGTCATTTAAATAGGAATAATTAGGTACAATTCCAGAAAATTCCTAATACTTGGGTATTATCCATAAAATATGTAGTACCCTTTGTGACGATAACATGGGTGCCTTTTGCATTATAGTTTTGGTATTTCCTCCATAACAAAAGTCATTTTTGGCACTTAAAAAATGGTAAATAATATTTATAAAAATAAATTGGAATTTGGTTTTAGCAACAATGTTTGCCATACCAAGGCACACCTATGTTTCAAATATGGACACATTATGACAAACTATGCCACAGTGATGGCCATAACTTGGTCATTTGGCGCGAAACCTAGACATGTCTATAGATGATAGACCTTTTTGTGAAGCATTTTTTTGACAAATTTGCAAAAAACAAAATTTCACATTTTTAATAACAACTAGTACACATAAAATAACCCAATGCCAGAGGATACCCTTTTTTGAGGGTTTTTTCACTTTATTTGTTTTTTTTAAAAGTGTCAAAATGGACGACATGACTATTTATCGAAAGAGATCAATTTTGTAAAATCATCGGTGTTTATACAATGCAGAGGATGATATGGATGTCATATTTGAATCCCTCTCATTTTTCTAATTGACATAGACATTTTATTTTTCAAATTTTGATTAACGGAATTAAAGATACGAATTATTCCATGTAAAATGTGAAAAGGAAATGAAAGTAAAATTAATGATATTATCATTTATTCAAAATATACTATTACCTAATCATTGTTACTTATTGATACGCAATGTTTTAAATTTAAACAATGAAAAGCTGTAACATCATACAAGTATCAGTAAGTTCTCATTTCTCATTTAGAAGCTAATATTGAAGGAAATCAAAAGTTAAGCGTGCTTGGTCTGGAGCAATTTGAGGATGGGTGACCGAACGGGAACTATGACCAGCGTAATTACTTCGACCTATGATTAAATGTGTAATTAGAGATTTAGTAGCTGAGTTAGAAATTTCAAAATAGAAAAAAAAAACTTTAAAAAAATTCAAAAAAGTTACATGCAAAGGGCCGTCGGCGTATGAGGAGCTGACAAAACGGCGGGACGCAAAGGCCGATGGCATTGCCGTCGGCATATGAGGGCTGACGGAACGGCCGGATGTCATCTTGTGGTGCCCACCACAACGTACGCCGATGTGGTTCTCATACGCCGATGGCTGGTTGGGTATGCCGACGGTCGAAAACTCCTACGGCGAGACGCCGACGACGTATCCTTACGCCGACGGCCTTAGGGTAGACGCGGACGGCCGGAAGTCCTTCAAAATTCATTGACCTACGAGGCTACGATTTGATCAAAACATGGCCAGGGCAAGATGGTAATGATGGGCGCCTCGTACCTGCCTATCGCCGCTTGGTCAGTAAAAATATTCTTTCGCTCCCACACCTTCGTTGCGGCCATGTTATGCAGCACCTCAGATGTGTCTTCGTTTTTTCATTGCTTAGTACACATTTAACCGAATAGCCACAATAATCTTCTCGGAGTCTACGGTATCCCCACTGAAAGGACAAAACTCTATCCCCAAATCTTTCCATTGCATAGATACGTGGAATACTAAAATTAGGTGCTTATAACATATATAGCGGTTTTACACAATGGACTGCAGGTTGATATATAAATTCCTGAGGTTTTGCTTACTAGGCTCAATGCTTATATTTGAGTTTAGCGGATGGGCTTGTTCAGTTACTGGGGGAACTGCGCATGAATATGAATTTGTTATTGAGGTTAGGGGAAACCCTAACCACCACTCCTCTGCCGCCCTCCTTCGTTCCCCTCCCTCGCCGTCGGCACTAGGCTTGGCCAGGAAAAGCCTGGTTGCCGCCGACGGCGAGGATCGATTGTCCTCTCTGTTTAGGAGCCCGGCGCGTGTTGCGATTCCTTGGCTCAGGCGTGGATCGAGCTACCGGTCACCACGCCGTCTGGCCCGACAGCGCATGGCGGTGGCCGTGGCAGGGGCGCGGGCGGACGGTAGGGCCGGCGCTTCTCGCCTTGACGGCAGCGGCCGCGACCCAAGATCTCGATGATGGCGGCTGGGACTTGGGGGTGGATCATGCCGGCGGATCGGGCACCATGGATCTTCCAGGTGTTGAAGACGCAGATCGGATCCCAGCGAGGTTGGAGGAGCAGCGAGGGTTAGGTCGGTGGTGCGGCTTCGGCCCGCCTCTTGGCGTCCTCCTGCCTCTCATATCCTTGCGACGGATCTTGTGGGAAGTTTGTCGGCCGGCGAGAGCTGGGCTCCGACTCGGTTGGGGCCGACGACGGCAGCGCCCGCGGGCGTTGTTACCTTGTTGAAGGAGTCGTTGATGCGACGTTCTAGCCTCCCTCCCTGATGCTTCGGAGGAAACTTCAGATTTGGGTTTCCCGGATCGCACGATGGCGACACTTCTGGTGTCGTTCTCCTCCTTGGGGGCATCGTGTTGGAGCACATTCTGGCTGAAGATATCTGATGGTGGAGCGACGTGACATTTTCCGTGTCCACAATGGTGACTCGGCAGCATGGTGCAGTGAGGTCTCGGCGTGGATATTTGCGAATGGACGAGGGCAGGGCGGTGGTGCTGTTTGGCGTTATGGCGACGTCGTCGGCTGGCCTTGCAGCGATGACGTCGATCTTTGCCCGAAGATGGGTTCGAGGAAGACGGCTGTAGCGACTTTTGTAGTGCGCGCATGCGGTGCGCGTTGAGGGACTGCTGGACCAGTACTCCGATTATAGATGATGCGGGTAGGTGTGACGTCAAGGCATGCGGCTCTGATCATGGTCACCCCATCATAGTTGTAGCGACTTTTTGTTGCCGAGCGGCTGACTTCGGTTTTGATCAATGTTGTAACTTGTAAGCTATAGTTGCGGATAGCTATGTGCATCACTTTGATGCAGAGTCCGGGATCCGCGTAGTACATTGAACACCGCACCAAAATTGCCTCTCGTTTCTTCAGTTTCGTCAGAGAACAATTGCGACAGAGAGAGCGCAACATCACCGGCAGCAGGCTTGGGTGAGGATATATGCTCGTAGTAGAATTTTCCTTTCTACAGACCTCATCGGAGTACACTTATTCGAGTTTCCGCTGTTTCAGCGATCACCATTACTATAGTACTATTTACATATTCACAGTCTACCTCCTCCACCTCCACAATCTTGCACCTGCTATATCTGTTCTGTTCTGTTCTGTTCTGGTATATGCATGCTCTGTCTTCTTTGTTTGTTGGAGATGATCTATCTTCTTGCTATTTGAAGTGGTTAAAGAAGGAGATGACGTCGTTATAGACGTAGTCCTTGGCGCAGGTGCCCATGACGAAGTCGGCGTGCGCGAACTGCTCCAGGTACTGCACAGTGAGCTTGTCGCGGTCGTGGCCCATGAGGTCGCCGATGAGTAGGCCGACGTCGGCGGGGTCGGCCAGCTCGTCGCGACCGCCGTAGCTGAGGAAGAGCGGGAAGCCGGTCGGGATGTTGGACATGTTGTACGCCGGCGGGTCGGGCTGGCCGTACTTCTCCACGTTCACGTTTGGCCACACGTAGTCGTATTTTGACAGCACGCTATCGCGGAACGCTGCAAGTTGAAACCGGATCAATCGGTAGAGTTCTTATTACTGCACCGTAAATTAGGACGAGAGGCGTGAAAATTCGTATTCGGATCGATTTCATACTTTGGGCGAGATGGACCATGGTCTTGGTGGATGTCGGCTGGGGCTCGTAGTCGATGAAGACGTCGACGGCCGAGTTATTCAGGCAGTAGTTCTTCCCTGACATACAGTCATAGACATGCAGATAGATGAAGATGAGCATAGCTGAAACATCTCTGTATAGGTAAGAAAAAAAGCAGCGACTGAATACTAGTTGTTGGGGAAAAATTGATTACCTGTGAAATCTCTGAGGAGGTCGTAGCAATTCGTTCCAGGATGGCGGCACAAGTCCTTGATGAGGTTAGTCACAGCAGGCCTGCAACCAAAGAAGAACAACAAAATGTGTCAACAGGCGAGGCCTCCAAATCGTGAAGGCTTAAAGTCTGAACTCTGAAGTGACAAGTGAGGTAGGAGAAGCACTTACGCTACTGGATCGAACTCCGCCACACCAAGAACAGAGATGACCTGGTTTGTCAACATTGAGATCAGAATGAGTTCAGAATACTAATTTGATGCATCACTGATTATTTCGGTACGTGCGTAACTGCGTACCTCTCCGACAAATGTTTTGGCAAGCAGTATGCCGAGGGGAGTGGTCATGTGGGCGAGGTAGGCGACCGGGGTCAGCAGCGCCGCCGACTTCATCTTGTCCACCAGCCTTCCCTCCGACAAGGCCGCCAGCGCCACCAGCGTCCCCTGCATATGCCAGAGGCAGAGTCGACCATGGTAAGTAACTGCTGTTGGTAATGGAGGAATGGAAACTAAACCTAGCCAAACTCTGAAGTCAAGTCTGAAGCTAGTTTACCATGGAGTGGCCGACGAAGTGCGGCTTCTGCGCAGTGTGAGTGTAGACATAGTCAACCATCTTGGGCATGTCGTTGACCACCAGGTCGTCCCACGACCAGTCCCAGTACTCCTGTCGACGCAAGGAGAAACTTTAATGAAGAGAAAATAACTCGACCTACTTATCAGGCAATTTAGTCGTCGGCCTGGGCGCCTCTCTGACGGACTCGCGCCTCAAAATGTTTTGTGTACCTGGGAGGAGGGGTCGAGGGAGAGGTGGCGGCTGCTCCATCGGGTGCCCCTCGTGTTAGCGATCCACACGTCGAAGCCGCGGTCGGCGAGGATGTACGCCAGCGACTCCTCCGGCGAGCTCAGCAGCCATGTCATGCCGTCCTGCATGCCATGCGACGCCGCCGCATAGGTTAGTTTCTTTTCGCAATACAAGCCCTTATCACTGGACATTAATGCACTCTGTTTCTACCACACTCAGCGTAAAGACTCCAGCGGCACGCATGACGGCATCGCTCATATATTTTGTGCAGCGCGAGTACACGACGGCATGCATGACGGCACCGATCATAAGGCGCGAGGCGAAGCAACAAAGTACATAAATGTAAGTTTGGCGCCATGCCCGACCGACAGTGCACACTTACGTACCACGAGAACCCCATGCTGCAGAAGAACCGGCTGCCCCAGGCCGGTGCCGACGGCGGCGCCAACTCGCCGGCCCCTCGGGATCCTTTGCAAGCTCAGAACGTAGCCGTCCACCGTCGTCACCTACATCCCGATGGATAGATCGATTAAATCGATCGATCATGCGTTCCAAGTTCCAACACTCAATTTGATCGATCATGTCGAATTTAGTCCGAGATCATGGTGGCCGAACCTCGTGCTCTTCGCAGGGGTACCCGAAAGGCTCCACGGCGAGCGCGCACCCGCCGACGTCCCCGGGAACACTGTCTCGCCGCCTCGTCGCGAGGCTGCCGCCATGGCTCGGGTGAACGCGTGCCTCGGCGAGACGTGAGCAGAGGATGATCAGAAGGACGGCGGCCACGGCGGCGTTCCCCGCGGAAGAGCTCATGCTTGGCCGTGCGCTTGGGAGGCTGAGCGTCCACTATCTAGCTAGGCCGGTCACGCCGGTGGTGGTGGTGTGCGCGGATAGTGATGCTGGAGTGTGCTGAATGCCATCGAGCTAGTGAGTATTTAAAGTGAGAGGTACAGTAGCTAGCGAGGCTAGCTCAGAGATAGAGGCGGTCGAGGTTAGTGCAACCGGCGAGGTGATCTGCCGTCTGCGTGTGAACGGCTGGACCGGCCGGTTGAGGAAGATGAGATACGCTTGCATGGTCTCTTGCTTTCTTCAGCGTGACACCTTTAATTCGCTAAGCTCATCTCTCAGCTTAGCCCTTTGGGGATGAGCACCAACCGCCATGCTGCCTTGCTTGCACGGTTGCACGTCCGATTAATTGTGTGGGTTTCTGAAAAGTTTTATTTTTGTCTCGCGAAAATCCGAGATGTAACTGTACCGAACTCTCGGAAGGTAACTGAAATGGAAACATGATCGATATATAGATGTCTGAGTCAAGTAACCTAATCTATGTAAATTAGGGCATCTGGATAAGGAGAAAACACCATGTAATTAGCTGGTGCAAATGCTTAATTCTTCCTGGCAGAATGTGTGCATAAACTAGTACTACAACAAAATTCTTTAGAGAGTACGACTACACTTTTTTTTCCCGAAAGGGGATAGCCGTGATCTATGTGTCAACAAAGTTGACACCACCGAGGTGATTCCATTTCGATGACAATCCTAGGTTTTCGTTAATGGTAAGACTTTCTAAACTTTTGGTTTTATCCTGATTCATACGTATGTAGACATATTTTAGTGTATTGATTCACCCATTCAGAAACGAATCAGGACAATGCCAAAATATCTAGAAAGTCTTATATTTTAATACAGAGCAAGTAGCACTATATATTTTTGTCTCTCCATGATTCATAGGGATCGATTTCATCCAATTCGTCGCACACAATAAATAATTTTCAAATTCCTTGAGCAGCAGTTCGTTCCATAGAAACTAGTTTGGTTGGTGTTTCAATATTACTCTTTGTCCAAACCAACCAGTAGTAGACATTAAGAAATGGTAAAATTTGAGACCTGACACGTGGCTCTATAAACCGATTATCAGTTTATTTAATATGATTAGATTTTGTAAGAAATATTTTGTTATCTATTTGTACTATTCATGTGTAAAATATAGGTAAACAACACCTTTTTCCATGTTTAGGACGTGGTGTATTTACATTTTACTATAGAGTGGACAAATAGGAGAAAGAATTATCCACATAAGACCAAAAATAAATGTCTTCGGAGCACATTAATGATGATGCCCTCACATTTCACCGTGCTAGTTATGATAAAGAGCCACATAAATAGTGGGCCGCCGTATAATGGAGGAGCTGGGGCATATGCAAACCTTTTGTGACAAAATATAGCAATCACTGATCTACAAATGAATTTATGGTACCTACATCTGCTACCAAAGTCTAGCTCGAATTATAGACATGTACGATATATAGAGTTCAGGGGTTCGCTTTAAGGCTCAAGCTATATGTTGCTCATATTTTTGGAAATTCAGAAAATGTATTCCGACGTTTCAGAAAGTCCCAAATAAAAAAAATCTGTATTTAGGTATGTATCCATCCTACAAGCGTGTGAGGTTTCAATACGAAATTCACTGAACTTTGGTCTACACAAGAATGGCAAAAAAAAATCCTCAAAAAAAAAGAATGACAAATTTTATATATAAAAAAGGGACTTACAAAGTGTGCACTGTTCACTATACTCAGACCCACGCTTTCTGTCAGGGACTCGTAGTTTCGTCAGAAGTGTGGCCATGAGGCCATCTGCACCAAGCACCTTCGCCGCGCGCATTTCCTATGGTTTGCCGCGGTTCGGCGACAAAAGTGTGGTCGGCTATAAACGCATTACACGCGCATAAGCCGCCACCGTTGGTACGGAAGAGAACTCGCTTGAGCGGTGGGAGGCATGGGCACCAAAATATTCTACTACTAGCAAGCAATTCATATCCAGTCGGGAGCTCCGTTTGGACTCTGTTCTGAACTTCTGTTATGAACTGGATTGTTTGTCAGGAACTCAGCATCCAATCCCATCTTCACGCACATCCAGCCTTTGCAGTTTTCTCGGGTTCAGACTGAAGCCATGCGTGTGTGCCCCAATCAGTGGGAAGCGCGTGAAAGTTCAGGAGCTCTCTCGGAAACGGAGGTGGGAAAGAGACAGAGACCCAGTTCAAGCGAGCACTCAATGGTCGACGAGTGTCTTCTGAATTCTGATCTCCTCCCATACTAACGTCGTAACAGCAACGAGGCTTTGAGTTCTCGGTAACTGAACTGAAAGCGCATGTCCGGCGTGGGCATGGACGGCATGGGCGTACGCCTTATCGGTCGCCGGGAGAAGTGAACGGACATGCCTGATGCCGCCGCGTGCGGTCATCAGAGGATGTGTGAACGGCTGGATTTCTTAGTGATCTCCGGTTGCTTCAGTGGGCTGCTACAGTGCTACTAGCTGTGTCTGACATCAGTGTTATGTCTGTTGCTTCAGTGGGCTGCTACCTTGGTGCATCACTTAATTACAGAAGAGATTAGTCGCAAATTTCCCACTTCTCCATGTTTTATTTGAAGCAAACCTGCACTGTAAAGGGCCTGTAACCTGTGGCAGGGCAAAGCCGTCGTACAGTAGCGCACTTTGACGCGTTTGAAACCAATGCTTGGAGATAGGAGATCAGGTCGACGATGCCGGCAACATCATCGGCGGCGGAGAGAATCAATGGGGCAATCAACCGGTCGAAAAGAGAGCAAAACAGAGAGGCGTAACTGCAGCGAAAACAAAACAAAATGTTGTTTCATGTTCTCTAGCTCGGGCAACTTAGACGGAAGGCTCGAGCAGAGCCCAGCTTTAAATTAATAAAGACAACCGGACAAAGATCTACATACAACAACTAGTCTCTGCCTCACGCGGGCAAACACATAAGTCCACGGTAGCACGCAGCCTACAGTACATAACGAGCTACAGCGAGATACAAGAGAAAGCCTAAGGTACTCGCAGCGCGTCCGGTCTGACACGGACGGAGTCGTGAAGCGAGCGGGTCCTGTCAATCGCAGTGCTTCCCGATCCTGCCTCCTAGCCACTGGCCTCCACACCTGTATAAACATCACCATTTTGTACAACCCGTCAGCCGGTTAAGAAGGAAACACCCACTCAATCGAGAGTTTGTTCCTAATGTTCCACAAAGACCAAAGTAAAGCCGCACAGCAAATCCAAAGAATTCGCTTATGTTGACCCGACTCTAAGGAAATAAGCCTAAACAGATATGTGAAACACGAGGGGTTCCAGGAGCATTGCAGCAGCTCCCTAACCGCGCTCCACATAAACTTCGCAAGTGGACACAAGAAAAAGATGTGGTTCGTGTCTTCCACCTCCTCGCATAGGGTGCATCTACCCGTTGAGGGTCTTCTTCTCCTCGCAATATTATCATTCGAGGGTAAGCGTTTCCTAGCTAATTGCCAGAGGAAAATACGGATCTTCAGGGGAATAGCAATTCCCCATATCTCACTATAGTGTTTCCTAGGGTTCTCTCGCAAAGTTTATTATATAGAGACCTAACCGAGAAGGTTCCTGCTGGCTCAAGCGTCCATGTCAGAACATCCTGTTCTGGGGTAGGGAGAAACTCAGGGAGCTCCCGCCTGAGTTCAATCCACTCTGTGATCTCCACCGGGCCAAGGGTCCGGCGTAGGGGAATGTACCATTCCCCCTCCCGGTGAGCAAGTGCCACCGAGGTCTCTGGTTCAGTCGTGATCGCAAAGATGGCCGGGAAGCGGTCCTTGAGAGGGCCCGACCCAGTCCACCAGTCAATCCACAACCTTATGGATCTCCCGTTCCTCACAGAGTGTTTTGCACCAACGCAAATTAGGTCCTTAGTCTTCTGGAGGGCTCTCCAGAATTGGGACCCTCCTGTGTGGGAGTCAACCAATATATCTTTCGACCGAAGATATTTGGCCCTGAGGATGTCTGCCCAGAGGCCTGACTCCCCCGACAAGATCTTCCAAACCCATTTCGCCATAAGGCAACGGTTCATGAGTTTGGTATCCATAATACCTAAGCCCCCCAGGGCCTTGGGTTTACACACTGCATGCCAGCGTACCCAGTGGTATTTACGTTTCTTCCCGTTTGCTTCCCAGAAGAAACGAGAGCGATGTCCGTCCATCGTCCGATGAACCCCATCCCCAAGCAGGCAAACCGCCATGGCATGAAGCGAAAGGCTCGAAATGCATGCATTGGTGAGAGTGAGTCTCGCAGCCGAGGACATCAGCTTTCCCATCCAGGGTCCGCACGCTTCGCAACCCTGGACGTGAGGGGATCCCAGGCCCCCGCCCTCAGAGCCCTATCACTGATAGGGAGACCAAGGTACGAGCATGGGAAAGATCCCTGCTTACAGTTAAGCATCTGGCCACCCTCAGCTGCTCCTCAGGGCTGGCCCCCAAAACCACAACCTCACTCTTGTGAAAGTTGATCCTGAGACCTGACATGTTCTCAAAACACAACAGGATAAACTTCAGGTTGGTAATGGCACGCTCATCATGTTGGATCATGATGATCGTGTCATCTGCATACTGCAGATGGGGGACCCCTCCCGGAATCAGATGAGGCACCAGACCCTGAATGTGCCCCGTCCTCTTGGCGGCATCCAGGATGGCCGCCAAGGCCTCGACCACGAAGTCGAAAAGAAGAGGAGACAAGGGATCACCCTGTCGAACCCCTCTACCATTACGGAAGAAATTCCCCATTTCCCCATTGATGGTGATAGCAGTCTGGCCCCCGAGACCAGACTAAGGGCCCTATGGACCCAGCCATGATCAAAGCCAACGTTCCGGAGGACTTCCCCCAGGAAGCGCCAATTGACTCGATCGAAGGCTTTCTCAAAGTCCAGTTTCAAGAAAACGCCACCAAGTTTCTTGGAACAGGACTCATGGATAACCTCCTGGAGGGAGACCACACCCTCATGAAGGAGGCGCCCCTTGATAAACGCAGATTGAGTGAAACTAATCGTGTGGTGAGCAATGAGGCCAAGTCTGAGCGCAAACGCCTTGGCTACAAACTTGAAAATGACATTAATCAGCGCAATCGGTCGAAACTGACGGATGTCCTCGGCGCCTTGAACTTTTGGTATGAGAGTCAACACCCCAAAGTTCAGTCTCGCAATGTCAACTCTCCCAAGGGCGAAGTCATTGGTAATGGCTAGCACCACCGGTCGAAGGATCTTCCAGAAACATTAAAAAAAACCAACTGGGAGACCATCCGGCCCCGGGGCCGTGTCCACCTTCATGGTCCACCTTCATGCTAGCTAGGACCGCGTCCATCTCCTTCTCCGTGAAGGTCAGCATGAGATCGTCATTCTCCTCTTCTGTGACACGGGGACGCGTGTCCCAGAGGGATGGGGAGAGGTGAAAGGCAGGGTGATCACCCGGCGCCCCCATGAGCGCACGGTAGAACTCGTAGATGTGACCCTGGAGCGCAGTGGACTCCACCACGGTCCCCTGATCATCTACCAGCCTCGAGATAGTACATTTCCTCCGCCTACCATTGGCAATGGCATGGAAATACGTAGTATTGGCATCCCCTTTAAGGGTCCAATTAAGTCTACTGCGTTGTCTCCAGTATTCCTCCTCAACCCTGGCGAGGTGGCAAAACTGACTCTCCAGATGATATCTGAGGGCCCAACCCTCATCATCTAGGCCATTGGAGTTAGCGCAGGAGTCTAGGGACCGGATCTGGGCCAAAATGTCCTCCTTTAGGTCTCTCTACGCACGACCGAGGTTGGCGCCCCAGCCTTTGAGGAATTGGCGTAATCCCCCGAAAGGCGCTGCCAGGTAGAAATCGAGTCCTCGGACTCGCCCAGGGTGCCCGACAAATCCAACCATTTGGATTCGACAAGGTCTCCAAACTCTTGTCTCTCTAGCCAACTCCTCTCAAAGAAAAAGCGCGAGCTCCTTCTCCTAAGGTCCTCGCTGGAGCTGAGGATGAGAGCGGCGTGGTCAGACCCAATAATGGGCTCGGCCACCAACGTACAGACTGGGAAGAGGCTTTCCCAATCTGCAGACATGAGAACTCGGTCTAAAATGCACCGGACTGGATCCAACTGCCTGTTGGTCCAGGTGTATCGACCCCCACTCCTTCGAACCTCTCGCAGCGCGAGGCGAGCAATGCAATCATTAAACCGGTGAACCCGCGGCCAGTTTATGTTAGCATTATTCTTGTCCTCCCCCCCCCCCCCGGGATCAAATTGAAGTCCCCTCCAATCACCAGGGGGAAGGTGCAGGCCGTCACTGCCGTCGTAAGTTCCTCCAGGAACTCAGGGGAGCGGCGGTGATCCGCGGGCCCGTAGACCACGAAGATAGACCAGGTCTGGGTGGAGTCCAATTGGAACACGTCCACCCGAATGTGGAAGGATCCACTACTCCAGGATTTCACCTCGAACCTATCCTCATTAACACCAAGAAGCATACCACCAGAGTGTCCCACTGCTGGGGTAGAATGCTAGGCAAAGCGCCCTCTTGGGTCGATGGCGAGAAGCTCCGCGGGCGTAAAAGAGGCCTTGATAGTCTCCTGTAAACCCACGAAGTCTAACTGTTCTTGGGTCATGAGTTCTCGAATTTGTTTTCGTCGTCCGGCCGACCAAACCCTCGGATGTTGTAGAATCCGCCACGCATCTACGCGGCGACCTTCCTCCGTCCCCGACGGGAGCCCTGTGAGATACCTCCACGCCGGGGGGGCGGCGTGGCGGCAGCAGGGACCTGCGCCCCAACCTGGGGCGTGATGACCCACAAGTATAGGGGATCGCAACAGTCTTCGAGGGAAGTAAAACCCAAATTTATTGATTCAACACAAGGGGAGCCAAAGAATATTTGTAAGCCTTAACAGATGAATTGTCAGTTCAGCTGCACCTGTGAATAGACTTGCTCGACACAGATTATCAGTAGCAACGATTTTATAGCAGTAGCAGTAGTGAAATAATAGCAGCAGTAAAGTAAAGACAGCAGTAGTGATTGCGGTAAACGGCAGGATTAAAATACTGTAGGCATAGGGATGGATGAACGGGCGTTGCATGGATAAGATAGTTCATATAATAATCAAGACATAGGCATTTGCAGATAAATAATGATAAAGCATCCAAGTACTAAGTAACCATAGGCATGTGTTCTATATATAGTCGTACGTGCTCGCAATGAGAAACTTGCACAACATCTTCTGTCCTACCAGCCCGTTGCAACGGGGCCTCTGGGGAAACTACTGGTAATTAAGGTACTCCTTTTAATAGAGTACCGGAGCAAAGCATTAACATCCGTGAACACATGTGATCCTCACATCACAGCCATACCTCCGGTTGTCCGAATTTCTGTCACTTCGGGGCCTCGGGTTCTGGACAATAATATGTGTAAACAATTTGCAGATATGATCTAAAACAATGATTATCCTCATGATACAATAACATGTTCAGATCTGAAATCATGGCACTCGGGCCCTAGTGACAAGCATTAAGCATAACAAGTTGCAACAATGACATAAAGTACTAACAACGGATACTAGGCACCATGCCTAACAATCTTATATCTATTACATGAACAATCTCATCCAATCCCTACCATCCCCTTCAGCCTACAGCGGGGAATTACTCACACATGGATGGGGGAAACATGGATGGTCGATGGAGAGCGTCGGTGATGAAGATGGCGATGATCTCCTCCAATTCCCCATCCCGGTGGAGTGCCAGAACGGAGTTTCTGGTCCCCGAAATAGGGTTTTCGATGGCGGTGGCGCTCTGACGTGTTTCTGGAAAAAGTGGTCGACCCCCGTCGTTTTTAGGTCAGAAGCTTTATGTAGTCGAGAGGGAGACGCGAGGGGGTACCCGAGCCAGCCTCACCATGTGGTGGCGCGGCCAAGGGCCCACCGCGCCGCCACGTGGTGAGGGAGCCTCGTGGCTCTTCTCCGCTTCCCCTTCTGGCTCCGTGGGTCTTCTGATAAAATAGGAACTTTGCGATGTTTTCTGGGGATTTTCCCAAAAGTTGGATTTCTACACAAAAACAAGACACCAGGGTAATTCTGCTGAAAACAACGTTAGTCCGTGTTAGTTGTATTCAAAACACACAAATTAGAGCTAAAACAATAGCAAAAGTGTTCGGAAAAGTAGATGCGTTTTTGACGTATCAACTCCCCCAAGCTTAGCTTATTGCTTGTCCTCAAGCAATTCAGTTAACAACTGAGTGCGATAAAAGAAACTTTCATGAACACATTTGCTTCATATCCTCACTTATGGACAAGTGTTTAGGCAATTCAATACAAGGTGTATGCAAATAATGTCACCTAATAGCCATGTAAACCATGAAAAGATGCCAACATACTACTAACAAACAACATGAAACATATCTATCTGCAAGATCGCAATGCTCATAATAATATATGATAAGATGGTATCTCGCTTGCCCGTATTTGTACAGCAAAACATAAATGCCCAGGCACCTCCGAAGTTCAAGGGAAGAATAGAAGTAAAGATATCAAAGATAAAAGTATCAAAGTTATACCACAGTTAATCGCATTCTGGGACAAGCACATTACACTAAGAATGACAACTATGCTCTCGAGAAGGTGCTCAAAGAAAGGATGGTGACTCAGCATAAAAGTAAAGATAGGCCCTTCGTAGAGGGAAGTGGGGATTAACATGTGCTAGAGTTTTTATTTTTAAAACAGAAGTAAAATTGTTTTGGGAGGTGGTTGTCCCTGTCAACGAATGGCAATAGAGTTTCTATTATCTTCCATACTAAACAAGTTGAGAGCGGTTCCGAGATGTTGATATTAAGCACTTATAGCATGCACTTTATATTAGTTTGACACTCCTCCCAACCTTTGCTTACACAAGCCATGGCTAACCGAATCCTCGGGTGCCTTCCAACAATCACATACCATGGAGGAGTGTCTATTTTATTTGTTTTTAGCTTTTTGATGTTATAATGGTCTAACCAGCTCTTTGCAAAATTAGTGACAAGCAGATGAAGCATGCAAGTCGGGGTACTTAATTTAGTATGGAAGATAACAAACCCAACTACTACTTCCTCATGAGCTAAAAACAGTGTCACAAAATGAGAAGTAATTTGAAGGTTTTAAAGGTAGCACATGAAAATTTACTTGAATGGTTTGAAATGCCATGCATAGGAATTTATAGTGGACTCTTTGGGATAGCTTGGTTTTCAGGGATTTGGAAGCACGAGCAGCATTCCCGCTTAGTACAAGTGGAGGCTAGCAATAGACTGGGAAGCGACAATCAAGAGAGCAATCACTAGTACAGAACGACACATTGGAAACGGGCCAAAAACCCATTCGGCAACGGAGAAAGGGTCCGTGTCCCCGCCTCTGTCACTGATGTGAAGGCCTTCATCGGTAACGAAGGCAAAAAACCGTTTCCGATGAGGTCTCCATTTGGCAACGGTTGTGTGTAGACCACCGTTTCCTTAGTTTTCCTTCATCAGATACGGAGTTTGCCATCCACCCGTTTGGACTGAGCATTTCTCATATTTCGGTTACAGGATGCCACGTTTACAAATGCCACTAGATACTTAAAATCTCACAGCACAAGCTCAAATAATAAAACGGTAACAGATTTCATTCATATCACAATGTAACTTTACATTTCCATCACAATTTCACCTTTACAATTGCATCACAAGATATGACAAACATAAGAGGTAAAACGATAACAGATTTCATCTATACTAAGCCTATCATGTCAAAGGACAGAAAGAATATATGATTTCTTCCCTACATCCTTTTCCACAATCCTCGCAGGTGTCACTCTAGCTATCTCTTCTTATCTCAACTTCTTGAGAGAAGGATGTTGAAGCATTGGACCCTATACATTAGTAAATAGAGTTACAATTGTTAAATACATATGCTAAAACAAATACACTATGAATTTAAGCAAACTGAAACGATATCTTACCTATGTCTTGAGGTGGCTCTTATTGATGAACCGGAGTAGCCAACACACGGCTTGTCAATAAGATATTGCGATGTCAGCAGCTTCATAGGATGCCTGACAACGATCATCCTTTCCATGGAGGCCACCACCGGTTCTGGATTTTTTATGCAGTGTCACCGAAATCTAATCTAATATGTCACCGATGTGACATTTCGGCGACACTGTATAAAACACTCTTACTTAAAAAAAGTATGTTATGCAGTGTACCAAAACGTCACAATAGCGACGGTGGATATGTATGGTGGAGTTTGAAAGGGAACAGCTTGATATCCCTAAATGTAAATAAGGATTTATGTTAGTTCTGGCACTACTAGATAGAACAAACAATTTAACACAATAATATGAAGTATACAGTAGTATATAGTGTGTACTGACATGTGTATATAATTGGAGGCCATTATGGGAAAGTCAACAAACACTACTCTCTTGAGTAATGTTCGTTGTTTTTTCTGTGTCTCCGACTTTTTTATGCAGTGTCACCGAAATAGACTCCTGTTTTCACATGGACTAGTTAGCTAAACTACAACTAGTTGCAAGTGCACAATAGGCAAGTTAAGTACATCAAGAAATGATCTAGATAGAACTACCGGATGTGAATTGAACTACTATCAACAAGTTAGTGAAACTACAACCGGTTGCAAGTGCACAATAGGCAAGTTAACTACATCAAGAAATTGTCTAGATAGAACTACCGGTTGTGAACTGAACTACTTTTAACAAGTTAGCTAAACTACAACTAGTTGCAAGTGCACAATAGGCAAGTTAACTACATCAAGAAATGATTTAGATAGAACTACCGGATGTGGATCTGATACCTTCTTCACGTCGCCGTTGGATCGATCTAGGAGATCCGGAAGTGGTGGAGGCAGAGGAAGCGGACAGAGCGACGACCTCGCCGTGTCGGGCGACATGGCGAACACCTCGCCGTGTCGGGGGACATGGCGAACACCTCGCCGTGTTGGGGGAGATGGCGAAGACCTCGCCGTGATAGCCGTCGTCTAGGCGGAGATGGCGCCGCCACGGCGCCGGCGATGGCCGCAACACCAGGAGGCACCGCCACGAACAGATCTAGCATACTGGGACAGAGTGAGGAAACGAGTGTTAGGTTTTGCTCTGTACGCCCATATATATAGGTAAAACATAGGAAACGGTTCTTTAGAAGGACCGTTTCCTTTGTGTTTCTTTCACTGAGGTGTGGGACCTACGCGCCCACTCTGTGGAATTTCTTCTACTCTCTGGAATAATATTTTCCTAATCTCTACTATATGGAGAAAACCACCTATAGGATACTTATATTAATATTAGTGATTACTACATTGCATACGCAGTACATATTAATAATAATAAAGTAAATTACAGTTGGAGAACTTATAGAACTACTACTAGCTACTTCTTGTTTTTCTTGCGCCCTTCTTCCGCGCAATCCTCGACCTTCTCACGGCCTCGCTTATTGGGGGCCATTGGAGGTGGTGGTGGCGGCGGCGGCAGCATATCGGAGGCGGTGGCGGCGGCTTTCTTCTCCGTCGCCGGGGCTCCCTTCTTCGGGACTGGCGCCTCCGCCTCGTCCTCCTCATCGTCCTCCTCCTCCTCCTCCTTATCCTCTTCGGTTGACTCGTCATCAGAATCAACCTTCGGCGGGCCCAGCATCAAGGTGGGATCATGGAAGTTGGCGTATTCATCGTCACTCGTCTCCGGCGTCGGTCCTTCAACGGACTCGCCGCTGACGGGGGGACTGTCCCGCGGCGACTCAGTGTGCTCCTGTGTGTCGGTGCTGCGAGGCATCTTCGCTAATCAGTAGGAGAGAGCGAGCGAGCGAGAGAGAGAGAGAGCAGATTCGGTGACGTCTTGAGCTAGCAAGGATTGGGGTTTTCAAGGAGTAGTGGGCGGTGGCACTACGCCATGGCATTTACTCGCCTCGCTTCAAATTCGTCCACATTAGAAACGGACACCCAAAAGTCTCTGTTGCTATAGAGGCACATATCGGAAACGGAGCCAGAATTAAGACCGTTGCCAATAATATGGGTAACGGAGTTAATACTTTCTCCGTTACCTATGTTGACGGGCCAGCCGCGGCCCAGGTCAGGTTTGTACGCACTGGCCGCGTGGAAAGCACGATTCTCCGTCGCCTAACGCCTGTCGTTTCCATAGAGGGGTATCCGATGTGTCATTCTGTACTAGTGAATAACCGTCATAATCATGCTTGCGACAAAACAAAATTAACGGAGGCATAAAAGTGATACAAGAACTCTGAGGCAAAATAAATCATCGAGGCTTAATTGACTTTTTGTTTTTCAGTCATATGCATGCGTGAGCATGTGCCAAGTCAATTCAAATGAATCATTCAGAGGAGGATACCACAGTGTCATACCCTTTTATGAATAGAACAATGCAAGCAAACATCAATATAACATGCTACCCACCATAAATAAGTTGGAACTGATCATAAGAGAACATGAACTACTAAGCATCCACTAAATAACATATACCTCACATGAACCAACTAAGCATGCTCACATGGATGAGTATATGTACAAAACTGAAAACAAATAGAGTTCATACCAGCCTCTCACCCCAACTCGAATCGTCGTAAATCGTCCTTATTGCTTTTCACTTGTGTGGCTTGAATGATATGAAATGATAACCAAGCTCCACTGGAGTCACGGAAGGATGTCGAACTCTGCAGCAAACTATACAAAACTAAAAAAGAACAACAAATATTTTTGGGTTTTTCGAATTTAAAACAAGAGCAAAAAGAAGCAAGCAACAAAGCAAAATATTTTTGGATTTTTGAATAACAAACCGAATTTAAACAACTAAGCAAACTAATACTAGAGACCTAAAGAAACAAATAAAGAGAAACAACAGAAATATTTTTTGGTCTTTTTGTGTTTTGGAAAGCAAGAGCAAAAACAAGAAACACCAAAAAGAAAGAAAAGAAAAGGAAACATGGATATACAAAGTACAGACAGAACATGATATATAAATGAGTGAGATGTCGGTATACCTCCCCCCAAGCTTAGGCTTTTGGCCTAAGTGGAGACCAACCCCATCGTGGGTAGGAACTCCAGGCTGGTGGATCATACCTAGCGTGCTCATACTCTGGCTCCACTGAGGAAGAGGAAGCAGAAGGCCCAGCGTACCCATGGTGTGGGTGTGAGTAACCAGCTGTGTCAGAGGACTGGGCGAAGTCATCTTCCATCCACTCTCCATCATCCTCTGCATGATGGCCATGTTGTTCCATGTATACATCGAATTCACCCTCAGAGAGTGACCAACTAGTCCTGGAATCAAGGTTAAACAAAAGAGGCACAGGCAACCCGACTATTCGATCGGATTTAACTACTTTCCAAACTACTTTCTTGAAAAAGGTTATCTCATAAGTATTCAAATCAGATCAAGTAGAAACAAAGTTGTGTTTTATCATGGAAGCAATATCAAGTTTCTCTATGGGGAGCTGATCATCCAAACGTGCATGCTAATAAACGAGAAGCAATGAGACCCCCACAAAATCCCCCTTTTCTCGCGGTTAGTAGCAAGACGGAAAGCTATCAAAGCACCCAAATTATAGTTGCTATCTCGTTGCAAAGCCGCTGCTAGGAAAACCAAGTCATGGACAGATAATTTACTTGCACATTTCCTAGCAAGAACGCACTTTGAGACGAAATAGGCAAAATATCGAATAGATGGGAGTTGAATACTTCGAATTTTACCATTCTCATCTGAGAAACTTCTTCCTTGGCAGATAGCCTTGTACAAGTCCATCAATGGTTTGGGCTGCCCCCTTATTTTCTCTCGCAATCCCCATTGGGGCACCCTAATGGCTCCACAAAAATCATCAAAGGGCAAGTTGACAGTTTTATTGTAAATTTTATATCGAACCATGGGGTTAGGTGAAGACCAATCGAAACTGAAATCCTGCACCACTGACACAGTTAGCTTTGCATATTGGTAAGGTTCACCAACAACAAAATCATTCAATCCTGCATCAGAGATTAGAGTTTGAAAATTTTGCAGAATCCCTGCACTTCTCATGAACTCTGAGCATGGATAGATGGAGGGGAACACTCCCTCTTCATGATGGATTCTCATGACTTCAGGCACCACCAATTCATGTTGGTTAAGTTGATGTACACTCATCTCCAATTTCTGAAATTTTTGGCAAACACTATAAAAATTGAATTTGAGACATCTAAATGAAGGAAACTACTATAGGAACTTGCTAGAGGATTAAACATGCATCAAAACTAATTATTCTAACTTAGAACAAGCATGCAAACTCACTTAGCATGTCACCTACAGCAGCAAAATACTCAAGAAATACTCTATTAAACAAAATTCTACTTGGATGTTCGGAGGAGTCACATACCGGAGAACAAATGCCCCAAATCTCAGCAGCAAAGATGGGCTGAGCAAGGAGATCGAAATTCATGAGGAAGAACAACAAGAACATGGGTTTGAGCAGGGAAAAGTGTTTGGTCGTGAAAGAGGAAGGAGTGGTAGGTGGCTGAGTGAGTGGAGGGCCAGGTGGGGCCCTCACCATGCCACAGCGCGGCCAGATGCCTGCCGCGCCACCATGTGGTGAGGTGGCATGGTGGGTCCCCCTGGTCGGCAACAGTCACTCCCACGTTGCTCTTTCAAAAATAGGACCAGTGGTATAATTTTTACAGATTTTTGAAAACTTTCAATTTGGACAATTTCTGGTGCTTAAGACAATAAAATTTAGGCAGAAAAATGATTTTCAAAATCAAACTCAGCTAAACTTTTTCAAACTAAGCAACATTGCAGTAGGTAAAACAAGGATGGGGAATAAAATGCTGTTTAGAACCTTCATGTATATAAAGTGTATTTGTTAGCAAGGTTGATCAAGTCTTGCCACCAAATAAATTTATATGACACAAATGAATTAAAGATCATGAGACAATCATGTTACCTTGAATTGTATTGATATAGATCCAATCATAATGTTTTGATATCCTTCTTGATGATCATATATAGGGCAATCAATACTTCCCACTTTGATAGTTCTAAAATTAGAAATTGTATTAACTCCAAATAACTTGTCCACTTTCTTGGGGAAATAAACAGTGTGCTCTTTGTCATTCACATTAAAAGTTACTTTTCCTTTATTGCAATCAATAACAGCACTTGCAGTATTTAGAAAAGGTCTCCCAAGAATAATAGACATATTATCATCTTCAGGCATTTCAAGAACAACAAAATCAGTTAGAATCAAACAATTATTAGCCACTTGAACAGGGACATCCTCACAAATGCCAACAGGAACAGCAGTAGATTTATCAGCCATTTGCAAAGATATATCAGTAGGTATAAGCTTATCAAGGTAGAGTCTCTTATAAAGAGAGAAAGGCATAACGCTAACTTCTGCTCCCAAATCACATAGAGCAGTTCTAACATAATTATTTTTGATGGAACAGGGAATGGTTGGTATACCTGGATCTCCAAGCTTCTTTGGAACCTTGCCATTGAAAGAATAATTAGCAAGCATAGTAGAAATTTCCTCATTGGGAATTTTCCTCTTGTTAGAAACAATATATTTCATATACTTTGAATAAGGAGGCAATTTAATGGCATCAGTCAAAGGAATTTGCAACAACAAAGGTTTCATCCAATCACAAAATTTATTATAGTATTCTTCTTCCTTTGATTTGAGTTTCTTAGCAGGAAAGGGCATTTGCTTTTGGACCCAAGGTTCTCTCTCATTACCATGTTTCTTAGCAATGAAGTCTTCCTTCCATACTTTTTACCTTTAGTATGCTTTTCAGGTTCCTCTTCAACTTCTTCTTTATCAGAAGCATCATTCTTATCATTATCATTGTCGTGTTCATTCCCACTTTTAGTTCTCGCTTTACCCATGATGAATGAATTTCAGCGAACAATATTACTCTCAAGTGAACTTACAAATAAAGCTATGCTCCCCGGCAACGGCGCCAGAAATAGTCTTGATGACCCACAAGTATAGGGGATCGCAACAGTCTTTGAGGGAAGTAAAACTCAAATTATTGATTCGACACAAGGGGAGCCAAAGAATATTTGTAAGCCTTAACATATGAATTGTCAGTTTAGCTACACCTGTGAATAGACTTGCTCGACACAGATTATCAGTAGCAACGGTTTTATAGCAGTAGCAGTAGTGAAATAATAGCAGCAGTAAAGTAAAGACATCAGTAGTGATTGAGGTAAACAGCATGATTAAAATACTGTAGGCATAGGGATGGATGAACGGGCGTTGCATGGATAAGATAGTTCATATAATAATCAAGACATAGGCATTTGCAGATAAATAATGATAAATCATCCAAGTACTAAGTAACCACAGGCATGTGTTCCATATATAGTCGTACGTGCTCGCAATGAGAAACTTGCACAACATCTTCTGTCCTACCAGCCCGTTGCAGCGGGGCCTCAAGGGAAACTACTAGTAATTAAGGAACTCCTTTTAATAGAGTACCGGAGCAAAGCATTAACACTCCGTGAACACATGTGATCCTCACATCATAGCCATACCCTCCGGTTGTCCCAATTTCTGTCACTTCGGGGCCTCGGGTTCCGGACAATAATATGTGTAAACAATTTGCAGATATGATCTAAAACAATGATTATCCTCATGATACAATAACATGTTCAGATCTGAAATCTTGGCACTCGGGCCCTAGTGACAAGCATTAAGCATAACAAGTTGCAACAATGACATAAAGTACTAACAACGGATACTAGGCACCATGCCCTAACAATCTTATATCTATTACATGAACAATCTCATCCAATCCCTACCATCCCCTTCAGCCTACAGCGGGGAATTACGCACACATGGATGGGGGAACACATGGATGGTCGATGGAGAGGCGTCAGTGATGATGATGGCGATGATCTCCTCCAATTCCCCGTCCCGGCGGAGTGCCAGAACGGAGTTTCTGGTCCCCAAAATAGGGTTTTCGATGGCGGCGGCGCTCTGATGTGTTTCTGGAAAAAGTGGTCGACCCCCCGTCGTTTTTAGGTCAGAAGCTTTAAGTAGTCGAGAGGGAGACACGAGGGGGTACCCGAGCCGGCCTCACCATGTGGTGGCGCGGCCCAGGGCCCACCGCGCCGCCACGTGGTGAGGGCGCCTCGTGGCTCTTCTCCGCTTCCCCTGCTGGCTCCGTGGGTCTTCTGATAAAATAGGAACTTTGCGATGTTTTCTGGGGATTTTCCCGAAAGTTGGATTTCTGCACAAAAACAAGACACCGGGTAATTCTGCTGAAAACAGCGTTAGTCCGTGTTAGTTGTATTCAAAACACACAAATTAGAGGTAAAACAACAGCAAAAGTGTTCGGGAAAGTAGATGCGTTTTGGACGTATCAGGGCGCCGAGTTCTCCTCCCCAATCGCCGACAAGGACGACTCGGGTGGGATTGCACTCTTTGCCGCTGTCGTAGCGATTTCCTTGCAGAACTCAGCTAGGGCAAGCGAGGCTTGTGCCTTCTCCTTGGCTCGAACCAAGGAGAGAATCTTCGAGGGCGAACCCGCCTCAAGGGAAAACGCCAGACCAACATCGTGGACAACTGACACAAGGTGTTCATCAGGTACCTCCTCTAAAATAGCAAAAGGATTGGATTTTAAAGTACGTGTGTTGTCGAGGTTCTTGGCCGCCGCACGCAGCTCCGCATGCTCGGCGACTGGCATGGCCGTCGCCACGCTGAGCAGCCGCGCACTCTTTCGCGTAGGTCCAGAAGGCAGCGCTTTGGCCCTGCGCTGCCTGGGGATCTCCGTCTCCACATCCACCACCATGTCCTCTATCTCCAGGTCCGTGTCCAGGTCGGTGACGAGGACCTCGACGTCGTCGAAGGGGTCTCTCGTGGTCTTGGACGGGGTGCCTGACTCGAAGCCCGCGTCCTCCGCCAATAGAGTCGAGGACTCGGCCAGGGGAAGGCGGGCGCCGCAGGAGCAGGAGGGGCCGGCTGGCACACCGGTGGAGCCACCTCCACAAGGATCGCCGCCTCTGCCGCCCGCATCCTCTCAAGAGCCGCAAGAGAGGGCGGCCAGGCGGCCGAACGGGAGAGGGCGGCGTTACTGCCGTACTGGTCCAGCTGCAACCCACCCTCCTCGGCCTCAGCCGGAACCTCAGCAATAGACTCTGAGGAAGAGACAGCCGAAGGAGCCACCCCACCAACCGACTTGGCAGAGGACGGTGCAATGGCATGATACGTCTCCAACGTATCCATAATTTCTGCTGTTCCATGCTTATATTATACCATTTGCTACATGTTTTATATACACTTCATATCACTTTTATGCATTTTCTGGGACTAACCTATTAACAAGATGCCACAGTGCCAGTTCCCTGTTTTCTGCTGTTTTTGGTTTCAGAAAGTTACTTCTGGAAATATTCTCGGAATTGCACGAAACAAAAGGCCAAGTCCCTATTTTTCCAACACGTACACGGAGTCCGAAGGAGAGACGAAGGAGAGCCACGAGGTGGCCAAACCACCTGGCGGCGCGGCAGTGGGCCCAGCCGCGCCAGCCTGTGGTTTGGGCCCCTCGGGGGTCCGCCGACATCGCCCCTTCGCCTATTTATTCCCCGAGACGTGAAAACCCTAAAACACCGAGCCTTTCATCCAGAACATATTCGCTGCCGCCGCCGTCGTCAACCCTAACTCGGGGGGTTCTGAAGCTCTTCCCGGCACCCTGCCGGAGAGGGGAATCATCACCGGAGGGCTCTACATCGCCATGCCCGCCTCCGGAGTGATGCGTGAGTAGTTCATCCTTGGACTATGGGTCCATAGCAGTAGCTAGATGGTTGTCTTCTCCACTTGTGCCATCATGTTTAGATCTTGTGAGCTGCCTATCATGATCAAGATCATCTTATTGTAATGCTACATGTTGTGTTTGCTGGGATCTGACTTATATTGATACCTATGTGGAGCTGAATATTATATTATCATGTCTATGTCATTTGTGATCTTGCATGCTCTCCGTTACTTGTTGAAGCCTTGGCCAAGTGAATACTTGTGACTCCAAGAGGGGTATTTATGCATGATAGTTGGGTTCAACCTCTATTTAACCTGGGATAGTGACAGCAAGTTCTAAGGTTGTAGATGTGTTGTTGCCACTAGGGGTAAAACAGCAATGCTTTATTCAAGGATGAATGTATTGTTTACATTACGCACATTACTTAATGCAATTGTCTGTTGCTTGCAACTTAATACTGGAAGGGGTACGGATGTTAACCGGAAAGTGGACTATTTAGGCATAGATGCATGCTGGATAGCGGTCTATGTACTTTGTCGTAATGCCCAAATGAATCTCATAGTAGACACCACAACTCACACATGCATGTTATATGCACTTATCAATTGTCAATTGCCCAGCTGTAATTTGTTTACCCAGCATGTTAGTTATCTTATTGGAGAGACACCACTAGTGAACTGTGGACCCCGGTCCATTCTTTTACATCTGAAATACAATCTACTGCAATCATTGTTCTCTACTGTTTTATGCAAACAAACATCATCTTCCATTCGATACGTTTAACCCTTTGTTTTCAGCAAGCCGGTGAGATTGACAACCTCACTGTTAAGTTGGGGCAAAGTAATTTGATTGTGTTGTGCAGGTTCCACGTTGGCACCGGAATCCCTGGTGTTGCGCCGCACTACACTCCTTCACCAACACCTTCGAAGCAAACCTCGTTTTCCTACTGGTTCGATTAAACCTTGGTTTCATACTGAGGGAAAACTTGCTGCTGCACTCATCATACCTTCCTCTTGGGGTTCCCAACTGACGTGTGACGTACAAGCATTGTTTCTGGCTGTTGCCGGGGAGATATTCCCTCGTCAACTTAGCGCTAGCAACACGTTTTCTGGCGCCGTTGCCGGGGAAAACCGAATTGCTTCTGCAAGGGGAGTCTCTCACACCCAATCTCTTTACTTTGTTATTTGTCTTGCTTAGTTTATTTTTATTTAGTCTTGTTTGCTCTCTTTATCAAAAACACAAAAAAATTAGTTACTTGTTTAATTCGGTTTGATTTTGTTTTTCAAAATGAATGCTCCTGAAGTTGAAGTTCGTTCTTTTAGGCAACTAGGAGGTGAAAATTTGAAAGATGCTTGGTATAGAATTAGTGATGCTCATCATAGATGTACTAAGAAACACTCTACCACTATCCTCCTTAGGAACTTTTATGTTGGTATCTCTAGTTGGTATAGGTATGTTCTAGACACTCTTACAGGTGGAAATTTCTTGGGTACTCCTGCTTTAGAAGCCTGTAATATTATTGAAAGTTTGGTAGGAACACCACCCACTAAAGATATTAAAATTGAGATCACCTTGGAGGATGTTATAAATAAGTTAGACTCTATGGAGAATTTTTTTCCAAATTTTCTTGATTGTATTGGTAAGACTAATGAATCAATAGCCACCATCAATGAAAGAATCACTGTTCTTGAGGATAATAATATCCATGACACCCAAAATCATAGAATTGATGAGTTAGAGGAAGCTATTGAAACCTTAAGTTCAACCTTTACTTCTCTTAAGTCTAAAAAGGAGAAAGTTTATGTGGGTAGAGAGCAAAAGTTTATGTATGTTCCTAAAGTGCCAAAACCAAAGACTCATTATGAGCTTAAAATTGATAAAACTTTTAGTACGGTTAAAGGTAATAATGAAACACCTCCAGGAACATCTAAGATACCCATTGTTACAAGCTGTGTGTTGGAAGAAGCTTTTGATGATTTGAATGATTTGCCACTTGACAACACTTGATTTTCACTTTCTGCGCCTAGCTGAAAGGCGTTAAAGAAAAGCGCTTATGGGAGACAACCCATCGTTTTTATTTGCTGTTATTTTTGTTTTCTTTGAGTCAAGGAGTTTTGTTACTTCTGTAGCAACTCCTTTGTATCTTTATTTTATCGCAATGTTGTGCCAAGTAAAGTTCTATATTGAAAGTTGATGCAAGATTTGGATTTCTGCGCAGTGACAGATTTTTAGCTGTCACGGATTTGAGCTTATCTCCCTGTAGAAAATTCAAAAAATTCTGAAAAAATCACGCATATTCCTGAGATATGTACGCAACTTTCATTATTTTAGGCCAGATCCATCTGAGCAACTTAAGTGCCTCGAAAAAATTCGTCATTCCAGACTGTTCTGTTTTTGACAGATTCTGCCTTTTGTTTTGCATTCGCTCTTTTACTGTGTTTGTGTGGATTTCTTTGCTCCACAAAGCATTGGTGGCTGTAGCTAATGTCCAGAAGCTTTGGGATTGATTGTATCATTACAGAATATGAGAATTTTTGATTATGCACTAACCCTCTAATGAGAACTGTCTTGAGTTTGGTGTGAAGGAAGTTTTCAAGGATCAAGCGAGAAGGGTGATATTATGTGATCAAGAAGAGTGAAAAGCCTAAGCTTGGGGATGCCCCCGTGGTTCATCCCAACCATATTCAGAGAGACTCAAGCGTCTAAGCTTGGGGATGCCCAAGGCATCCCCTTCTTCATCAACAAACTTATCAGGTCATCTCTAGTGAAACTATATTTTAATTCTTTCACATCTTATGCGCTTTACTTGGAGCGTCTGTGTGTTTTTATTTTTGTTTTGTTTGAATAAATTCGGATCCTAGCAATCCTTGTGTGGGAGAGAGACACGCTCCGCTTTTTCATGTGAATACTCATGTTCTTCACTTATATTTGTTGAGTATTCTTAACTAGCTACTGCAGTGCTTTTAGCTCCTGTTTTTCATGCATCTCTTCGAGCTGTTAGCACTTGTTTATAAATACTCTCTTGCTGCATTATATTATCATTTGGAGAGTTTATGTTTAAATAAATTATTGGTGTTTGTTTGGAAGAAAGAAAATGCTACATGTAGTAGTTGGTATTGGAAAAGACATATGCATTCTTGTAGATCATTGTCTTGTTTCGATTTGATACTTTGCAATTGTTTTGAGCTCTCAAGTAGATCATGTTTAAGCTCTTGCATCATGTAGTTAAAGCCTAGTAGTGGAGAACTACCGTAGAGCTTGTTGAGACTTGGGATGCATATTTGTTCTCTCTAAGGTCTAGATATTTTCTGGTAAAATGTTTGAGCAACAAGGAAGACAGTGTAGAGTCTTATAATACTTGCAATATGTTTTTATGTGATTCTTGCTGTACCGGTTTATACTTGTGTTTGCTTCAAACAACCTTGCTAGCCTAAACTCTGTACTGAGAGGGAATGCTTCTCGTGCATCCAAAACTTGAGCCAAAACCCATGCCATTTGTGTCCACCATACCTACCTACTATGTGGTATTTCCTGCCATTCCAAGTAAATATTTCATGTGCTACCTTTAAACTATTCAAAACTTTATTACTCCTTATTTGTGTCAATGTTTTATAGCTCATGAGGAAGTATGTGGTGTTTTATCTTTCAATCTTGTCATTTACTTCTGACAGACTTTCACCAATGGACTAGTGGCATATACATCCGCTTATCCAATAATTTGCAAAAAGAGCTGGCAACGGGGTGCCCAGCCCCAATTAATTACAACTTTCATTAATAATTCTCTTCACATGTTTTGCCCTGATTTATCAGTAAGCAACTTAATTTGCAAATAGACACTCCTCCATGGTATGTGAATGTTGGAAGGCACCCGAGGATTCGGTTAGCCATGGCTTGTGTAAGCAAAAGGTTGGGAGGAGTGTCATCTATAAAGAAACTAAAATACATGTGTAAACAAAAGAGAAGAGGGATGATCTACCTTGCTGGTAGAGATAACGTCCTTCATGGGAGCCGCTCTTGAAAGTCTGGTTGACAAGGGGGTTAGAGTGCCCACTACCATTCGTTGACAACAACAAACACCTCTCAAATACTTATTTTGTGCTCTCTATATGCTTTCGAAAACTTAAAAAGCTCTAGCACATGATTTAATCCCTGCTTCCCTCTGCGAAGGGCCTATCTTTTACTTTATGTTGAGTCAGTTTACCTACTCCTTTCTATCTTAGAAGCAAACACTTGTGTCAACTTTGTGTGCATTGATTCTTACATGTTTACTTATTGCACTTGTTATATTGCTTTATGTTGACAACTATCCATGAATATACATGTTACAAGTTGAAAGCAATTCCTGAAACTTAATCATCCTTTGTGTTGCTTCAATGCCACGAGGTGGCCAAACCACCTGGCGGCTGGGCAGTGGGCCCAGCCGCGCCAGCCTGTGGTTTGGGCCCCTCGGGGGTCCGCCGACATCACCCCTTCGCCTATTTATTCCCCGAGGCGTGAAAACCCTAAGGCACCGAGCCCTTCATCCAGAACATATTCGCTGCCGCCGTCGTCGTCAACCCTAACTCGGGGGGTTCTGAAGCTCTTCCCGGCACCCTGCCAGAGAGGGGAATCATCACCGGAGGGCTCTACATCGCCATGCCCGCCTCCGGAGTGATGCGTGAGTAGTTCATCCTTGGACTATGGGTCCATAGCAGTAGCTAGATGGTTGTCTTCTCCACTTGTGCCATCATGTTTAGATCTTGTGAGCTGCCTATCATGATCAAGATCATCTTATTGTAATGCTACATGTTGTGTTTGCTCGGATCTGACTTATATTGATACCTATGTGGAGCTGAATATTATATTATCATGTCTATGTCATTTGTGATCTTGCATGCTCTCCGTTACTTGTTGAAGCCTTGGCCAAGTGAATACTTGTGACTCCAAGAGAGGGTATTTATGCATGATAGTTGGGTTCAACCTCTATTTAACCTGGGATAGTGACAGCAAGTTCTAAGGTTGTAGATGTGTTGTTGCCACTAGGGGTAAAACAACAATGCTTTATTCAAGGATGAATGTATTGTTTACATTATGCACATTACTTAATGCAATTGTCTGTTGCTTGCAACTTAATACTGGAAGGGGTACGGATGTTAACCGGAAAGTGGACTATTTAGGCATAGATGCATGCTGGATAGCGGTCTATGTACTTTGTCGTAATGCCCAAATGAATCTCATAGTAGACACCACAGCTCACACATGCATGTTATATGCACTTATCAATTGTCAATTGCCCAGCTGTAATTTGTTTACCCAGCATGTTAGTTATCTTATTGGAGAGACACCACTAGTGAACTGTGGACCCGGTCCATTCTTTTACATCTGAAATACAATCTACTGCAATCATTGTTCTCTACTGTTTTATGCAAACAAACATCATCTTCCATTCGATACGTTTAACCCTTTGTTTTCAGCAAGCCGGTGAGATTGACAACCTCACTGTTAAGTTGGGGCAAAGTAATTTGATTGTGTTGTGCAAGTTCCACGTTGGCACCGGAATCCCTGGTGTTGCGCCGCACTACACTCCTTCACCAACACCTTCGAAGCAAACCTCGTTTTCCTACTGGTTCGATTAAACTTTGGTTTCATACTGAGGGAAAAACTTGCTGCTGCACTCATCATACCTTCCTCTGGGGTTCCCCACTGACGTGTGATGTACAAGCATTGTTTCTGGTGCTGTTGCCGGGGAGATATTCCCTCGTCAACTTAGCGCTAGCATGGCACCCCCTCCAGCCTCCTTGGCCTTGGCCTTAGCCAGATCTCTCGCCTTAACCTTCTCCATCGCCTCATCCCACTCCTCAGAGACTTGCATGTCATCCTCTCCCTGAGGGGACTGACTGGGAGGAGAAGGTCCAGAGGCAGGAGGCACACCCCCCGTCCCCGACTCCAGCTAGATCCCCAGGTTGTAGCCTTGTTCTTATGGAAGATCTGAACATGGCCACAGATCTTTGCCGGGTCACGGCACGCAAGACTCATGCGCACCGGGCGGCGTCCAGGCATGGTCGCCTCATCCACCTGGATAGGCCTCCCTGAAAGGATCGAGTAGGTTGACTAGAGGGCGGGGTGAATAGGCAACTACCAGTTTTAATTTTCTTTTCAACAAGTTAGGGAAATGCTCAAATATAAGTTCTCTAGATATGCAACTAGGTGAACAATCCTATATGATGAGCAAAAAAGCTAGCTAACAAGATATACTAAACAAGATAAGTTAGCAATACAAGTAAAGGTATATATAAAAAGGATAAGCACACGGTGACATGGAGATGATTCCCGAAGTTCACTTCCCAATGGAAGCTATGTCTTCGTTGGAGCGGTGCGGGGTCACAAGAGATCCCCGAATAGCCGTGATATGGCACACCGTATCTCCCTCGTGTTATCCTCCAATGAGGAGTTCCACGAGCCACTATATGATGCCCTCGAGGTTGGCAAGAAACCTTTACAAGGATGAGGCACACTCCACAACCGAATTGGAGGCTCTCACCAATTCCCACGGCTCCCAAAGCCGCAAGAATCACCAGGCCGGGGCACGTCTCTATTGGGTTACGTAGCAGAATTTAAAATTTTCCGACCTACGTAACGTCCAGGATCAACTATGTAGATACAGGAGAGGATAGTACTGTCGTTACCAACAACGAGTTGCGGAAGAGTTGTCGGTGACAATGTCGATGTCGATGTCGATGACGTTGTCGATGACGATGACGCCGACGTAGTTGATGAAGCTTGATGAAGATTCTCACGGTCAAGCCTGACGGTGAGAATATCGCCGTTCCTTTGTATGTCTTCTTGATCCAAACGAGTGAGGGTCAAATGTCTATGACGCGTCACCCCTCTGAGAGCTCGCACACGTACGTCCATCAAGATCCAGCGGCGCTTCGCCGTGCCAGGACTAAGTGCTACTGGTATGCGTATGGTGGAGAGAGCCCCAACACATGGGAGAGAGGGAGAGAGATTTAGATCTAGACCTTGGGAGCCTCCGAGGAGAAATCTCAAGTCTATTGTATGTCTCCAAAAGAGGAGGGGGTGGGGTTTATAAAGAAGTCCCAAGGGGTAGGGTTGCTTGGACAAAAGGAAAGTTTTCCTAGTCCAACTCAACTTGGACAAGGGGAAACTTCCCCTTGCCCAATTCGGCTAGGAAGGTGGAGTTGGGGTGGAACCCCAACTCCCCTCCCCCACCGCCTCCTCCTTGGACGCCTTCCATGTGGGGCCCGCCTCGGCACCGACCCAGGTGGGGTCCGCCTCGGCCGCTGCCTTGCGGGTGGGGCCCGCCCTAGCCACCGACCTCGGGTGGGTGGGGCCCACCCGAGCCGGCCTTGTCTCGGCCTCCGCCGCCGTCTTGCTCTCCTCATGGGCCGAGGCCCATTAGGGTTTGGCTGCCATGTGGGCCCAAGCGGCCCATGTGGCAGCCACCTTTTATTGGCCTTTAATAATTTCCCATCAATTAAATAAATTAATATTTAATCAATAATTTTTTTGTCTAATTAATTCCCAGAATTAATTACTTATCATACAAACATATTTATATGATCCGAGACACCCAGTGTCTGCCGACAGAATATATTTGGACAATTATTTCCTTTCTTATAAACCTTTCTTTCTTCATGATCTAATTCTCCGAATGTAATTCTATCACGCCGGAAACCATCCCAGATGATACAACCTCTCTACTCCGGACCACTACGAATAAAGCAGACCTTGACTCCTTAAGTGTGTGACCCCTACAGGTTCGATAACGTGTAACTATAATTGGAAATGCTTATCCAATCACTTGCCAGTGTCAGAACCTGGACGTTCTGTATAGCTGCTACCGTTATGCACAGACACTCTTTTGAACCTGCTTGATTAACATGTTTATCCTATCACCATCACGATACTCATCAAATACCCAAGGCGAGATATATGACATTACCATAAATGATAGCTTTCATTTACTATGTCACCTTATCCTTGTTACCGGTACGATGCCTTTACTCTTTAACTCATGTTTAAGTATCCCATGATATTTGCTTATCATTACCTTGTCTGCGCAGACTTGTCAATGGACACTTTCACACTAGAGCGGATCCTGGTTGTATCTCTCTATAACTTTAGAGGTGTGATTCCCAGTCTTGAACTACTATGGTTATAGTATAACTTTGAGGTTACCCAATCATAGCCTTTTTGATTACCCTGTTACGGCCGTAATGATTGACTATGTCAAAGCTTCCTCTCTAATATATATAACCACATATTCTCATGGTTTAAGGAATACGCAAGCAACCAAACCTAGACTATACTATTTGTACGAAACTTGATCTCGTAGTATATCATAATTTGGGTCTTCCCAGTCATATTGTTAACAATATGCTCCCATTAATAATGACAAGAGCACTTGTCCATGGCTGGAAAACATCGCCATCCAGTATTAACGAGTTCGTCCAAGAGACAGGACAAAGGGTAAATGGGTTTGATTATATCCTTACACGTGCGTATGTGTTTCCCTATAAATCTCACATTTATAGACCATAGCAGTTATAGCATAAAGATATAATACATTAATCATGAAACAGATATATTTATTGTCTCTTAGGGCATATATCCAATAGTCTCCACAACTCAATTGGAGGCTCCCGACTTTTCCCCGCGGCTTCCAAAGCCACGAAGAACACAACTTCCGTCTAGGGTTCAACGAACCCAAGAGGTAACAAGATCCGCTAGGGATTAATGGGGGGAATCGAAATTGCTTTGGTGGAAGTGTAGATCTAGACCTCCTCCCTCACTCCTCAAAGTATCAAGGTGTTTGGACCGGGAGTGGGAGATCTAGGAGGTTGAAGCTTTTCAACAATGGTGGATTTGTATTTGGGAAAGCTTGGCTTCATTGGAGAAGAAGACCAAGTATATATATGTCCACCAAAAATGTGGCCGTTGGCCACAGTCTGCGCATGCCCGGTAGTACCGGACAAATGGCCGGTAGTACCGGACCACAGACAAAGGTCAGGTCAAAACCTGCAGTTTGACTCGGCGACGCGCCGGCCCGGTAGTACCGGGCCTGACCCACCGGTACTACCGCTTAACTCCCACTAAAAACAGAGAGCATTTGGCTCTCCCCAGTACCAGCCCCGGTACCGGTCTCGGTACTACCGAGCAAGCTCGGTACTACCGGAGATTCTAGGCTGGTACTACCGGAGCCTGGGAAAAGCACACAACTGGGTGAATATCTGCCAGAATAGGGAGCGCCGGTACTACCGGGGCCTTTGCCGGTACTACCGACGCCTAGGAAAATCAGCAACTGAGCAGGTCTTTTGTGGGAGTAGGATGGCTGTGGAAGTATTTGTGGTTTGTGCATAATAGAAGTGCAAAATCGATTCCGCCCAAACATCCACAACGGATCCCCCTCTTGATAGTACAGTATTCCTATAAGATACAAACTAGGAAAACTACAACTACATCCTTGATGCTTTATAGAGAGAAGATCCAACCATCATCCATCATATGTACCTGTAAACCGTGAAGCACACAATTAGTTCGCTTATTGTGTTGTCAAACAAACATCAAAAACATATAGGGATAGAAATGTCCTTTCAATCTCCCCTTTTTGGTGTTTGATGACAACACAATGTTTAGCCACAAAAGATTTGCAAAAGACAAGCGGGCTCCCCGGAATGTGTGCATTATTTTTAATTTGCGTTTGAATGCAAAACACACCATATTTATGTGGAGGAGAACCCTTATATTTTACAAACCTAGCAAGTAAACTAGATAATCATATGAATAATAACTTGCCAAAAACATAAGACAATAACAAGACTAGATAGCTAAATAGATCTCTATTACAACATAGTCTTAAACAAATCGGTTCATACATGTCCTACACCATGCTTAATAAAGTTCACAAACCAAATAACCAAATAGAATGGAACACAAGCGATAAAGAATCAAAGCAAGAGCAAGCTTGTGTCCTTCACATGCAAATTCCCGCGATAACTAAGACTGGAACATATTCTCCCCCTTTGTCATCGAAATGCCATAAAGGGAGCAAATAAAACGTCCCATGGAGAATCACTCTCCATCCATGCCGTGGTGGAACGAGGTGTGAGCCGAATCATGATACTCGGGGAAGGCTTCCTCTTCACTCCAATAGCCATGATTTGCGATCCACTCTTCCTTGGGGGTGATGATCTTATCTCTAGGGAGCTCAGGAGAGTGTGTAATGTTCATAGCCCTCATCATCTCTTTATGCCTCATAGTAGACTTCTTTTGATGGACATGAGCCTCATATGCGCGGTCCACCTTGAAGCAAAGAGCTCTCTTGATCTTGGTTTCAAACTTCTTGAACCATGAGGGTTCCTCCTCAAGAGGCGGTGCACTAGAACTTGCTCCAACATCCAGAGCACGAGATGGACCACCGGAGGAGCGTTGAGTAGCTTTGCCATGCCTGTCCTTCGGTAAAGTGTGTGTCTTCTTTTGTAGTTGCTTGTTGTGGTGCTTGATCATAGGCAAACCACACTTCAAAAGATTCTCATTCTTCTTTTCACTCCACTTGTTGCAAATGAGTGCCATGATAAATGGCGCATAGATGGTAACCCTTCTATCAAGCAAATTCAACCACATCTCTTGATAGATAAAGTCCGTGACATCAAGAATGTTCCCCGTTCCTTGGTTTGCCTTTGAGTTAACCAAGAGGTCAATAGTGTAGGAGTGCATTTGATCCCAATTCCCAATGCGTGGAGCAAGGCACTCACGATAGATGCGGTGAAGGATCTCAAATGGTTGAAGCAAATCCTTGGTTTGACCCGGAGTACCGCCTTCCATAGTGACGGGTTTGAGCACCTCCTTGCCAACGGATTCAAAGTTCGAATGGTTTCTCCAACCACGTGGAGAACTTGGACCACCATCATGATATCCTCCCAAAAGAGCTCCAAACTCCTCCATTGTAGCTTCAAACATAGTGTCATTGATCATCCATTTAAGAGTCCGAGCATCATCAACACCAAAATAGACGGTTGCATAGAATTGGTGATTGCAATACTCAATGTATGGATGATTTGTGAGCATGAGGTTGATGAGACCAAATTCTTCACACATAGCAAGGGCTTCGGCAAAATAAGCACTCAACTTATCTTTCTTCATGTGCTCAATATCAATAGAGTGTTGAGGGACCACTTTGTGCTTGTTGTTTGATGCCGCATAGACTTCTTTGTATACCCGTTCTTGCTCATTTGTGTGGAAGTGAGGGTTCCTCACACTAGAACTCCTCTTTGAGACATAAGGTCAATCTTCCTATATTCTCGATACTCTTGGGTGCGATACTTAGTGAAGAGCTTTGGAGCGGTCACCTTGTGGACAGGCTGACGGCCTTGAGTTCTAGCAGTAGTTCTAGCTGGCACAACTTCTTCAGACTCTGCCTCAGACTCTTCTTCAATTTCAGGTTCTTCCTCTTCTTCAGACTCATCAACCCTAGGCCTCTTTCCTCTAGCATCACCTCTCACACCACCGCGTTTACCACGGCTACCTGTAAGAGCATATATGGGTACAGAGGGAACATAGATAAGTGCACAAGTTCAAAGATTTTGTAAAATAAACTAGTTACTAACTATAGATATTAGTCGAAAGTTCTCAGGTTTCGGTGCCGGTAGTACTGGCCGAGAACGGGCGGTAGTACCGGCCTATGCATCACGCGAGGGTTGACCACGGAGGCACACGAATCCGAGAGAAATCAACACAATGACTACAAATAGCAACTAGAACAAGCTATCACAGGCCAAGGGGAGACTCCCCCACGATTTTAACCAACACAAGTGGAGCTACCGGTGATTTCCCCTAACACATCTAGGTTTCAAAAATGAGACCAAAATAGAGCGTGAATCGGGCAAATACCGGAGGCCATCGGAGAGGAGAGGAGTGGGAATGACTCCCACGGAGCAGATCTGGCTAGGGACGGCGAGGAGGGGTCGCTGGAGATGGCGGCCGGCCGGTTCTTGGAGGAAGAGGCGACGGTTTGACTTTGAGAGGGCGGGTCGATTTGGGGAAGAAGGAGTTCTTCCCCGACACGCACCCTTTTTCAGCAGTTTCCGCATGCCCGGTAGTACCGGGCCGAGGGTCGGTAGTATCGGCCGCTCAGGAAATTCGCAGTTTTTTCAACTGCTACTTCCCAGGCGGCGGTAGTACCGGTACTCGAGTTTCGGTAGTACCGGGACCTGGACCAACAAGAGCCGAATTTATTATTTTTTTATTTTTTGAAAATTTAAACTTGTGCTGGGAATTTCAGAGAGTTTTATGGGATAAGATCATGGCATGGGTTTGGATAAATGTCACTGGAAAAAGATGGGTAAAAACTTGGTGTTGCAAGATACAACAAGGAAAGGCCAACACCAAGAGTTGCTCCAAAAGATAGAGCAAGGTCTAAAAATACCCAAATATATCAAATAAAACCAACTCCTCAAGAAACGAGGAGGGCGGTGGCCGTAGCCACCATGTTTGAGTATGTATGACTTGTAGCCACGAAGATATATCTTGGGCTCAACATCACTACTTATCTTTTGAAGCACATTTTAGTCACAAAGGTGACAATTATGCAAGATTTGTCTACGCATTATGGGGGAAGTGTTGACTCATGAGTTGAGCTACACTCCCCCTATGTCCATGCCTACATCCAAACCAAATAAATATCATCTAATATGGGTAGGTATGCAATAAATCCACTAAGTCCAATTGCTTATGTCAACCACATTGAGTTCTCCTCTCAACTCCTTGAACCTTGCTTCACCAAGAGGCTTTGTGAACATGTCGGCGAGTTGATGCTTGGTGTTGACATAGTTGATTGCAATATCGCCCTTCTCAACATGATCTCGACTAAAATGATACCGAATCTCAATATGCTTCATCTTCCCCTGAAGAACCGGATTGTGAGCAATTTTGATGGCACTTTCATTGTCACACAAAAGAGGCACTTTGTCACAAATGACACCATAATCCTTTAAAGTTTGCCTCATCCATAACAATTGTGCACAACAACTCCCGGCGGCAATGTATTCGGCTTCGGTGGAGGACAAGGCCACACAATTTTGCTTCTTGGAAGACCAACTCACAAGAGACCTACCAAGAAATTGGCAAGTCCCCGAAGTTGATTTTCTATCCATTTTGCAACCGGTCCAATCCACATCCGAGTACCCTACAAGATCAAAGCTTGTTCCATGGGGATACCAAAGACCATAGTTGGGAGTATCCAACAAGTATCTTAGAATCCTTTTAACCGTGGTTTCATGACTTTCCCTAGGACTTGATTGGAATCTTGCACACATACCCACACTAAACATAATATCCGGTCTAGATGCACAAAGATAAAGCAAAGATCCAATCATAGAACGATAAAGCTTTTGATCAACTTCCTTACCATTGGGATCTAAGTGAAGATCCGCTTTGGAGTCCATAGGAAACTTATATGGCTTGGCATTGTTCATATCAAATTTCTTGAGCATGTCCTTAATATACTTGGCTTGACATAAGAATGTTCCTTCTCGGAATTGATGGATTTCAAAGCCAAGAAAATAATTCAATTTTCCCATCATGGACATCTCAAATACCTTGGTCATTAGCTTGGAGAATTGATCACTAAATTCATGGTTAGTTGAACCAAAGATAATATCAACATATATTTGGCATACGAAAAATTCTCCATTTATTCTTTTGTGAAAAGAGTGGGATCTATTACCCCAATTGCAAAGCCACGGTCTACTAAGAACTCCTTGAGATGATCATACCAAGCACGAGGAGCTTGCTTGAGCCCATAAAGAGCCTTATGGAGTAAGTAGACATGGTTAGGAAAATTGGGGTCTTCAAAACCCGGAGGTTGTTTCACATATACTTGTTCATTTAGTGGACCATTTAAAAAAGCACTTTTAACATCCATTTGATATAAAGTAATTTTATGAGTGGATGCATAGGCAATAAGTAATCGAATGGATTCAAGTCTAGCAACGGGGGCATAGGTTTCACCGTAGTCGACTCCTTCGATTTGGGTGTAGCCTTGTGCAACCAATCTTGCTTTGTTGCGTATGACTTGACCATTTGAGTCTTGCTTGTTCTTGAATATCCACTTGGTTCCAATGACATTATAGGATGAGTCATTGGGTCTTTCCACTAATGACCACACTTTGTTGCGCTCGAATGTGTTCAACTCTTCATGCATAGCCGCAACCCAATCCATGTCTTCAAGAGCATCATATACCTTGAGACGTTCTAAGCTACACAAGCAAGAGACATGACCACAAAAGTTAGCTAATTGATTGCGAGTGGCCACACCTCTACGGATACTCCCAATGATATTTTTTTTGAAGTGTTGTTGATAATCCAATTTTGATGCACGCCGGATGACATCACGTTCCATAGCTTGACCAATAGATTCACCAACACAAATATATTCATCATTGCCTTCATCTTGATCATGGTCACCCCTAAGTGGAGTTCTTGGAGTCATGGGTTCATTCTCTTGTTCACCACTAGAGTTGGGTGGGTCTTGACCATTTTCTTGATCTTCATGTTCTTGTTCTTGATCATGGATAGCTTGTTGATCACTTGTTGAGGTAGATGGCTCAACTTGGGTGGAACTTGCTCCTTCTTCTTGAGTAACAATGGGTTCTTCACTAGGAATGAGTTCACCGATGCCCATAGTTCTTATGGCATGAGATTGCTCTTCATCACCTACATCATCATGATCAATATGCCCCGCTTGGGAACCATTATCCTCGTCAAACTCCACATTCATAGACTCTTCAACACACCCGTGGATATGTTGTAGATCCTATAAGTATGAGAGTTTGCGGCACATCCAACAAGAATACCATCAAAAGATCTAGACTCAAATTTAGCAAGTTTGCAACCTTTAATGTAAACATGGCATTTGCAACCAAATACTCGAAAGTAAGAGACACTTGGCTTTTTACCGATAAGGAGATCATATGGTGTCTTTTGCATGAGAGGACGAAAGAAGAGCCGGTTTGAATAGTGGCAAGCGGTGTTGATGGCTTCGGCCCAGAAGTTATATGGGGAAAGAAATTCGGCCATCATAGTTCTTGCCATATCAATAAGAGTGCGTTCTTCCTTTCGGCGACACCATTTTGTTGGGGAGTATACGCAGCGGAATATTGGTGTTGAATGCCCTCCCCACTTAGAAAATCATCCATAGTGTAATTCTTGAACTCCGTACCATTATCATTTCTTATTGCCAAAATATTGGCGCCATATTGACGTTGAACAAGGGTTGCAAAGTCAATGAATATCTTTTGAGTTTCACTCTTCTTCTTGATATAGAAAGTCCAACAATATCTTGAATAATCATCCACAATCACCAAACAATATTTCTTGCCACCAAGACTATCATAAGTGGGAGGCCCAAAAAGATCCATATGAAGAAGCTCCAATGGCCAAGTCGGCGATCTTTGGAAAAATTAACATCGGTTAGTCCTACCACGTGTCCACCCTTTACAAGAGTTTGTAAATTTCTCATACCGACATGGCCAAGTCGGCGATGCCAAAGCCACCCCTTGTCGCCTTTACCCATTAGACATGTAGCGATTTGAGTGGTCTCTTTCGAGAAATCAACCACATACAAACCGTTTTCACGAAATCCAACAAAGGCGACATTGAGTGTTTGAGTGAAAAGGATGGTCACGTGGTATTTTAAAAAATAACCGTGTAACCGGCATTGCATAATTGACCAACGGAAAGTAAATTGTATGAAAGGGATTCAACAAGGAGGACCTTCTCAATGGATAACTCCGGAGTGATCACAACCTTACCAACTCCCACTACCTTGAGTCTTGCATTGTTCCCAACGGTGACATGAGAGAATGAGAGTAGTTGTTTCAATAAGTCCTTTACTAGTTCTTTGCTTCCGGTCATATGGGATGAGCATCCACTATCAATGAGCCATGAAGATCCACCGGAAGAGAAACCCAACAATTAATCAAGTCTTTGATTTAGGTACCCATTTTGGAATGGGTCCTCTTTTGTTAGTCACAAGGTCTTTGGAACCCAAATAGCATAGTGATAATCATCTCCATATGAAGTGCCAACATATTTAGCAAAAACACAACCATTTCTAGATTTCAAAAGAACATATGAAGGGTTGTATTTTCCCGCAAAGTTATTGTGAGTGGCATTGCCCCTAGTGACATTACCACTCCCAATAGAGTTGTCATTTGCTTTGGCCACTCCCCCTCCTTCACAAAAACAATATCTTTGGAAGGGAAGTTAGCTTCTTCTTGTTGTTGACCTTCTTAGAGTTGAGTACGAACCCAATTCCTTCTTTGCCAACCACTCCCTTTTGATTGCTCAAAAGATCATTGAGGTTCTTTTCCCCTTGGATACAAGTGGCTAGGCCCTTCTCAAGTTGGGCCTTCAACCTAGTGTTCTCCTCAATAAGAGATGCCTTGACACATAAAGGGTTAGTGGTACAAGCATTTGCATCTTTATCATTATGAGAAGTGGTGAAGCTAAATTGAGCTTGTAGTTTGGCATATGACTCCTTGAGTGTAGTGAGCTCACTTGAGGTTACCTTGTGGGTTTCCCTAAGTTTGCTCAAAACCCTCAAAGAGTTTGTTATGACTCTCTACAAGTTCCTCATTTTTACTTTTTAGATCAATAGCAATTTGAATAGAGGTTTCACGAGTTTCTTTTGCCTTGGAAAGATCCATGGCTTGTGTCTCCTCAAGTTGCTCACGGAACAATTGTTCCTCAACAAGTTGATCTTCTAGCTCACCAATCTTGTCGGCATGATCACATGCATGCCCTTCGAGCTCACAAATCCTAGCATCCTTCTCCTCAAGAAGGTTCTTGGCTTCTCCATATTGATACATGAGGGCCTCAACCATTTTCTTGGTTGGACCTTGGAGCTTGCTAATGAAGATAGAAACTTTATCCTCTTCTTCAATTTTCCCTACATCCTCAACACAATCCAATAGTGATGGGTTAGAGGAGATAGTAATTTTTGGTGGGGAATTCACCTTTGTTTCCTTGGCCATGAGGCACATAGGCTTGGAGATCTTGTCGTCGTTTGGAGATGAGAAGAGGTTGACCAATGATGGAGGAAGGTTGCCCATTGCAAGAGCCGCCATTCCTACTTCTTTCATAGGGGCAATCCTTCACAAGATGATTTTCCTTTCCACAATTGAAGCACATTCTTTTTTGGTGGAGAGGCGTTGCTTTTGTTCTTCTTGTTCCAATACCGGGTGGCGGCAAGTGCAAGAACTTCATTGAGCTCACCCTCCAAGTCTTCTTCACCTTCAATGACCGAGCTTTCTTCATATCTTGGATGTTCTACAACACGGGCCTTGAAAGCAAGAGTCTTTGTGCCACGGATTTGGTTGATGGAGGACTTGGATGTGGACTTCAATGTATCATAGTGACAAATTGAGCTAAGATATCATTGGAGACATTGTTGTGTAATCCTCTCTTGCATGAAGATTCATCACCATAGTTTCACTATATGGAATAATGGTTTGAAGGAACTTGGCCTTGACCCATTCATCATGCATATCCTTCTTTCCATTTTCCCTACATGTCACCACAAGCTTGTTGAGTCTTTGGAAAAGATCGGTCGGAGTCTCTTCCTCTAGCATGATGAAGTTGTCAACTTGATGTTGAAGGACGGCCGCATTGGAGCGTTGAATGCCCTCATTTCCTTCATACACGGTTTCAAGATAGAGCTGATACGTCTCCAACGTATCCATAATTTCTGCTGTTCCATGCTTATATTATACCATTTGCTACATGTTTTATATACACTTCATATCACTTTTATGCATTTTCTGGGACTAACCTATTAACAAGATGCCACAGTGCCAGTTCCCTGTTTTCTGCTGTTTTTGGTTTCAGAAAGTTACTTCTGGAAATATTCTCGGAATTGCACGAAACAAAAGGCCAAGTCCCTATTTTTCCAGCACGTACACGGAGTCCGAAGGAGAGACGAAGGAGAGCCACGAGGTGGCCAAACCACCTGGCGGCGCGGCAGTGGGCCCAGCCGCGCCAGCCTGTGGTTTGGGCCCCTCGGGGGTCCGCCGACATCGCCCCTTCGCCTATTTATTCCCCGAGGTGAAAACCCTAAAACACCGAGCCTTTCATCCAGAACATATTCGCTGCCGCCGCCGTCGTCAACCCTAACTCGGGGGGTTCTGAAGCTCTTCCCGGCACCCTGCCGGAGAGGGGAATCATCACCGGAGGGCTCTACATCGCCATGCCCGCCTCCGGAGTGATGCGTGAGTAGTTCATCCTTGGACTATGGGTCCATAGCAGTAGCTAGATGGTTGTCTTCTCCACTTGTGCCATCATGTTTAGATCTTGTGAGCTGCCTATCATGATCAAGATCATCTTATTGTAATGCTACATGTTGTGTTTGCTGGGATCTGACTTATATTGATACCTATGTGGAGCTGAATATTATATTATCATGTCTATGTCATTTGTGATCTTGCATGCTCTCCGTTACTTGTTGAAGCCTTGGCCAAGTGAATACTTGTAACTCCAAGAGGGGGTATTTATGCATGATAGTTGGGTTCAACCTCTATTTAACCTGGGATAGTGACAGCAAGTTCTAAGGTTGTAGATGTGTTGTTGCCACTAGGGGTAAAACAGCAATGCTTTATTCAAGGATGAATGTATTGTTTACATTACGCACATTACTTAATGCAATTGTCTGTTGCTTGCAACTTAATACTGGAAGGGGTACGGATGTTAACCGGAAAGTGGACTATTTAGGCATAGATGCATGCTGGATAGCGGTCTATGTACTTTGTCGTAATGCCCAAATGAATCTCATAGTAGACACCACAGCTCACACATGCATGTTATATGCACTTATCAATTGTCAATTGCCCAGCTGTAATTTGTTTACCCAGCATGTTAGTTATCTTATTGGAGAGACACCACTAGTGAACTGTGGACCCCGGTCCATTCTTTTACATCTGAAATACAATCTACTGCAATCATTGTTCTCTACTGTTTTATGCAAACAAACATCATTTCCATTCGATACGTTTAACCCTTTGTTTTCAGCAAGCCGGTGAGATTGACAACCTCACTGTTAAGTTGGGGCAAAGTAATTTGATTGTGTTGTGCAGGTTCCACGTTGGCACCGGAATCCCTGGTGTTGCGCCGCACTACACTCCTTCACCAACACCTTCGAAGCAAACCTCGTTTTCCTACTGGTTCGATTAAACCTTGGTTTCATACTGAGGGAAAACTTGCTGCTGCACTCATCATACCTTCCTCTTGGGGTTCCCAACTGACGTGTGACGTACAAGCATTGTTTCTGGCTGTTGCCGGGAGATATTCCCTCGTCAACTAGCGCAACACGTTTTCTGGCGCCGTTGCCGGGGAAAACCGAATTGCTTCTGCAAGGGGAGTCTCTCACACCCAATCTCTTTACTTTGTTATTTGTCTTGCTTAGTTTATTTTTATTTAGTCTTGTTTGCTCTCTTTATCAAAAACACAAAAAAATTAGTTACTTGTTTAATTCGTTTGATTTTGTTTTTCAAAATGAGTACTCCTGAGAACACTAAGTTGTGTGACTTCACTAGCACAAACAACAATGATTTCATATGCACTCCTATTGCTCCACCTGCTTCTACAGCAGAATTTTATGAAATTAAACCTGCTCTATTAAATCTTGTTATGAAAGAGCAATTTTCTGGTGTTAGTACTGATGATGCTGCTGCCCATCTTAATAACTTTGTTGAACTTTGTGAAATGCAAAAGTATAAGGATATGGATGGGGATATTATAAAACTGAAACTTTTTCCTTTCTCCTTGAGAGGAAGAGCTAAAGAATGGTTGCTTTCTTTGCCTAGAAATAGTATTAATTCTTGGACAAAATGCAAAGATGCTTTCATAGGGAAATATTATCCTCCTGCTAAGATTATATCCTTGAGAAGTAGCATTATGAATTTTAAACAACTTGATAATGAACATGTTGCTCAAGCTTGGGAAAGAATGAAATCTTTGGTGAAGAATTGTCCCACTCATGGACTGACTACTTGGATGATCATCCAAACCTTTTATGCAGGATTAAATTTTTCCTCAAGGAACTTATTGGATTCAGCCTCTGGAGGAACCTTTATGTCCATCACTTTAGGTGCAGCAACAAAGCTACTTGATGATATGATGATCAACTATTCCGAATGGCACACCGAAAGAGCTCCTCAAGGTAAGAAGGTAAATTCTGTTGAAGAAACCTCCTCTTTGAGTGATAAGATTGATGCTATTATGTCTATGCTTGTGAATGGTAGATCTCATGTTGATCCTAATAATGTTCCTTTAGCTTCATTGGTTGCTCAAGAAGAGCATGTTGATGTAAACTTCATTAAAAACAACAACTTCAACAACAATGCTTATAGGAATAATTTTGGTAGCAACAATATAAGCCTTATCCTTCAAATGGTTATGGCAATTCTTATGGTAATTCCTACAGCAACAATAGAAGTGTGTCCTCTGATCTTGAAGCTATGCTTAAAGAATTTATTAGCACACAAAAAGCTTTCAATAAAACTGTTGAGGAAAAGTTTGAAAAAATTGATGATCTTGCTCTAAAGTTGATAGTCTTGCTCATGATGTTGAAATTCTAAAACTGAAAGTTATGCCTAATGAAGTTAAAGATATAAGTCATTTGCTACAGCAAATGCCATCCAAGTTCGAATTGATAATAATATTAGGATGTTGGCTGAATTGCATGCTAGGTGGGAAAAAGAGGAAGAACTTGAAAAAGAGAATAGTATAGTTAGAGTTTGTACTATCACCACCACTAGTAATGCTAATGTTTACATGCTAGTAAGCCTCCTACTATTGATGGTAATGTTATTGGTGTTGGTAATGTCTCTACTACTTCTGCAAAGCGTTTGAAATTGCCTAAAACTGCTGAAACTTTTTCTGATAAAAGTGCTGAAATTTTTCAAACTATTGGAGACAATGGTTCCACCACCATTGACAATAATGATTTTGATTTTGATGATTGTAACATCTCTGAAGTTATTATGTTCTTGCAAAAATTAGCTAGAAGTCCCAATGCTAGCACTATTAATTTGGCTTTTACAAAGCATATTACAAATGCTCTTTTGCAAGCTAGGGAGGAGAAGTTGAAACTTAAAGCTTCTATTCCTAGGAAATTAGAAGATGGTTGGGAACCCATCATTAAGGTAAAGGTGAATGATTTTGATTGCAATGCCTTGTGTGATCTTGGTGCAAGTATTTCGTTTTGCCCAAGAAGCTTTATGATATTCTTGATTTGCCACCTTTGGAACATTGTTATTTGGATGTTTTTCTCGCTGATAATGCTATGAAGAAACCTTTGGGGCGAGTTAATGATGTTTTTATTACAGTAAACAATAACCTTGTCCCCGTTGATTTTATTGTTATGGATATTGAATGCAATGCATCTTGTCCTATTGTTTTGGGAAGACCTTTTCTTCGAACTGTTGGTGCCATCATTGATATGAAAGAAGGTAATATAAGGTACCAATTTCCTCTCAAGAAAGGTATGGAACACTTCCCTAGGAAGAGAATGAAGTTACCTTTTGACTCTATTGTTAGAGCAAGTTATGATGTTGATGCTTCTTCTCTTGACAACACTTGATTTTCACTTTCTGCGCCTAGCTGAAAGGCGTTAAAGAAAAGCGCTTATGGGAGACAACCCATCGTTTTTATTTGCTGTTATTTTTGTTTTCTTTGAGTCAAGGAGTTTTGTTACTTCTGTAGCAACTCCTTTGTATCTTTATTTTATCGCAATGTTGTGCCAAGTAAAGTTCTATATTGAAAGTTGATGCAAGATTTGGATTTCTGCGCAGTGACAGATTTTTAGCTGTCACGGATTTGAGCTTATCTCCCTGTAGAAAATTCAAAAATTCTGAAAAAATCACGCATATTCCTGAGATATGTACGCAACTTTCATTATTTTAGGCCAGATCCATCTGAGCAACTTAAGTGCCTCGAAAAAATTCGTCATTCCAGACTGTTCTGTTTTTGACAGATTCTGCCTTTTGTTTTGCATTCGCTCTTTTACTGTGTTTGTGTGGATTTCTTTGCTCCACAAAGCATTGGTGGCTGTAGCTAATGTCCAGAAGCTTTGGGATTGATTGTATCATTACAGAATATGAGAATTTTTGATTATGCACTAACCCTCTAATGAGAACTGTCTTGAGTTTGGTGTGAAGGAAGTTTTCAAGGATCAAGCGAGAAGGGTGATATTATGTGATCAAGAAGAGTGAAAAGCCTAAGCTTGGGGATGCCCCCGTGGTTCATCCCAACCATATTCAGAGAGACTCAAGCGTCTAAGCTTGGGGATGCCCAAGGCATCCCCTTCTTCATCAACAAACTTATCAGGTCATCTCTAGTGAAACTATATTTTAATTCTTTCACATCTTATGCGCTTTACTTGGAGCGTCTGTGTGTTTTTATTTTTGTTTTTGTTTGAATAAATTCGGATCCTAGCAATCCTTGTGTGGGAGAGAGACACGCTCCGCTTTTTCATGTGAATACTCATGTTCTTCACTTATATTTGTTGAGTATTCTTAACTAGCTACTGCAGTGCTTTTAGCTCCTGTTTTTCATGCATCTCTTCGAGCTGTTAGCACTTGTTTATAAATACTCTCTTGCTGCATTATATTATCATTTGGAGAGTTTATGTTTAAATAAATTATTGGTGTTTGTTTGGAAGAAAGAAAATGCTACATGTAGTAGTTGGTATTGGAAAAGACATATGCATTCTTGTAGATCATTGTCTTGTTTCGATTTGATGCTTTGCAATTGTTTTGAGCTCTCAAGTAGATCATGTTTAAGCTCTTGCATCATGTAGTTAAAGCCTAGTAGTGGAGAACTACCGTAGAGCTTGTTGAGACTTGGGATGCATATTTGTTCTCTCTAAGGTCTAGATATTTTCTGGTAAAATGTTTGAGCAACAAGGAAGACAGTGTAGAGTCTTATAATACTTGCAATATGTTTTTATGTGATTCTTGCTGTACCGGTTTATACTTGTGTTTGCTTCAAACAACCTTGCTAGCCTAAACTCTGTACTGAGAGGGAATGCTTCTCGTGCATCCAAAACTTGAGCCAAAACCCATGCCATTTGTGTCCACCATACCTACCTACTATGTGGTATTTCCTGCCATTCCAAGTAAATATTTCATGTGCTACCTTTAAACTATTCAAAACTTTATTACTCCTTATTTGTGTCAATGTTTTATAGCTCATGAGGAAGTATGTGGTGTTTTATCTTTCAATCTTGTCATTTACTTCTGACAGACTTTCACCAATGGACTAGTGGCATATACATCCGCTTATCCAATAATTTGCAAAAAGAGCTGGCAACGGGGTGCCCAGCCCCAATTAATTACAACTTTCATTAATAATTCTCTTCACATGTTTTGCCCTGATTTATCAGTAAGCAACTTAATTTGCAATAGACACTCCTCCATGGTATGTGAATGTTGGAAGGCACCCGAGGATTCGGTTAGCCATGGCTTGTGTAAGCAAAAGGTTGGGAGGAGTGTCATCTATAAAGAAACTAAAATACATGTGTAAACAAAAGAGAAGAGGGATGATCTACCTTGCTGGTAGAGATAACGTCCTTCATGGGAGCCGCTCTTTGAAAGTCTGGTTGACAAGGGGGTTAGAGTGCCCACTACCATTCGTTGACAACAACAAACACCTCTCAAATACTTATTTTGTGCTCTCTATATGCTTTCGAAAACTTAAAAAGCTCTAGCACATGATTTAATCCCTGCTTCCCTCTGCGAAGGGCCTATCTTTTACTTTATGTTGAGTCAGTTTACCTACTCCTTTCTATCTTAGAAGCAAACACTTGTGTCAACTTTGTGTGCATTGATTCTTACATATTTACTTATTGCACTTGTTATATTGCTTTATGTTGACAACTATCCATGAGATATACATGTTACAAGTTGAAAGCAATGCTGAAACTTAATCATCCTTTGTGTTGCTTCAATGCCTTTTACTTTGAATCTATTGCTTTATGAGTTACCTCTTATGCAAAACTTTTTGATGCTTGTCTTGAAAGTACTATTCATGAAAAGTTTTTGCTTATATGATTCATTGTTTACTCTTTATCTATTTGTTAGCAAACTATAGATCATTGCTTTGAGTCACTTCATTCATGACATGAGCCTTGCAATATATTGATCAAGATTGTGTGAAAGCATGTCTCCTCAGAAATTATTTGTTGTTATCGTTTTACCTACTCGAGGACGAGTAGAACTAAGCTTGGGGATGCTTGATACGTCTCCAACGTATCCATAATTTCTGCTGTTCCATGCTTATATTATACCATTTGCTACATGTTTTATATACACTTCATATCACTTTTATGCATTTTCTGGGACTAACCTATTAACAAGATGCCACAGTGCCAGTTCCCTGTTTTCTGCTGTTTTTGGTTTCAGAAAGTTACTTCTGGAAATATTCTCGGAATTGCACGAAACAAAAGGCCAAGTCCCTATTTTTCCAGCACGTACACGGAGTCCGAAGGAGAGACGAAGAGCCACGAGGTGGCCAAACCACCTGGGGCGCGGCAGTGGGCCCAGCCGCCGCCTGTGGTTTGGGCCCCTCGGGGGTCCGCCGACATCGCCCCTTCGCCTATTTATTCCCCGAGACGAAAACCCTAAAACACCGAGCCTTTCATCCAGAACATATTCGCTGCCGCCGCCGTCGTCAACCCTAACTCGGGGGGTTCTGAAGCTCTTCCCGGCACCCTGCCGGAGAGGGGAATCATCACCGGAGGGCTCTACATCGCCATGCCCGCCTCCGGAGTGATGCGTGAGTAGTTCATCCTTGGACTATGGGTCCATAGCAGTAGCTAGATGGTTGTCTTCTCCACTTGTGCCATCATGTTTAGATCTTGTGAGCTGCCTATCATGATCAAGATCATCTTATTGTAATGCTACATGTTGTGTTTGCTGGGATCTGACTTATATTGATACCTATGTGGAGCTGAATATTATATTATCATGTCTATGTCATTTGTGATCTTGCATGCTCTCCGTTACTTGTTGAAGCCTTGGCCAAGTGAATACTTGTGACTCCAAGAGGGGGTATTTATGCATGATAGTTGGGTTCAACCTCTATTTAACCTGGGATAGTGACAGCAAGTTCTAAGGTTGTAGATGTGTTGTTGCCACTAGGGGTAAAACAGCAATGCTTTATTCAAGGATGAATGTATTGTTTACATTACGCACATTACTTAATGCAATTGTCTGTTGCTTGCAACTTAATACTGGAAGGGGTACGGATGTTAACCGGAAAGTGGACTATTTAGGCATAGATGCATGCTGGATAGCGGTCTATGTACTTTGTCGTAATGCCCAAATGAATCTCATAGTAGACACCACAGCTCACACATGCATGTTATATGCACTTATCAATTGTCAATTGCCCAGCTGTAATTTGTTTACCCAGCATGTTAGTTATCTTATTGGAGAGACACCACTAGTGAACTGGACCCCTCCCATCTATTATATAATAAAAACACAGGACAACCAACGGTACAGATTTGTTGATCTAAAAGCTATGGCATCTCAACGCTAAGATTGATTGCTCGTAAAATAAGAGCTACCTCGCTTCGCTTTAAATGTATCTACTCTTTTTTTTTT